>CAJRST010008890.1:15932203-15945801 GCA_907169785.1 Menidia menidia | reverse complement strand
ATTTCAGCATGTATCTGTGGATGTAAGTACCGAGGTCCTTTGGGAGAGGCGGTTGAGGTTGGTGTTCAGAGGAGGTGTGAACACGTCCAAGTCAAAGGGATCGATGAATCCCTCCAGCCAATCACAGATCTTTAGGAATCTAGAAGATACACACAATTATACACAAAAAAGGTGAACAAATTGCCTAAAATCCACTAGAAGATGATTCTCTTTCTTAACAACACTGTGTTATGTCTGCAAGTTCAATCAAAGGTAACAACGAGCCTGATTGAATGGTGATTTTCAAAAACACAGCAGAGGAAAATGTTGTCTGCATCTTTAATGTTTCCAACTACCATTCCTGTCCTCTAGGTGGTCAGATATGACCTACAGGATAACTATGTTTTCACCCTCAGAACTCTGACGATAAACCTGATACCCCACAGAATGGGGGAGATTTTAATAAGCTGGTTTTTAAGTGTTCCCCCATGTTTAAAAAAGAAAAAAACATTTAAACATGTTTATTACAGTGTGGAAATGGCATGAGATCACCCTCTGGGAAACGATAACCATAAGACCATAAGCCATTTTATCACAATCGTTTGCAAGAAACCGTCTTATGGGTTTGTACCTGGGGTCTTGGTGGGAGCGGGAGCTCTTTGTCTCCTCAAATCTGCAACTCAGAGTGGTGCTGAGGTATCGCAGGTCGAACAGCATCTGCAAGGCTCTGTTCTGAGTCATAGGGAACGCACCCTGGGAGGGAGAGAAAGTCATAAAGCTTAAGTGAGCTGTGTCCGTATTCCCATTTTATTCAATAATGTTCTTTGTTACCATATAGATTGTAGCAGAATATTAGGGCCAAATGGAAATCCAATTCCAAATGTTACCTCTATTTTAACAGGTCAGTCAAAATAATCATTACGTTTAAATTTTTTCATTTTTTAAAAAAATGAGCAGAATTCTTTAAAAAAGAACACATTTTAATGTGAGTTGTGTTCAATTACTGCTGACATTTTTGGTATTGTTGGCTTTCTCTATCCGGGCACATGCTGCCATTGCTCTCTTTTAATCTGTAAGTGTCCACAAAAAATAAAGAAGCTACATCTGCAGGTATACAAAAGTGAAATCCCCCCCCCCTCATATGCGCCACGGGCTTGAATCATGTTGGTAATTCTGTGACATATTGGCCACCTACCGCCGTGGGGGGCTGCTCCATGAGCCCGTGGTAGTGCTGTAGAGCCTGGTCCAGACAGAGCTGCAGCAGCTCCTGCAGGGTGGGCCGGGGGAGGGCGTGGCCCCCCACCCGGTTCACCTCCACGCACAGCTCGAACAGAAGAGCCTGCACGTACCAGGACGGCTGAGGGAGGACATGAGAGGAAACGTGTTAGCATGGGGCCCGTCACGGGGCTGGAAGCCTCTGCTCTCTGTGCCCATTGGCTGGTCTGGGCCCCCCCCCCCCCCCACCTGGACGGGAAGGCGGATTTTGGATGTGACGCTGGTGCCGGACTCGGTCTCCTCCTGGATCTCCCGCTCCTCCCAGTTTGTCATGGTGGAGAGGACGGCCCCGGCGGAATCGGCGTGGAGCTCCCCGCCAAACTTATCCAGCAGCACCTGCCGAAGCAAAACCAACGTTTAGTGTTCAGCCCCCACATTATTCAAGGCTGCATTCAGATTGAACCAATTCTACCTGATTAAGTTTAAATGGCTACAATGTTCACAATCAACAAATGTCACCAAATCGGTGGGTTTTTTGAGTAATTATTTTGTTCTCCTGCTAAAAAAACGACCCACTACTCCTACTATGCTGCTACATAGCGTCAGGGAATTGTTGGGTTTCTGTAATTAACTTCAGAGTAGGTCTGACCTGCTCTGTTTGGAAAGCTGTGAGACAACTGTTGTTGTGATGTGGCGCTATATAAATAAAATTGAATTGAATTGATTTTAATTTTGTAATGTCATTGTCTGAACGTGTGTTTGGACTGATTTTGTATTTTGTGATTTTGTGTTGTCTGGTCTTCCTGCCTCAGGACGACAGATGTAAATTAGCAACTATGCTAGAATCTGGATCATTTACAATCTGTATGAGATTGTTCATTAATGTGCACTGTCCTGATTAAAGAAATAAATCAATTAAAAAAAGTAAAAAAAGTTTCTGTGCTCCTGAACAGAAACAATCCTCATATCAGACACCGCATATCAGATTACAGTTGTACAGTGATCCCTCGCCACTTCGCGGTTCACTTATCGCGGATTCGCCATTTCGCGGATTTTCATAATGCATTTTTTTTTTTTTTGGTGCATTGTGCTCTGCATTCTGATTCGCTAAAAACTCACTCCCGCTTCTTGTATCAAAACATAGGACTAACGCTTGGTCGCTTAGCAACCATGGTGCGAATGGCCACTGAACTTAAGCGAGTAGCTGAGGAATGGGACCCTTTGATGAGCCGTTCATTACAGTTCTCCAGCGTAATCGATGGTGGCATGTCGGTGTACAAGGATCTTTTTGCAAAGAAGAAAAAAGAGCGACACTGTATTTGTATACATGTAATAGTTGCTAATTGTAAAAAAAAAAAAAAAAGTTTTCTATTTCGCGGATTTCACTTATCGCGGGTCATTTTCGGAACGTAACCCCCGCGATAAACGAGGGATTACAGTACTTCTATATTTCTCCTGAGGTCTGACCTGGGCCCGGGCGGAGCTCCACCTCCGGTAGGCCTCCATGCTGCAGCGGAGGAGCTCCTCCTTCAGGCCGGCCCACTTGGCCTGGGCGGGGCTGACCTCGGGGGCGGCCTTAAACTTCCCCAGCTTCTTGCTCGGCCGGGGGCCCCCTTTGGCCCCGCCCCCCGGTGCGCTCCGCTTTCCCATGATGCAGTGCTTGAGGTTGGGGCAGAGCTCCCCCAGGGAGTGGCACAGCCTGGCCATGAACAGGACCGAGCTGAGGCTGACCGGCGGGGAGTCCGGCGCGGCGGCGGTCAGCCGGGAGCGGACGGACGACAGGACGGAGCGGACGCAGGCCGCGCAGCCCTCGCTCAGAGCCTCCTCCACGGCCGCGGCGTCCGTGAAGCGGTCAAACGAGGACGACGAAGGCCCCGAGAAGGAGGCCGGACGCGAGTTAGAGTCCGATCCTGCCAGGGAGAGCAGGAAATATGCACATTTATCACTACAATAACATATTTATTGATTTATCGTTGCTAAAAATTTTACTCTGGTAGCCAAGAAATTGACATTTCGTTGTTTAATTCACCTTGTGTTTTTGACAATGACAATAAAGGAAGTCTATGTCTATGTCTACAATAATGAACAACTACTACAATACAGCCACTAATGGGTATCCATCCAGTAGCCCTAGCAAAAAAATGGAATACATGTTTATTGCATTTTTGCTGAGCTTTATTGTCAAAAGATTTTCTGTCATGATTCAGTAGAAACCATTCATCCATTTTCATAACCTCCTATTCCCTAACGGGGTCGTGGGGGGACTGGAGTCTATCCCAGTGGTCAGTGGGCGAGAGGTGGGGTCACTCTGGACAGTCTACCAGTCCATCACAGCGCTCCCGTTAGGGTTGTCAAAAGTATCGATAGTCAAAAAAGTATGGATACTAAAACGTTGTATCCGGATACGATACTCATTTTCAAAAGTATCGATACCACCCCCCCACGCACGCGCAAACTGACCTGCCAACGCTGCGCCCCTTCTCTCTGATTTATTTATTTATTTACGTTATTTATGATCATTTACGTGACGTTAGCCTTGAATTGCTAGCTGCAGCTAATGGCTAATAATAACATGCTAACATTAATAACGTACGTCTGGCTTCAGCTTGTAGGAAGCAAAGGATGGATATCCCACTCCCCCACATCCAAGTCGGCCATTTTGATTAGGTCACCAATAGGAAGATCCCAGGATAGAAAATCCTAATTGCTTAATGGCAATTTAGACATTAATTTAAAAACAGTTAAATTAATCTTGCAAACATATAATATTATTTTAAAATAGTGGATGTTAAATAGGTTTGTACAATAAGTCCAAACAAGTTTAACCAAAAAATATTTATTTCTCACAATTATGAAGGGTGGAGGGTTAGGGTTAGGGTCAGGGTTAGGGTTAGGATTAGGGTCAGGGTTAGGGTCAGGGTTAGGGTCATTAATGTTGGCCACCGGCCACGATAACATCAGTAATAGGTCAGTTTGAAATGAAAGACACTAACCTGTCGAAATTCAGTTACATTTTGGGGTCTTTGTTTTTATCCTTGTGGTATCGGAAATGGTATCGAGTATCAAGTATTTTCCTGAGTATCGGTATCCAGTTGAACATTTTAGTATAGTGACAACCCCTAGCTCCAGTAGGAACCATTATGGCCTTTACAGAATAATGTGTTATTTCACCAAAAGTAGAGGTTTTCCATCATGGTTCCCAAAGAGCAAATATTTTTTCCTTCCTCATGATCAAGGTATTGTACTCATACCTTTATTCGGATACCACCTGGAGGGTGTTCCTACTGACAATTTAAACAAATGCCCAGTCTTTTATTTTGGTGAATCGTTTGCTATGCACCATTAAAAGGTTCTGACTGGAAAAAATTGATTTTTTTAGAGTAAATCAAATGGGGCCCACCTGAGTCATCGGAGGGTAGGTAGTACTGAAGGTCCTCCAGCCTGGTCTTCAGCCTGGCGTCTAAGGCGGAGCAGAAGTTCTGGACACTGGGGGTCAGGGCTTGCGTTTTCATGGCCAGGCCCCCCCTCTGGGGCCGGTCCCCCCGCTGGGCCACCGTGACCCAGCCCGCGTCGCTCAGCAGGTCTCCCGGGGACTCGCTCCACACGAAGGAGGCCACGTCCACCTCGTACTGGCCCCCCCGGCTGGGGGCCGGGTGGGCGCCCCCCCCGGATGAAGAAGCCGCCTGTTCGGCCAGGTCCCTGACCGCCGCGTCCAGGAGCTCCACCGAGACCGCCGAGATGGCCTCGGTTTCTTCTTTGGTGATGGCCTTTTTGGGGGGGGAATGAAAGGCGGGAGTCAGTGGAACTGAGAACAGCGGTGCGCTAGTTTGTGCTTTTTATGAACTAACTAACTGAACCTCAGCAACCATTTAAACTTGAGTTCACCATTTGAGTTTCCAACAAGTTCAAAGTTAAGGTTAGAAGCAAGATAGTAAGATTAAACTTGAGAAAGAGCGGGAATTTTTGGTTTCCCGTGTGTAACCCCTTCAATTAAATCAATTATACTCAAGATTCTATTACAAAAAATAGACATATGCATTCTGTTATTAATTTGTCTTCCTGTTTCTGGGAAATCCCACCCATGCAAGCAATGTGATCTGGATCATTTGAGGCTGATTGTCAAAGACCTGCTGATATTTTTTAATACTGGAGGGATGTTTCAACTCTACAAACGCTGCCCGCTGAGGATAGCGACTGCAGAATGATTGCTCTTTCTTTCCCACTCCGTCTTAGAGTATTGCTCTTTTTTTTTTACGTTTATATATCAAACAAACACTCAGAGCTCCGTTCTGTGCCATCTTTACCCGGTTTTAACAGAACAAAGAAAGCTTCGGTCTGGGCCTGGTAGTGACCCACATGCTAAAGGAGGCCTCGAACATATCAAGAACTCTATTGGATACCCGTCAGGGCCAGGGGTTTTGCCATTTTGCATTGCCTTGGTGATGTGGTGATTTCAATGGGATTTAATGGTAATTCAACTCCAGCCCTATGCGTTTAGGCCTTCATATTGTTGAAAAGCATTCCATCGTCACCGGTGGTGAAAGGAACACTGGGTAAAGATGACTGGGGAAAAGATATGGATACAACTGTAAGTAAAGAACAGTGGTCTGACATACTTCAAAGAATTCATTCTTCCTCCATCTGTGCAAAGCATCGGCTTGTTCAATTTCAGAATCTACATAGTCCAACCGTCAAAATCTGTTAATCCTATTTGTGAAATGCGTAAACTAGCACCTGCTACTCATCTCCTAGCCTAACAGCATTCTGAACTTCAGTTTATTACGTTTATTCAGCAGTTTCTGGAGCTGCCGTGCACCCATGCCCTGTCGTTGGACTCTTTGGTTTATTAATTAACAATATTTCCCTCAGAAAGCCGGAATCTAACTCTATGTCCTGCTCCTCCCTTCTGGCACGTCGGCTTATTCTTTTAAATTGGAAAAATGACCCCCACCCCCCCTTCGTTTGGCAGATATGATATGTTTTGTTTTGTTTGTAGTTTCCATTACGCTGAATGGATCAGTGACTAAGTGTGATGTGACATGGTGTCCTTTTATTTTCCATGTAAAACAACCAACTCTGCATTCTGACTGTGAATAAGATGTTTTGAATGTTGTTTGGACAACACAGTGGACTTTTTGGTTTTATTTCTCTTTTTATTTTGCTTTGTTTAACTATAGGTACAGTATGTTTTTGCCTTGTCACTTGGATAATGTTTTGTTTATGTTTTTTTCCCCCTTGTATTATTTCCTATATTTAGGTTTTACTTTCCTGTTTCTGTTTAAAAAATGAAAAAAGCTCAGTAAATATATCTTGACGAAAAAAAGCGTTCCATTTCTACACTGTCAGACGTTTGTGATTTATATCAATTCGAATAGTAGGAGGTCAACACTTTGTTTATTTCTTGTGGGACGATTGTTAAAACGCCAACAGTTTTGAAAATGTTTTTTAATTTCTGCCAGAGCAGCCTTCACACACCCAGCCCCCCCCAAAATGTTTCTATAACACCAAAGACAGTCCCAGGAAATGTCCCTCCCTGACAACATATTTGCGAGCTAAAAATCAAACTCTAACATAAAAACTCAAGCAGGTATTGGAGTCACATGACCAACTAAGCCTTTACCTGCAGGCGCTGGAGGAAGAGCGGCTGCAGGAGGCTGTCCCAGACGGCCAGCGGCCGGTCCAGCAGCCGCTGGCACACGGCTGACCAGTGCTGGCTGATGGAGTCGCTGGACAGCAGGTCCCACACGGCGTCCCGGATGGCGGCCAGCCCCCGCAGGCTTTTCACGTAGACCAGAAGGTTTCCCACACCGTGGCAGATGTCCTCCTTACAGCTGGAACAGACCGGAACAAACCAGACACAGACTATGAAAAGACACTTACGGAATGATCTAAAGGTACTGGGTACGCAGACATAAAAGACGTAAAAAAAAACATTGCTAAATGTAAACATAAAAGACGTAAAATGTAGTAAGTTGCTAAATTTTTAAAAAGTTGTTAAATGAAAAAAATGTTTAATGTAAACAAACAAAAACGGTAAATGTACAAAAACATTGTTAAATGTAAACAAAAAAGAAGTTTAATGCAATAAGTTGCTAAATCTTTAAAATTTTGTTAAATGTAAACAAACAAAAGTGGTAAATGTAAAAAAACATTGTTAAATAAGAACAAAAAAAGACGCAAAATGCAATTAGTTGTTAAATTTGAAAAAGGTGGTTAAATGAAAAAAACGTTGTTAAAGGAAAACAAAACAAAAAAATGTTAAATGCAAAAAAAAGTTGTTGAGTTGTCGAATGAAAACAAAATGTTATATGTGAACACGAAAAGAGAAAAAAAAAAAGTTCTTAAATAGAACTACTATGAGGTTTACACACTATGAGTAAGTGTTCCCAGAACATGGTGGGCCGTTCATACGTATGTGCTCAATCTTCACAAAGCCCCCCGAGGCATGAAAAGGTTTCAACCTATATGGTTTTTGGTTTTGCCTCAAACAATTTTTAGGATCTATTTGGCCAAATGACAGATGCAAATCAGAAAGCGGAGCGGGGTCCTTACGTGGTGATCCACTGCTGCAGGGTGTCCCGGAGCTGTGCCCTCTGGATGGGCTGGGCCAGGGTGCGCAGGGCGGGCTGGAACTCAGAGATGGAGGGGGGCAGATACCTGTGCCAGCTGCCGCTGCTCGTCTCCTCCAGCAGAACCTTCCTGCCTTTGGCTGGGGACAACGGGAAAAGTTAGCCATGAGGCGGCTCCCACACTGCATGATCCTGGTAATAACTCATCAGAGTGAACAGGGGCACAACTAATTACAGCTACTTTAAAGTACGGTGGCACATAGCCTGTTAATAAGGACAGGAAGTTTTTCCTTGCCTGTGTCGCCTAGTGCTTGCTCATGGTGGGAATTGTTGGGTTTCTGTAGTTAACTTCAGAGTAGGTCTGACCTGCTCTGTTTGGAAAGCTGTGAGACAACTGTTGTTGTGATGTGGCGCTATAGAAATAAAATTGAATTGAATTGAACTAGATACTTTGGAAAGGTTAAACAGAGATATTACTGCCACCCCCCCAAAAGAAAAAAATAACAAAAACTTTTTTGTTCATATAAAACATTTCATTGAAATAATATCCTTCTTGGACATCTGGACGCTGGATATGCTGAAAAGTTAAATGTAGACAAAATGAAAACCAATGCTAAATGTTAACAAATACATGTTAAATGCAAAAAAGTTTTCTAATTTATTTTTTAGGGTTGTTAAATGAAAAAAGGTTCAACGTAAACAATAAAAAAATGTTAAATGTAATAAACATTGTTAAATGGTTACCCAAAAAACTGTAAATGAAAAAAAGTTTATTTGTAACAAACTAAAACGTTAAATGTAAAAAAAAGTTGTTCAATTAAAATAAAATTGTGAAATTGAAAAAAAAGTTAATTTCTAAACAAACGTACAAAAAAATAAAACACTGTTGAATCCAGAAAATGCTGGATTTAAACCTGCACAGCCACTTTTTGGGCCACTGAGATTGAAAACCGAGTCAGTTGTTATTTGACAACGGCGATAGCAGAAAAAATGAAAGACCTCCAAAAGCCCCTGGCCTGTACGGAGGACCGGCCCTGGCTAAAGCCTTCGGGCCGGACGGTGCCGGACAGTGCTGGACGGTGCTGGACGGTGCTGGACGGTGCCGGACGGTGCCTGACCTGCGGAGCTGCTGGAGGTGACGTTCTCCAGGGTGTGGAAGAGCATGCCGCAGCCCAGAGCGGCCTCCCCCGGCCAGGGCTGGCCCTCGGGGGGCCGGTAGAAGACGGCGTAGGCCTGGAACAGGGTGGTGACCAGCAGCTCCACCAGGCTGCAGACCTGCGCCTTGATGCCTGACCCTGCAAAGCAGCACAGTGCTGACCGGGCGCCCACCCTGGACGGCCGGCGCCGGATCGGGGGGGGGTCTGCGGCTACCGTGCTGCGGCTGGTTGAGCAGCTGGTGGATGGACGCCTTGCGGGCCAGCAGGAAGTCGGCCAGCGCCTGCCGCGGCGAGCTGTCCTCCAGCAGCATGATGGACACCAGCGCCTCGGCGATGGCCTGGTCAGACACGGCCCGCCCCCGCAGCAGGGCCCGGCTGTCCAGCAGGATGGTCGACCTAAGGGGGGGGGCAGAGCGGTCAGAAAGCAGTCCTGGGGTATCGGCCTTTAACTAGGGTTGTCACGAAACTAAAAATTTTAACTCGATACTGATACTCAGGAAAATATTCGATACTCGATACCATTTTGGATACCACAAAGACCCCAAAATGTAACTGAATTTTGACAGGTTAGTGTCTTTGGTTTCAAACTGACCTGTTACTGATGTTATCCTGGCTGGTGGCCTACCTTAATGACCCTAACCCTGACCCTAACTCTAACCCTGACCCTAACCCTGACCCTGACCCTAACCCTGACCCTAACCCTGACACTAACTCGAACCCTTACCCTGACCCTGACCCTAACCCTAACCCTCCACCCTTCATAATTGTGAGAAATAAATATTTTTTGGTTAAATTTGTTTGGAATTATTGTACAAACCTATTTAACATCCACTATTTTAACATAATATTATGCATACAGTTGAATTAATTGTTTGCAAGATTAATTTAATTATTTTTAAATTAATGTCTATATTGCCATGAAGCAATTAGGATTTTCCTGCCTGGGATCTTCCTATTGGTGACCTAATCAAAATGGCCGACTTGGATGTGGGGGAGTTGGATATCCCTCCTTGGCTTCCTGCAGACTTGATTAATGTTGGCGTGTTATTATTAGCCATTATCCACAGCTAGCAATTCAAGGCTAACGTCACGTTAATGATCATAAACAACGTAAATGAATAAATAAATCAGAGAGAAGGGGCGCAGCGTCGGCAGGTCAGTTTGGCTGCACGTGGGGGGGTGGTATTAATACTTTTGAAAATGAGTATCGTATCCGGATACAACGATTTAGTAGCGATACATTTTTGACTATCAATACTTTTGACAACCCCAACTTTGACATTAAGGAAAAAAGGCGCACCTGAAGAGGCCGGTGGTGGCGACCTGCCGCACCAGGATGGGGAAGCGGGCCAGGACGGGGCTGTAGAGCCCCCCCGCGCCGGGCTCCAGCTGCAGCTGGCCCTGCAGGTGGCAGCACAGCAGGTACAGCTGCGTGGCCTGCAGGTACTGGGACGCCTCCATGGCGCTCCAGATGCGCTCGGGGATGTCCAGCAGGAGCTTGATCTGGGAGGCCATGGTGTAGAACTTCTCCTGCCACGGACTCGGACTCTGCTGCCGCGCGCAAAAGTAGAATTACAAACACATGAATAGCTCTAGCAGGGCCGTCGGGGCTCAGGCTTTTGAGGGGGGGGCACATTGAATTGTATATCTTTCTAAATGCCCTGTGGTTTTTGTACGGTTTTCCCCCTAAATCCTAAAACCTGAACCCTGGATCTGGGGGGCTGGTCTCTAAACTCCACTTAGAGATCTCTTCCAGCCAGAGAACAGCAGCAGGGCTGCATCTGGTCCAGCTGGGACTCAGTCTGCTGCTTAAACTCTGGACTCCTGGAACAACTGTAGGCTTTTCTGCCTCTCTGTTCTTTCTGTGGAGGACGCTGAAGACCTGGAGTCCAGATGGACTCAGATACCAGGACCAACAAGAGGAGATGACATCGCCTTGGACATTTACTTAGGGTGACCAAACGTCCTCTGTAGTCTGGGGCGAGGAGTTATTATAAATTTATGAAAATGTCAGATTTCTCTGTTTTTCATGGGACCATAAATGTATGCTTAAATCAACTGTCCCGGTCACAAGAAGTGGGACAAAAAGGACTTAGATGCTTTTTGTATCTTTGTGAGACTGTTTCTTTTATTCCATTCAGAGGGTATTCAGAGGTATCTAGTTAAAGCTGTATTTTCTAATACAGCAGAGGTGATATTTAGAAGATTATTAGATTGTACTTATGTATTTTAAAGGATGGCTACAATTTTTTTACTGGTTGTTACAGATTGTGTTTTACTTCTGAAGTTCTTTTTGTACCATTGAGGTCAAATAAAGCATCTGAGAAGCCTGTCTGGATCCTTCTTGAGGCAAAGTGTCATCCTTTTTGGAATCAAAACATGGTCACCCTAATTCAATGATCAATTTCGGGGGGATTTAGTTTGAGGGGGCCAGGCCCCCTCTGGGCCCCCTCCTCGGCCCGGCCCTGTGTTGTGCTCCCCGGTCACTCCGCTCGCTCACCTCCGGCCTGGGGCTGCCCGCCCCGGCCCGGCCGCGTCTCAGTAGGCGGCAGTACTGCTGCATGTCCTGGAGGGAGCGGACCACGCTCTCGGAGCACAGCCGCATCTCCCCGATGGTGTCGGCGGCGTCTATCAGGTCCCGGTAGCGCTCGCCCACCATCTGCCGCAGCTCCTCCTTCTTCTGCTCGATCTCCCCGCGGACTTTGCGCTCGACCCAGCGGATCTCTTCCGTGTTGTACCGCTCGAAGAGCGCCGTGGGGTCCTTTATCTCCGAGACCCGGAGGGCCGAGGAAGGGTCCTCCGCCATCGTACCCAAAACAATCTCTGCCGAAGGATGAATTTCAAACCCGGAAGTCCGGGAGTGCGGGACTTCCGGTGTCCACGTAAGCAAAACAAAAACGTGTCGACGGATTTAGTTTCTTATTGGCCAGCCGAGTTGTCAGTCTGGGATGAATGACAAATGTATTTTATTTATTTTTTAGTTTTAGAACTTTGTGTTTAATAGTTTTATGTGACTTTATAATACATGTACAGCCGTATTGCAGAATTCTTGACAACACTACGCAGTAAAAATGTATCAAATAAAAAAAATGACAGACAATAAACAAGAAAAAATATATGTACAGAAAAATGAACTCAAAATACTTTTTGAAAGGAAAAAACAGACGAAAAAACGTATTTGTTGTCATTCCATGTGGTTGTTTCACGAGTCATTTTGTTTACTTGGTATGATTAAAGTATGGGAACAAAAACTATCTATCTATCTATCTATCTATCTATCTATCTATCTATCTATCTATCTATCTATCTATCTATCTATCTATCTATCTATCTATCTATCTATCTATCTATCTGGTGGGAATTTTAATTTTCACTGAGAAACCAAAGTTTTGATACGATTGAATTGAAGTTTTTCTCATTTTTGGAACACCTCTTGTCCTTCTTTAGGTCTGGTTCCTCAGAATGCTGCACAAATCACTCTGATACTCCAAGATACTCTCATTATTCATAAACCTGCTTTACACTTTATAACCTTTTTGTGGGCAGAGAAAAGGGAGTGAAACTTCTGATCCAGTTACCTACAAGTTAAAAGAGTTAATGTATAATCTTGATCTTATTTCAACAACTGCATATGTAACAAATGGACCTTTCCAAATAACCAAAGCAAGAACTGGGACCACATTCTTGGCACCAAGACAAAGTTTTTTTGCTGCTAATGTTGGACTCTGGGGCTGTTTGTGGTTTTCAAAGACAGGATCTCATTTGCACCTTGCATCATTCGCATGTTACTCTTATTTCCGATACATTTTTGTTAAGTTTAGCATTTGAAAATAATTTAATCTTATATGGAGGAACAATAAAAAACTACATTTTTCTCTTGTGCCTTTTTTGTCTTTTTATAAATAGAGATTATTGTAACATAATTTAAAAAATGGCCAATTGTCAGTTAATCAAAATAATTATTATTAAAATAGTAACTTCATATATGTAATCAAACATTTAGCATGTATGGAACTGCTCACACAAGATTTATGTGAGGGACACAGAAAAATTAACATTCCTCTTAAACCATGCTAGATTCGAGGAGAACATGATCATATTTAAAAAAAAAAAAAAAACCTGGAAGACTTTTTGTTGCCTAACTGGTTCTACGACTACCCCATTGGCTGATTAGGGTTTTTTTTCTCCCATTTCTAGGTTTATAATTAAGTCCCTGCCCCCCCTGTCAGGTTTGACATTGGTGGATAAATGTAAAGTTTTGCAACAAAAATAATTAGATAATTAAATAAAGCAGGGTTGGGTATTCAAGGGGGATTTTCACCCATAAAACCTCCCTTGGGAGAGCAAATATTTTCAGCATAGGACAGTTCTCAGATTTCAGTTCCCTGTCATAATGCTGAACAGGACAAAGTTAGATAAATAAAGAAATTTAAAACATTTAAAAATTAAAGGATTAAAGAAATAAATATAATTAAACAATTAAGCTGTTATTTGTTTAAAAGAAGTCTAAAATCTGTTATATTTTCAAATTCTTTAAAGAAAACAACCAACGTGACCAAGGGAAGAGAAACAGGTGTGTCTTTCGTACCCGGAAGTGGGAAAAAAGAAAATAAAAGATTGAACTTAAGCAGTTCTTTAAAGAGTTCTTAAAAAGGTCTAAAATCTGTGATATTTTAAA
>CAJRST010008890.1:15869734-15932193 GCA_907169785.1 Menidia menidia | reverse complement strand
TGTCCGACACACGCCGGCTGATTTTACCCTCCACCTGCAGCACTTTGCTCCCACTGACCAATCACACACGGGATGTTGTCCACTCTCTTTTGGGGTCTCTCTGATTGGCTGTGTAGCTTTCTTTACATTACTTATTTCTGGACTTGCTGAAGGATGTCAATGTTTAATTCTAAATGCTTTATATCGAAATAAAGTTTTTAAAAATCTAAAAATGAAATTGACTCGTCTAATACATTTATAAGGGATTCTAGTATGTTGAGAAAAAGACCAAAATATGAGAATATTCGACCAAATTGGCTGGAGTCTAGTCCAGCTACTTTCATAGCTGAAGCAAAAATGTAAAATGAAATTAGGAAATCATTTCAAATCAACTGGAAGAATTCTAAGTAGTGAAGGAAAACTTTTTTCCCCTCCTTTCACTATCTTTAATGAATGAAGGCTTTATTTCAAACATTTGATAGCAAAAGTATAAAATGAAATGAATTAAAACAGTTTAAACAATCGCTTCCCCACTTGGCGATTAATTGTTAAATAATTCAATTTAAACTTAATTGCTTCTTAGCAGCAGTTTTGAAGCATTTACAAAGACAGCTCGTGGTTTAATATACCTTTATTCCACAAATTATCATCACATTTTATTTTACAGACAGCTTTTTAAAAACAGATTACCGGTAATACTTACTGGGATTAAGCCATTTGCGCATTAAGCTAATATTTGGTTCACAGGTGTTCACACCTGAGAAACCTAAAATAAATATGAACACACAGCAGAGCAGCTGGAGAGCTTATTGTTTACATACGACATGTGTGTTATATTACTTAAACAGAGCAATGAAGAACAAAGACGAGGACAAAAAAAGAAGACGTGCTCCAGGGTCTTTCTTTTTAAATTTTCCATTTAAATGTGGGCGTTGTGCTTTAAAAGGTGTCGACATGTCAATAAACAGCTATCTAATTCTCACGCATTGGACACGATCCAACAGCGGCTTCAAGTAAATAGAGAAGCACAGAATTTAAACTGTAACATTTTCTCTGGTATTACTGGTGTGATCTGGTCTAACAGCTCACAGCAAGCCCACGTCTGTGTGGAAAATCACACACACACACCGGCCAAATCAACCTGACACTGGATTTGAGCCGCAAAGAGATGGTAGTGTGTCGTAAACGGAGGGGAGATCGACTTCTTGTTGAGAATATGTCTTCCACTCACAACATGGAATGTTTTCTCACACTGGCCACCATTATGAACACCATTATGGTTAGATGAGCTTTAAGTTCGGTTGCAATGAGCTCTAAAAATGCTAATTGACTTTAAAAGCTAATTGACGCAACCAAAATGAGTTGTGAGTGAACATAAATTAAGTTATAAATTAGTTTTAAAGCTAAATGAGTTAGCTTTAAAGCTAATTGACAGCCAAGATTATAGACTAAAGAACATGAATTAGTAATAAATTAGCTTTAAAGCTAAATTATTTAGCATTAAAGCTAATTAACAAGTGAAATTAGTGGCTAATGAACAATAGCCACATAATTAGTGACTAACCGAAATTAGCCACCTGACACTGTGACCCATAACTAAAAAGATTGAGTTAGATTTTCACTGTTTCTTTATAACATTTGACATTTATGCAAGGCAGCAGTTCCACCATTAGTCATTAAAACTGTGAGCATGCAGCTTTTGACCACTAAATTGACTTCTTTTACCTAGGTTTCCATATTGACATTTAGCGCATTAAGCTACCGAATGACTTCATTTTTTTTACTATATATTGTAGCAGCATAGGATTAAAAAAAAGTAGGTGATATCTAATTTATTTTAACAGATAAAATGTACTAATGCAGATCTGTGATAAATACTAAGTGACTTCTGTTTGAACTGGAATAGTTCTAAAAAATGATCTCACACCTTAAGAATAAAAAAAAAACAAAAAAAAAAAAACACTGCAATGATTTTAGTACTGCTTAGTCCTTCCACCCTGAGTGCAAACATTAGTGTTCCAGTCGATTAGTGATACCTTTGGGATTAAAACGACCTACCGGCGAACCGCTTTAGCTTAATACAAAACGACTTGACAACATTCACATTCAACGATAGTTCAAGTTCTAACTGTGAGGTGCCCCACGCCTCAGAGGAATGTCGACAGGCTGAGCTAACACAAAAAAAGAAAAACAAATGGCAAATGTGGGTGTCTGCTGGGATCTGACTGGCTCCTCTAGCTAAACATGCAACATTTCTGGCTGACTGACCGCACAATAAATACACAAAAAAAGGAGGAAAAAAGCCTTTCCAGGATGTCCCTTACATTTCAGCAGTTAGTTTGGTTGAGATGAAATCTTCTGAGTGGACTCTGAGGGTTAGAAAGGTCTGTAGTTCCAAAAACTTGAGAAGACGGATATCTGCAAGAATAAGGAGGAAAAATAATAGAATTTATATATTCAATTCTTATACATACAAACTAAAACAACTAGAGGTCTTGTTAATAGTTAACTTTTTGTAGCTATTATCTGATAATCATCTTAAGTATTATCTTTTTTTTGCTTTTAAAGTATTATAAACATCCTTTGAAAAATAACGGTAACTTTATGTAACTTCTGAGCCACAGAAATCTGCAGAAAAAAATGAAAATTGAAGCATATTTGAGAGAGTTTTAAAACGATTTTTAGTTTGAAGAACCATTTTATAACCACTAGTGAAGCCTTCTATTCTCTGAAGATTCAAAGGAAAAAACATCTTTAAAAAATGTTTAAAAAATAAAAATCAGTGAGGATTATTGCGATATGTGCTATCATGGTGTTTTTCATTGTGTGTTTTCTCTTCTTATAAAAGAACAAAGTGTAATGATTATACATATACGTTCATATATGTCTCTTACTTTTTTTTAATAAACAAAGAACCAGAAAAAGGAAAGTAAATTAAAAAATAAAAATGAACAAATAAATAATAAATAAAAAATAAGTTTTAAATGATAACGATAATAAGAATTAGTGAAATAAATACAGTCAAAGATAAATGGGTAGATGAAGTGGATGAAGGACTGCTGCTGTGGGGCTCGTTACCCACCTTGTCCTTGAGCTGCTGGCAGAGCTGGAGGGAGATGGTGAAGAACACCAGCGTGTCGTTGAGCCAGGGCACCACACACTCCACTTTGTGGACGTGGCTCACTTCAAAGCGGTTGTTGTTGAGCTCACTGTGCCAAAGAGAGCGTACGACCATCAGCCAAATGCAACACGCAAAATGTCCACTCTGTTATGGTGTAGTTCATATCAAGGCTGTCATAGTAACAATAAAGATAAATTATGTCATGTTCTGCTAATTTCATGGCATACTGTAAATACTGTTGGTCACCCCACCACACAGGAGGATGACGCTCACGTGGGTCCTGCAGCAGTATTCAAATAAAGGTGGACACAAACATGGCTGACAGCGTTACTGCCAAAGAATTCATTAGCAAGAAAGCCCAGCAAGCACTACTCAACCAAAACACCGTAAGCTAGTTAGCATGGCATCGCTGAGTCACTCGCTAGCTGAACAAAGTTAATTTTTCTCAGGTTGGGCGTTTGGCTAAAAAAAACCTGTGCGTCCAAGCCACTAGTGCATCCTGTGAAAGGCTGGAACATTTTCACCTGTAACGGGTCAGAGCCGAGTCCTGCCTCAGTGAACAGGCTTGTGTTCTTCAGTAAGAATCTGAAACTTTCTGAATGATCATAACCAGCTATATTCTGCTAATGATAAGAAATCCTTTCAGGCAGCATTTAATTTTTAATTTTCAGCATTTTATGACAAGTTTTGGAAGTTGTACCTCATTTAAAGGGGACATATTATGCAAAACCAAGTTTTTAATCATTTGATTCTGTACATTTGGGACTGTGGAGGGCCTATCAGCAGGCAAAGTGTGAAAAAAATGACTCAGTCATGTGTTTGTGGGCTGCCTCAGTCTGAATCCAGGAGATAAATCAGGAGGTTTCAGGAGTGGGTAGTTTCTGACCTCATTAGCTCTAGCTCATTATAATATTCCAGCCTTTCACCTGCATGTTGCCCCCCCCCCCCTCAGCTTACTCCCCTATCTGTGGAGATGTCGTGGTAGCGTCAGCGTTAGCATGGTAGCGTTAGCATGGTAGCGTTAGCATGGTAGCGTTAGCATGGTAGCGTTAGCGTGCCGACGTGGGCACACCTCCCGGAAGAAGTGGGTGGATTGCCTGTGTCTCATTTGCATTTAAAGAGACAGGCACTCCAAAGCGAGCGCTCTGAACGGGGCTGTTTTGGGTTAGGATTAGGGTTAGGGTTAGGGTTAGGGTTAGGCAGGGGGACTGAACTGCTATTGGGCTTCATCCTTATGGGATTCTGACCAAAGCTTGTCACAGACATTACATTAGGACACCAGGGAGCTAGTTTAACTTGTTGAAATAGGGTACGTCTCCTTTAAAGGAAACATATATTTTGTTGTATGTTACATTTATGCTCAAAAGATCTTTAGTTAGTTTGTTTTTTTGGAACTGCACTTAAGTTTTTGTGTTGGATTTTGTTTCTCTATATTTTGCGCAGGCTTTTTCAATCTAAATAACAAAAGTAGAATTTTTTACTTTTTATTTTTATACTT
Organism: Menidia menidia; assembly: GCA_907169785.1. Taxonomy (NCBI): domain Eukaryota; kingdom Metazoa; phylum Chordata; class Actinopteri; order Atheriniformes; family Atherinopsidae; genus Menidia; species Menidia menidia. Next base: position 15,927,595 of record CAJRST010008890.1, on the reverse strand, counting down.
CGAGAGTGAATATTTTACTAAATAAAGTAATTTTAGTAAAATTAACCAGTTTGAAAAAAAAAGTTTTTATATAATACTGCAAAGCAACCTTCAATGTAATTTTGTCAAATAAATAACTCTGATTTATGATTTTTCTTTTTTGTTAAATAAATATATACATTTATTGTGATCGCGAAAATGTTCTGAAATATAATGATATTATGTTTGAGCCATATCGCCCACCCCCAGGACATATGAACTTTTAATGCTGCAACGCTATGCCTGCATTTAAACAAATTGGTGAATCTGATAATTGATAAAGCAAAGTGTGCATCAATGAGAGAGAGTTGGATTGAAAAAAGCAGACATTTGAAAAAAATAAAAAAGACTTACAACATGGCTCCTGGGTTGTGCAACACCGAGCTTCCTGCTGGCTTGAAATTCTAAGTGAACGAGAGAGAAAAACATGAGGAAGTGGTGCGGAGAACCGCACTGATCTGATGGGGAAACGCTGAATGCAAACGTTTGTCTCACCTTGGTGGTGTTGGGAGGCAGGACATGGAGCTGGTAGACGGTCAGGCACAGTTTGCTTAGGTTGATGTAGAAGTTGACCATCACGTCGCCCGGCATGGGAGGAGAGAACATTTTCTGGTGATGAGTGGAGAGAGAGGACAGGCCATGGTACAGTGATACCAGACATGGCTAGGTAGGTAGGTGGGTAGGTGGATAGATACCATCAGACCGCTGGTGGCCAGCTCGGTCAGTGTGAGGGCCGCCGGTGTGGTGAGGCGGTTCCGTGCTCGGGTCAGCTGCAGCATGACTGCATCCATGAGCTGCACACAAACATAAAGCTGCATCAGGAAAGCTCTACGCTCTGCTCGGCCAGTCCACAGCTGGACCTGGCCTCAGCCGTCCAGGACAGATGTACCTTATTGATCTCGGCGCCCGTCTTGAAGTGGTAGCTGTCGTCCCGGCTGCTCAGCAGCTGCAGGGCCTGGCTCACATGGTTCCTGGCATCTTGGATCTAAGAGGCACAGGTTGAAGGATTCAGATTATTATTAAAGTCTGCACACATAACTGTGCAAAAGTTGTGTATTTTTTGGCATCAATTAATTAATGAAGAGAGACAAAACATCATTCAGTGCATTTTCTGCTTAATTTAGGAATCACCTTGAAAATTCAGTTATAAACACAAACATACATATACATATATATATATATATATATATATATATAGACATAATCAAATGTAAAAAGTACCTGCTGCAGTTTCCACTGCTTGTCCTCTCTTAACTGAAAATGGAGCACTTGGCTGCTCTTTGCAACCTTCAGGTTTATGTCCTGTTAAGGGTTAAACATTAAGGGACAAACATTCCTCTCAAATCAATGTATCACCATTACAAAAAGGGAACTTCAGCCTTCTGAGGAACAAAGCGAGCTCACAGCCTGAGTCAGAGCCTCTCCCTGCAGAGTCAGCACCCCCTTCACCTGATCCATGCTGCAAAACACACACAGTTCCATCCCAGTTACAATCAAACAAACTCGCTCTTTTTCACAATTCAAAGTGATGTAAAAGACATGTGACACAAAAAACATCACGTGTTATCCTATGCATTGACTGGGGCTCAAAGTACAAATGCTAGCAGTCTTTTTAGAATGAGCGCAGCAGCGTGTTGTTGGTTAAAACAGGATAAGATACATTGACTTTGGGATTTGGAAGACATGTGACCAGACTGGGTTTGGGGGCCTTTGCTCTGATAGTCGGCAAAATAATTGGCATAATTGGCATATTGCAATTTGATGGAAACCATCATTCTACCATATCTGAAAAACAGAGTAACAATTCAAGTCGATTTTACTTTGTAAAGTGATGAAAAAAGAAAAAGGCATTACAATTAATCTAAATAGTCATCAAATGGTAAGGTTTTACACTGATGTTCCTTAAAAAAAAAAGCCTATTGCTTATTGACATATACTATTCTCTGCTGTTAGATTCCACACTGACACTGGAGACTCAACAAAATATTGGGAGGGTTTCTGCTCATGGTCATGCAAAAAAAAAAAAAGACTACCTGTAGAATGTATTGCTAAAGCTCTTTAAAAAAGTTTAATGAGTCTGATTGATGTAATTATTTTGTTTGATATTAATACCTCCCATATGTAAAAAAACAAAAAACAAAACAAACCCACACAGGTCAGCAGAAATGTACAGAAAGCAGTTATCAGCACACTGTAGCTCCCTCAGGAGATGTTTACACCCCTATCTGATTCAATTATCCAGCAGAAATGTCCTGAATGAAACATTTCCACACTAATGTTCCCACATTAAGGTGAAAACGGCCACAGGACCTCTTAAAATGGAAAAAGGGAAAATGGATTTGGAGTTTTACGTTGAGCTGCCGAGGATGAAGTTCTCCTGCTTGAGCTGACTCTCCAGGCCTGGTGTCAGCACAGAGAAACGTCTGGAGGCTTCCTGTTAAGAGAGAAAAGCAAAAAACAAACAAAAATTGTAATTAATTTCAAAGATGAGAAATGAGTCCTTTGAAGGTGGTGCAGAGTTTACCTTCAGGACATCCTGGAGCTGCTTTAGGACTGAATGCACTTCTTCTTTCAGCAACCAGTTGAACTCCTCCTCCTGTCAAACGCATGGAAAAACAAACTGAATTGGCAACAGGAAACTACAAAGCGGTGTTAACCTGTCTGATTGGTCTGTCCTGTGTGGGGAACTCCATTGACAGATGGACTTTACAGGAGGAAGCTGTTGTAACTATAGATCACAATTAAAATTCTGAATTAGGCTTTTCTAAAACCACAGAACCAAAGAGTGACCAATCCTAGAGTAGTGTTGGCCTTAAAAAAAAATGTAAAGCATGTTTTAGCACCATGTTAAGGTCGTTATACAAATAAATTGTGTTTTAATCATATAGGGAAGGTTTGCAACTACCGTATTTTCCAAAGTACAAGTCACACCAGTTTTATATCCATAATAAGGAGAAAATAAACCATAAATAAGTCACACTGGACTATAAGTCACATGGACACACAGGTATGTTAACACGAAAACTTCAGATGATAATATGCTTGTCGTACTACAGTGCCCATGATGCATTGCATTTCAGTTTCCACTCTGGATTATAGCTTGCATGTTTAAGTTTTTTTTTTTTTGGCTTTATAGTCTGAAAAATACTGTATTTATCCTTTGCATATTTATGTAAGATATTAGGGGGGATTTTGCCACAGCCAAAGTTTCCTGCATTGTTTGCGATCTCCTGTTTTCCCATGTCGGAGGCTTGTTTTTACCAATTCTGTGCTAGCATAATGCATCTCTCTTTACTGTAACATAAAGCCGGCTCAGCTTTTAGTGGTGAGGTGAGCTGTTGTTTGTACGTGGCGGCCCGTGGAATTCCTCTGGCATTGTAAACATGAAGGTGGTTACACAGTTCTCTCCTCGGTTTTACAGCGTTCGATCACTGTGTGCGAATGGGGAAATTACGCCCCTTCACAGCTAGCATGACCTGAAATCCAGTCACCGTTTAGATTTTTTTAATAGAAAATATTTTGGACTGAACTTTGACTCATCCCTCCTCTCTGTTGAGTTTCCTTTAGGTAATTTATTATTGCATTAAAAAGCACTTTTAGACATTTTTATATTTGAAAATTCCTGTCATTATTTGGATATCTAAGGCTAGCCATATAGAATACATTTGTCTTCCCCACATGACTGATTTAAACCTCATCTCCAACATTACCTCTTTCCTACAGCAGCTGTTGTGGGTCATCCTCCTCCTTCCACCTCACTGTGGCCTCTCAGCACCATGAGGAGTAGAGCAATTCTCAATGATTCAAAGTGCATAGAAAAGAGTGGGAAGTTTTCAGCAACAGTCTGTTAAATAAGCCGTATTGAGAGACGGATAGCCGAAGGCCCCGTTTTAATTGACTATTTTTCGTTTGTCAGATTACTATAAAAATGACTTAAATGCACTAAGTATCATGAGCGTTGAGGTTGCTACTACATGAACAACCCTCTTTCTCAGGGGTTCAATGAAATGTACAAAGAATAAACAAGGTCATCCATGTAAAACTCTCATTTATTCTTTCTGAGTTAACATAAGACTGAAGTCTACCTCCATGGGATTAGCCAAAGCACACGCTCCCTCTTTTGGGATCTTTTTTTTCCAGATCATTGTCATGCATTTTGGTGGACATGCCATTCCATCGGTGATGGCTCGGTAAGTTCCTGTCTTACAGAATAAAAATGGCTGCTTGTTTTTTTTTTAATGTTTCATAATCAATAAAAGCATCGTCTTGAGTCGACTCCCCAACAAGGTGCAGCTTTCCAGGCTACTCCTGCATGTGGTCCTACTTTGGAGGAACGACCAACGAGGTGCTACCAGAAAACGGTAGAACTTGGTGTATATATGTATTAAAAAAATAATAATTCTGATAAAAACGTCAAATTATATTTGAATTATTATACTTTTTGGATATCTGATTGAATGCTGGATCTGCTGAAATGTTAAATGTAAACAAAAACACACAAAAAAGAAAAAGTTAAACAAAAAGTTAAATGGAAAAAAAAGATGAATTGAAAAAAAGTTAAATGTAAAATCAACATTATTAAATGTTAAAAAATTTCAATGCAAAATAAGTTGTTAAATCGAAAAAAACTTGTTCAAAAACGTAAAAAACCTTGTTAAATGTAAATGAATAAAAAAAGTTTAATGTATTAAGTCATTAAAAAAAGTTGTCAGCAAACAAACCAAAATGTTAAATGTAAATGAATCAATAAATAAAAAATAGCTTTGTTAAATCCAGAAAATGCAGAATGGAGCTCCCAGTCAAAAATAAAGTCAGACCAAAGAAGAAGAAAAAAATAGAACTTTCCTGGCCTTTGAGCTATTTACACAGATAACAACACTGCGTTTTAAAGCCACAGAACTGGTTAGAGCTGTTCACGATCCAAAGAGAACAAATCAAATGCCTCTTTGGCGATGATTTGGGGTGAACAGGACCAAAGCGGAGATGTTTTGCCACAATACACCGACATATAGCATCTCAGGTCAAACGTCAGTGGGAAATATGATTCGGGCCTCGTTTTGAAGTCTTCAGAACACCAAATTGTTCCAGTGAATTCAAACAGGAGAAAATGTGTCTGGAATCCAAAGCTAGACTCAAATGTAGTCATGCAACAGGACAACTGAGCAACAGAGAGGCCGTGGGATCAATAAAGGACTCTAATCTAATCTAAAATAGTTTAGCTCTTAACCTGATGTGACTACTGTGGAGGGGTGTTACAGAACTGTACCAGCTAAGTGAATTAAAGCAATATAGTGGAGAAAGATTCCTTCATCATTTGTGATACTAGTGATAGAAACTAATAAAAAGTTAAATAAAATGTAAACAAATAGTTTAAAGTTATTTCTACTAGTAGAGCTTTTCCTACAATATATTTAGAGAGACCAAAGAAAGTACTTGTATTCACACCTTTGAATTTTTTTTAAGGAAATAAACAATGTCAACGGTATATGACGTCACGTGATTTTAATTTTTTATCTACTTTTGACCCCTTCACCTTCTGGACGCTCAAATGGCAAAACTAGCAAGATAATTAATATCCAACAGACATAAAACATTTTTAAAAAGTTCATTCTTTGTTCAAACTTTTTTTAAATGTCCCCAAAAGAAGCGGTTTTTAATGAGACGGTTGGTCGTGGTGAGTTTAACGTCGCTAGTGACAGCTCGGATTATTTCAGACTGTTTAAAGCTGAACGTGTTCCCACGGCGGGCCCACCGGTTGTAAACATCCCAGCTTAGCACCCCCAGCCCCTCCACACCTTCAGCACTGGTTTAGCCCCCCACGGGGCTCCTTTAGCTCCCGAAATACAGCTGGACTGGACTGTACTGCCTCCAATTTTGTACGGGAAACCATTTATCAAACCTGACATGCTAACTGACAGAAGTCATTTCGGGGCGGGGGGGCTAGCCACGCAGCCCTGCCTCTTAGCGGGGATGCGGTACGGATACGTCGGCTGAGGGGCTTACCAGCACGGCTCTCTCCACCTGGCTCGCGGCAGACATCTTCGGCAACTCGGACAGGGACCTCTGAGGGTTCAGCATTTTTATGGCTAACGCAAACCCCGCGCTGACAATCAACACTGCCCTTTTTATTTGGCAGAAAAATACCTCTCCGTCTACTAGCTTAAGGGAGGGTGTGTTGCCTTCAGGACTAAAGGAAAAAATTGTAATATCCTTTACTCTTCTAAAATCAGTCCTAAATACGAAGAGGAACGAATCCAAATGGCACACATTTGAAACGTATTTGAAAGTCCAAATTTGATATGATTTCAGGTAAATAATATTTAGATTTCTTCTGTCGAGGTTATTCAATGTTGTCCTACACAGCTGTTAAGTATAAACTCTTCGTTTTTGGTAAGATAAAGATCAGAAGCTTTCACATCGTTCAACAAGTTGATATGTTCTATGTTATCTGTATATTTATATTGATATGTTATAAGTTGGTGTTAATTAATTCCAACTGAGCAACTTCGAAGAGGTTAGTTTTAGATTTACGACCGCCTGAATGCATCATAAGGCTGGTCACGCATTCGCTATTAAAATGGGCCCGCCCACTAAATCTTACGGGGGGGGGGACACTTCTTCCGCCCAGCAGAGCAGAAGCTCTCAGCTGCTGCTCAATATTCATAGGACAGGGCAGAAGTTAGTTTTTGGTAGCATTTAGATGGAAAAGCTTTGAAGTTTGCATTCAGAATAGTTTATTTCATGTAAAAGTTTAGTTGTATCTATGTTTATTTTTTTCAAACTCATGTGGACCCGTCCGTCGCACACCTTGAGTATTTTATGATAATTAAATAGATTATCAATGAATTAACTCAATTGTTTTATTTCAGTTTGATTAATTTATTATAGGAATGCTCCAACCAGCTGCCAATACTGATAACCAATGAGTGCCAATCACTGCTTATCTATGATGCCTATCACATGATCTGACTGTACATTTTTAGCTTTTGTTAGAAGTCTTAAAGCAACCATAAAATCGGCTTAATTTAGACAACAAAAAAGTACAAACTTTTTCCAAGAGCATAAATGTAAGACTCTGATTTCTAAATAATGCAGAGTCAAATACATCTCAGGACACTGTCTTGATCAAATACAGTATTGTCAAATAAAAAAAGAAACATTCAAACTCAAATTGTATCACACCTGCAACCAAATCTGGCTACAAAAGATACAAAAGAAACTAGAGATTTGTTGCTATTCTTAGAGAGTATCAGACTTATAGGACTGTTCAGTGTTGTTCTAGAGGAGTTTAGGCGTCTGGCCTGCTGTCTGGATGAGTTCGATTGTTCGAACCCCTTCCCACTTCTATCTCAACCCATTTTATTTCTACCACCTTCACGTTTTCCTTTAATCAACAAAAAAAGAAACAACAACAAACCGCACAATACTCAGAATACTCGGTAATCAGGAGAGGATTTATTAAACAGCACAAAAGTGTTGGTATTCCTACATGTACACAAAATCATAAATATCCCCAAAACCAAAAGGTACATCCTCTTTCCGCTGATGGGATCAAACTCTTTTTTTATGCAATAAACCAGATTATATAAGCCACATATTTATAAACCATTTACACTCGAGAGTGAACAATCTACAGTATAAAGAAACGGTTGTTAGACAGTTATCCTGTAGAGTCAAAACCAAAAGTAAGTTTTCATTAATTCTGGTTACGGTAGATACAAAAGAAACCCTAACTAGTTTAATGCGCTATTTACATTTGTCTTCTAAAAACAGCTTTCCACCGCGGAAGGTGTGTCGGAGATTAAATTAAAAACTTTAGCCTTGGCAAAAAAAAAAAACTCTTTCCAAATGGATCATTGCATTCTTCATACACAACCAAGTCGTTATAATTAAACACATTTTGTCTTGTTTGAACTGATAAAACTGTCAAATAAATCACAGAGGGCTTTTTTTCTTCCCCCCGTAAAAAAGGAAGCAATCTGGGATATTCTTGTCACCTTCCTGTTTTGATTTCCATGTCTTAACATCTTATCTAATTAAGAAATGCTCCTTATGATTATGTTATTGCTACATAATTATCTGTGACAATAGGCTCCACAACTGCTATTCTCCCTCTGAACAGGCATCTCATCCATTTCCAATCGGAATAAATGTTCAACTAAAACCCAGATTTGACAATCTAATCGACCCCACCCCCCCAAACAGCAGAGAAACTCACATCTTTCATTATGAAATGAAAATAAAAGGAAAAAAACGGACTCAGAAGACTGAACGCATTTCTAAGGATGGCTTGCTCGATTGGTTTACAACAGAGCTCCTTGTGATAGTTTCACACTCTCGGGGGGACAAACACACTCGTAGAGAGACTACAAGAGTGCCATGTTTCCTCTGTGTACAGCACAACTCTAAACAGGCATTCTGTGAGGCTGCCTCACAAAAGCCTGCTGGGATTACAAACCCTGGACTCTTTATAAAAAAAATATTACCCAATCTTGATGAAAAACAAAACATTTGTCATTCTTTTGGAAATAAAAAGAAATGTTCTGGGTTTCGACGTCCTGCTTTTTCCTGCTCCAACACGCAGAATGATATGGACCAACATATGATTAAAAACTAAATGGATTTCCAACATGATTATTGGGGGAAAAAAGAAGTGTCAACTAAATGATTGTATTGGAAAGGGCATTTAGTCAAATCTGTTGGAAAAAGTCATCACTGAAGGCTCTGGCTGACGGTTGGCATTTCTTTGGCATTTTTTCCTGACATTTTTTTCTCAATTGTGAGCCGACATGCGTTTTTTGGGCTTTCCATGATGCGCTGCCCGGTTTTTAGGCTCCAGCTCGGTTCGTGTACAGAGAACAAAGGATTTTCCGGCCGTCCTGTTGAAAACCGGCTGTGCCTGTCATTTATTTTCAGGACGTGTGGGCGGAAAAGCAGAGATGCTCTGCCAAACCGGGTTAAATATATTACCAAAACTCAATTTTTAAATGTTTTTATATATACCAAGCGCAATAGGAAGAAGAAAAAATAGGGGGAAATAATTTTAGGAATGAATATAAATCAAGAGGTGGATTCGTCTTGTTTTGTTAGCATATTTAAGAAAAAACGAGGATGTGAGAACACTTCCCAACAGAAAGTTTAAACGGTTTCAAACGCTGTCGCTGAGCGATAACCATCACTGTGTTTTAAGGCCTCGGCTCGTCCGTTTCTCTGCCCCCTCGGTGTCGCTTTCCTAAGTGTAAAAAGATCAATCATATCTTCGGAAAAAGAAAAAAAAAAAAGACGGGAGGAAGCCGCGACCAAATTGCACCGAGGAAACCTTGATAGAACCATAAATAAATACATCTATTATCGAAAGACTCGGAGGACTACAATATTAAGGCAATGCAGTGGCTCGTTCCTGGTGCTTTCTCTCGTGGATTTCTGGACATTAAAAAGAAAAGAATCAAGAATTAAATACACAAATGAAAAGGAAAAAAAAAAACACACAAAAACAAAAGACCTTCTGTACCCACAAAAACCTGACAGCAGCTCCACTGGATGGAGCCCCAAACCTCGCCAGTGACTCTACCTCCCCAAGTAGAACAACCTCGTCGGGAGCATTCTTTCAACATATATTCTCACTAGGAAAGTCAGTGCAAACGCTCCAGGTTACAGCTATTAAAAAAAAAAAATTATTAAAAGAAAAAGAAGGGGGCATGTAACATGGTGGACACTGGGGGAAAAAAATGAAATTAAAACCGAAAGCATTTCAAATAAAAAGAAGGAGGAAAACTATATTAAAGACTGTGGTCCAGAGGGTGAGTCACACCTCTTTCTAGTGAATGTAGGCTCTGTAGACTGCAGAGATATCGTTGTCGGACTGGTCCAGTGCTTTAGCCCTCTTGTAAACCTGCACGGGAACAAAAATTAATCAATTATTTTGTTAAAAAAAGACAAAAATAATAGTTAAACTTAATGATTCCACACTGAATTCATTTAACAAGATTCAGAGGCAAATAAAGCTCTTGGTTGAACAGTATGACACAAATCCTTATCATACAAAATGGTGGAAGGCTAATAGCGACGGGGCTGTACCTCATTGGCTGCTGCAGCCATGGGGGTGGGATGGTTGGCCATGTCTCCCATGGAGATGGCTAGTCTCAAGTCCTTCTGAATGTGTTTCAAATAGTAATCCGGTTTAAAATTGCCCTGCAGAATATCTGCAAAAAAAAAAATCAGAGGTCTAAATATCGCACAGAAAGAACGGGAAAGGGGTAAAAAAAATGAATAAATAAATGAATAATTCTCCTGACTCACTTTGGCATTTCTGGTCCACGAAGGTGCTGGCCATCTGGCCCTGGCACAGGATGTCCAGGAAGGTCTGCTGCGACTGGCCCGTGGCCTGGGCCAGAGTCAGCCCCTCTGCGATGGTGGCCATGAAGCTGCCCTGGACCATGTTGAGGATCAGCATCATCCTGGCGGCGTTTCCCGCCTCGCCTTAACGGGGAAAACACACCATTACAGACACACTGCCCAGTAGGCTTTATGGCACCAACAAGCATATCTTATATTGAGCTTAACAGGAGAATCACATGCAAAAGGAAGAGGAGCAGAAGAAAGTCAAAATTCCCAGTAACGGCAAGGAGGACGAGGGGCTGAGCACAGAAAAGCAACAGGACCAGATCAGAGCCTGGATTCTCTTCATTCTAGGGAACACCACACCAAGAATCGATCTGAAATTCTACACCTGAACAATCTTTAAGAGCCCGAACACAACAGGATGTATCCATCACCAGTAACAACTCTTTGCCAGGATGATCGTGTAGCTTAGCCCCTCTATGGTCAGCTTTTTGTGGATTCGACAGCGTTTTTTTGTTTGTGTACATTAAACGTTTTTCATTTAAATAATATTTTTTAACATTTAAAAGTGTTTTTTTACATTTATGTTTCGTGTTTAAATGGAACTTTTTTGCATTTAACATTTTTTAGATTTAACTTTCTAAACTTTCTAACTTTCTTTAGATTTAACTTTTTTTAAATTTTTTTTTTTACATTTGACGTTTTTTTTATTCAACAACTTTTTTGCAGTGGCGTTTTATTTTGTTAACATTTAATTATTTTTCTTATATTTACGTTTTTGTTTGTTTCATTTAAATTTTTTTATTTAACAACCTTTTTTTTTTTTACAAATTAACTTTTTTGCTTGTAACGTTTAAATGACTAAATTTAATTAAACTAAATCTTGTATTTCACTCACAACACATAGGGAACACTGTAAAAAAAATTCTAAAATGATGTTGAATAACTGAAATAGGACAGTAAACATGAAAGCGAAGTTATCAAAAATGTACCAATCTGTGTCACAACTTTAAACCTTTGGCTTTAACCATTTGCAAACGGCTGGTCTAATCATCAATAATCCAGATTCTTCCCATTTCAGGTCGCTTGGTTCAGAGGTTATTGATAGGTGTGGCATTAATCTGAGGCCTACCGAGGAAGAAGGAGGTCTTGCCCATGGCCTGGAAGCAGCTGCTGCAGTCTTCGTAGACCGTTCGGTCTCCAGCGGCCAGGATAACCAGCATCCCCTCATTGGAGAGCTGCTGGCTTCCGGCCACCGGGGCCTCCAGGAACCGGCCGCCCCGCGATGTGATCACCTATCAATCACAGATACATTTCATTTATTTACTTAAAAAAGAGAAAGGCAATTCCACTACTGCATTTAAAATAGTTTATGCTACATATTAACTTCAGATGGAGAGCAAAAACACACCACCACTGGCTGACATGCTGGTTTTGATCACTGTGAATGAATCACTCATGGGAATAATAAATAATGTTAGTTATAATGTAGATATAGAATAATGTATAAAATGAATAATGTTAGTTTTTAATGTAAAAGTGTTATTGTTTTATTACCCATGGAGGCACCTGGTGAGTGTGCAGTGGGAATCCTAAACTGAACTCACCTTACTGCTTATATATTCATTCATTGGAATTAAAGAAAAGTGTATAAAATTGTTTTAAATAAAATAAAACTGATTTAGAAAAAAAATATATATAGATGTATAACTGTATATGTATTCTAAAATATATATAATTTAGTATATATAATCTATCTATCTATCCATCTCTCCCTCTATCTTTCTCTATATAATAAATAAGTGTGACATAACCAGATCTGGTGCAACACTTTGATGTGACTGGGATGTCAGGATCAGACGTTGGCTTTGTGAACGTGTATTTTCCACACCTGTGAGAGCTCTGTGATGGTCTCAGGGTCTACAGTCGACATCTCGATGTAGCATTTTCCGGGCCGGATCCCCTGCAGCACCCCGCTGGGCCCCATCACCAACTGCAGGACACCCCAGAAAGAGCCTGGTCATTTTTACACATCCACGTTCACCTCATTACTGAAATCCTTACTGAATTTACAAAAACGCTCACGTCTCTGGCAGCCTTGGGGTCGGAAACGCAGGAAAAAGTGATGTCGCACATGGAGGCCACCTCTGCGGGGGTCCGGCCTAACCGGGCCCCTTCCTGGATGAACAGGTCACACTGGAGGAAGGCAGATTGGGGGGGATTTAGTCAGATGAGGCAGCTGTCACAGAATCTGGATTCTGACTATCAGAGAGTGGCAGTTTTAAAAGTGCTTTAAGCTTCATGACCACATTTTTTTCTTAACCAATCCGAACCCAGAGTGGCACATGTGTGATAATCTGTTTAAAGTTAAATACATTTATCAAAATGGCCCAATGGAATATGTAGAAATCACAGACCTCTGATATATTGTAGAGTACTTAAATGTGAGAAATGAGGTTCCTTTGGTCAGTATTCTATTCTCTATTATTTTCTTTAGGGGAAAATAGGCCTGGGCTCTTAAATAGAAGAAGATTAGACTGTCTTTATCCGGCTGCCCCTAAAAACCAGTCACATCATTTCTATGCAGCACAAACAACAGCCATAAAGGACTTGTGTTGGCTTGAGTGTAGACAATGATCTCTTTGACGACTCACAGAAACAATCAAATCAGATGGTGACATTTATGACTCAAAGTGACATCACTTTCTGAAATGATTTGATATACTGTATATATTTGTGTTTTGGTTTTGAATTCTGTTAATGTCAGGCTGCCATAGATTGTGCAAGCTTAACCTCCTGAGAGCCCAGCTTTGATCTGGTTTCTGCTCTGTTCCAGATCTCTGGATCAGTAAGAGCTGATAAGTTAAATAACTAGACTTTGTCCTGGTTCAGGTAGTTTTTCCTTCATATTGGCTCAGTGGGTTTATCTTTAAATTTAAAATGTTTGTTTATGTGTTTAATTAAATGTTTTCCCTGCTATTTGGTTCTGAGGTTCCAAATGACTTATTTACAACATTTTAATTCCATAATAAGAACATGATTGGTGTAAAATGTCTAAAAGCATTTTCCTTTAGATTTCAAACAGTAGTGTCTGATTGCGTCTGCTATGAGGCCAAGAGGTCAAAGAAAAAATAAAAAAGAAGGCAGAAATGCACCATCCTCATAGGAGGAACAGGCTCTCAGGAGGGTAAAATTGCTTTTTGCCTTTTAAACCGGAGCATCCATGATATCTGGCCCAGACTGGCTGATTGTTCGTTTGGTAATGAGGAGAACACACTTTATACAGCTAATCGGTTGTTTTCAACTGCCATGTTAATAAGTGTAGAAACGGCTGCTCTGAAACATGGTACCTTTTCTGCTGTGCGATTCCACACTGTGACAATGTGACCCATTTTCAGTAGGTTGGAAACTATGCCACTGCCCATGAGTCCCAGGCCCAGGAAGCCTATCCTGGTGAGGGAAATCCAAGCAGAGCAAGCGGATCAAAACTAAATGAAAGGCTGAATTAGCTGCTACACGATCAAAGAAAAGACAACAGGGTTTGATGAAGTCAAATAACTGGAAACAAACCAAAAGAGAAAATAAAAGAAATAGCCTGCTACCTTTTATCTGTGGGTGTGATGCTGCCATTAATGGCTGTGCTGTCCGCTGCTTGGATGGATGTTGAACCTGTAACCTGCAAAATCAGAAGAAACCATAAACATCCCACGTGGACGCTGATGCTGGGATAAATATGTCCGACGCTCTGTAAGCCTAAAACGTGCATTTACCTCTTCAACGATTTTAAGACGCTTGCTGATGGGCTCCATGGATGAGGCCGGCTGTGGACGCAGAGAAAACAGTTCATGAATAAGAGGCTCAATTCATCCTTATATTACTTCTCTTATATTATTCATTTTTTCTTTTACACATTATACTTTTCACTTAGCTATGAAGAAAACTACTTTCAACATTCAAACCAAAGTATATGTTATCAAGATGTATTAAATAAACAAATAACTTTATTTCCCAGCTGTTCAGTTAAGCCAAATAAGTTAACTGTACATCTAATAAAGGGCATCCTAAAACTAGAAGATGCGATTTTAAAGGAACTATAGACACTCCCATTAATCAGCCAAATGTTTAAGATGATATGGGTTTGAGAGTTTGGTTTGACGTGATGAAGTTACAAAAGAAAAAACTCAATAAATAGGCGATGAGGGGATAGGAAGTGGCATAAAATAAAGGTGAAGAACTCCACGTGGCGCGGCGACCAGCGGCTTTCTCTTACTTTCTCCGATTGGCTGAGCAGGAAGTGGTGAAAATGAGGGTCGTCCTTGACGGGCTGCAACACAGGGAGAGCTTAGTCGGAGGGTGCTCGGGCGAACACCACAGCTGAGAGTAAAGCCATGTGCAGAAACCCCTCCGTTTGCGTTTGAGAAGGTTTGATACATCAGCCGCAGCATCACAGCGTACCTCGTTTTTTCCCCTCTGCCTTGAGAGCTAAACAACTTCCAAATCTACAAGAGAAACTCGCCTCTAGGAGTTTTCTTACATAATGTGATGCCCTTACACAAGTATTACAGAGTAATAACGCTGTTATTGTGCAGGGGCTTCCCAAAAACTCAAAACATTACATTTTAAAGAGACAGCGACTGAGGAATGACAGGAGCTGATAGGACTGCATTTCTATGAGAAAATAGAAACTTATGGACAACTTGTAACGTTATGGACTTGGTACATCGCTTATAGGCGTAAAAGTCAACATTTGAGAGGTTTCTGACAATGTTTCCTTTGGTTTGACGGCAAAGAGGAACAGTTTAGTTCTACTTTAGGGGATCCAGCATTTCACTAACCACACACACACACAAACACACTCGGTGGCCAGATTTCAGTCAGAGAGGTCATCAACCCTGGCCACGAGGGGAAAAAGGCTCGGACCTGCACATCTGCACATTGTTATTCTGGATGAACTCAACCAAGCCTAGGCTTTTCTTTTTTTTTTGGAGCCTTTGCCTACAGAGTTGCTGACCATCTCGAGAGCACGTGGCCAACAAACAGCTTCAGCGGTCAAAAGTGAGAACCAAGCAGGTCGGAAGGGAAAAAGGTCTGGAGCTACTGGTGATTCCAAGCAACAGGTTAGAGATCAGGTTGAAGAAGAGCAAGGCAAAGCAGGCTAGGTGGGAGGGGGGGGGCAGGGGGTGGGGGGGGTGAAGGGTTCACCTACACTGCTTTCCCACTTGAATCCTGAGCCGGGTCCAGCCCCCAGCCTCTCAATAGCGGATGGCTCGGGGTCAGAGTCAGTTAAGTCCTTAAGGAGGAGAAACACACACATTCACCTTTAAAACAAAAGGGTGAATTTGTCAAAAAAAAAAGGTCCATGTCAACGGCAGCGGAGGGACACATCTGTGACATCTGGAGGAAAACTCAAACTCCTTTAGGGGTTAAATGTTGGGGGTCGGTGGCGGTAACCTCCAGAAAAGTAGATCCGGTCTGATGTGCATGGATACATAGCTCTGCCAGTTACTAAGGAAGACACCTGGTACTGACACGCCAGCAGCTGAACGGCCTCTGATGCACCTGCACCAGACTTTCAGGGTTTAAAAAAGCAAAGCTCCCCCTGCAGCCTGAACCGAGCCAAATCCCGACTTCTTTGCCCTAATATGGCCTGTATCCGACCTTTTCAGGACTGTGAACAACAGAGATCACATTAGTTCAAATTTGACCCAGCCCACTTGGATATGCAGTCCTAAAACCGAGACCAAAGTGTCCACGATGGTTGAGGATAACGAGATGAGCAGTCAGTGGACAGAAAGCAAGGTTTCTGAGTTAATTAGTATTTAGCTGGATAGCTCTATCCAGGCTAAACCAGGCTGTCTTATCGGTGAATGAGCTATTTTTGTTAGCACTTTCCAAGAAATGGCCGAGTTTGGGTATCAACGTTCCTGGCCTATGCCAAAGAAAATACAGAACCTCTGGGTCAAACGTAAGGAGCTTAAAGACTCAAACAAAAGAAGCGTCCGTGTTGTGAAGAGCTGGACTGCAAACATCACATAGGAGTCGCATATATTTTATTTGGAAATGTGAACGAGCATGCAAAAAAATGAAGATTTCACCAAAACAAAAAAAACAAGATTCAAGTTCAGGCTGCAGTGTTAACGTAGCCTTAATTATATAGTTATACAAGTCCATAAATATGAAGATTCAGGAGTTACACCACTACCTACGTTTGAACTCTATCGATAGTTTAAAGTTTAGACCATCCAAATTAAAACAAAATGGCTTAAATACCATTTCATTCGTAGCTTACCCTTTATCGAGTACAATGTGAGCAACAAGGGCTCATTTTCATGCATTTTATAGGATATTCTGAGATGACAAAATAAATATTTGAACTAATAAAATCCGTTCAAATGTGGCGTTGAATTGCCACGTTTAAGTAAAGCACATGAATCGTGAAAATTAGACAAAATAAATTTGTCCTCGCCACTTTTGTACTAGTATGACATCCCGATAAAAATTTAAAAAGCAAATCGCTTACAAAGAATCTTAAAAGTTGCCGATGTTTTTCGAAAAATGAATTATATTGCTTTATAGTATGTCCTGAAGCCTTGAGTCTGTCCTTATGCAGTCAGGGAACAGGCCCTGTTGTGCTTTTATAGCATTAAAACAATCAGGAAGAATGCCCTGCCTTTTTTAAATACGCCGTTTCGCTTTAGTTTCAAACCAAATGTGGGCGTTTTGTCAAATGCCTTCTGTGTGGCATTCTGTCTCGGCCGTTTAGCTTCCAACTAGTTAGTTTGGGGTCTGTGTGTTTATACTACAAAGACAAAGCCTAAGAAGGTCCAACAGGGTCAAATAACAGCTAACCATGTCCTTGTGCTGTAAAAAATGTATATACATTTCATTGTAAGAAAATAAAAAGAAACATGAGATCTGAGGATATTTTTAGCTTCTGACTTTAACAAGAAGCTGTTAAAAGGGCCTGACGAGATACTAAAAGCTGTTTAGACGACTGCAGGGTAACCCAATTAGCTTAATTTATGCATATTATTATTCTTTGTTGTATAGTGAGTCAATCCATAAAGGCGAGAGGAAAAAGGCAGGCTAACATTAAACCACAGTGAAGAAATTACTCAAATTTACTCTATTTTCTCCTTGCCAATACAAAATGTCACCTAGATTTGTGCCCAGCAATTAACTACAACCGATTTAATTAGTCATTTTTGTAATTTGTTCACTGTAACACAGCTTCAGATTTGCTTAAGATTTCCTGGTGGAGAAAAGAATCACTTTTTCAGGCCTTTCACTGCAAGACATGCATGATGTGGGTTGATGCTTAGTGGTGGAACCACATGGACATCCGTTATTGCTATCCATTAAGGCCATAAAAAAACAAAAACCTCATTTATTCCACCCTCCAAGCAGGGAGTTGTGTTTTTTGGAGGGCTCAATGCAAGAGGCTCCCATATACTGTCACTTCTTCATTGGTTTCTTTAAAGTTTCTAACTTGTAAGAGCCCTACTAACCTTCTCAGAGGGGTCTTTTAGGGCACTGAGGTCCTCATCATCCTCCTCCAGTATTTTCAGTGGTTTGCTGGGAGTCTTCTTTCCTTTCGACTCTCCTTTTCCGTCCGAGTTCTGTCAAAAAACATGTTGCCGTTTTGAGTATTGCATCTTGACAAATCCCGCCCAGTGTGGCTGACATTTTTCTGGATTAAGTTTTAAAGGATAACCCCGGTACCTGCTCTTTCCCCTTTGCTTTCTTTAGGAAGTCTTCCACCGCGTCAACCGCCTGCTGAAAACGCTTTCCTTTATTGATCTTGATCATTTCTTCTTTGTGAGCGTGGTAGGGCTTCAGCTGCTCTACTTTGATCCAGGCACTGGTCAGACACACAAGAAGAACTTTTACACATTTAAAAGAGGGTGTGCAACACAAGGTCAGGTGGAGCAGTCACCTTATGGTGGTGCTTGTACTTAAATAGTGCTTTTTAAGTCTTAAAAGCCACCTGACTTGTCATTCACACAGTCACACACACCGGAAGGATGTCTGGGGGTTCAGAGACTCTTTTGTGGCCTGGAGGAGCATGGAGCCAGGCCACAGACCTTCAGATCAGTAGGAAACTGGCCTTTCCTCCTCAACCCGGGCTGCTCGGGGTCTGTACTTACTGGTCTTCAGTTCCAAAGAACTTCACAAAGTGACATTTCTTGCCCCGAGGCTTTTTCAGGTCCTTGGGAGGGCTCACTATCTGAAATGTGGGGAAAGAAAACAACAAATTGAGATCTCAAATTTAATGCTTCACAAATTCAGAGCAAAGTAATTTCTGCCTACCTTTCCGGGCCATGGCGGGTAACGACCAAGCTTTCCCCTGAGGGAAAAAAACACAAAAAATACGTTTAAAAAACACCATACAAACTTTATTTATGGAACACAGAGAGAATACTTTAACACCCTGCCACTGGTTTACGACTTTTTAATCACTTCCGCTCGACAACTTAGGCTTTATGGCTGCTAAAATCAATTAAAAAAACAAACAAATAGAAATCCATTTTCATTTTAGGTTGTGGCTGCTTGAATTCGTTCGCTTTCAACAACTTTATTTATCTGTTTAGCAAAGGTCTAATGTCTCCAGCTGCTTGAATGCAACGGACAGGAAAAGATAACGTAACTGTTAAAGAGTTCGATGCAATGGAGGTCGCTGTTAGCATTCCTACGGTTACTTTTGGCGAACTGTTCGTGGGGATTTACAGGCTTTAGTGATTTCCCCGTGTGTTATTCAGCTCCTCGCATATTTGTGTGAAGTTGTAACAAGCCAAAAGAGATAACCAAGTGTTGCCTGCAGCAAAAAAGAAGCGCTGTATTTGACACCGAAGCGGAGCAGATGCGAAGCCCGGTGCTAACGATATCCGCTTAAGCTACGAGGCTAGCACAGCCCGTAGCTAAAGAGCACAACAATTCAAGAGTACGCCTATTTTTAACGCTCTGACGCAGTTCTGCCAGAGAAACGACCGGATAAAAGCACACAAACGATAAAACAAAGCTTCCTGAGCTCAGAAAAGTCCGTATCGATTAGGTTTTACATTTGTTTTCGTTTTTTTAAAGGCTTGTTCACTTAGTGGCAGCTAACGACGGCTACTGGCTGAGTCAGCCCTGTTAGCAATTTGTTTGGGTTGACAATCCAAGAATTTCCACAGCCCCACAACTTCTCTGGTGGACACATGCGATAAACATTACGCGTTAGGCAGCTGACACAACGACACTCCACGCGAATCGAGCCGAAACGGCGTTTAACTGCGTTTAAAGGTCATCTCACCACACCAGATCCCCGATTCTCAGATGCACCGCCGCCATCTTTCTACCTAAATAAAACGTCGCACCGAATGAGAGGAAAAGACAAACACACACCCACTCATCACATGGGTGGGCGCACCGCTCCTCTATCTAACCTCCTCGTTTTTACAGGCATTTTAGGATAATCATAACCAAGTGGAGAGCTTTACACAATCATGCTACGTGATAAGTATGAGTGGCAAATATGCTGCTAAGTTCCCTGCACATTCTCTGAATATTTGACGAGATTTAGTACAAATGAATGGTTTCTTTTTCATATAGAGAAAGCTTAGAAAGTCTTCTTTTAAAGGGACTTACTGCCACCTCTTGATAGGAGTCCTGAAACATGAATACAGATATATGAAATATAAAGATTTACACTGTTTCATCTTTTGGAAATTCACTAAGTGCATCTGTGTCACCAAACTACAGAAAAAAGGAAAGGGAGCTAGAGTTTTTATCATTTTTAAAAAGAGAAGTGCCATTTAAAAGTACTCTCTTTGTTTACTGCCATCCCAAATCATCAAAAGATAAGTAAAAAAGAAAGCTAAATGAAGAAGTACAAGCAGAATGTTCTCAAACTGACTTTTTAATCCACATATATTTGCCCCGATTTGTGTTCTTATGTTTTGTATCCCTTTAATTTGATTTGCAATACCTTGTGTTGCATTCAGATACAGAAAAACATTCCCGAGGCTTGATGATGGCCTTATCTTTACAGACTGAAAGGATTATTATTATAAGGGCATATTATGTGCCAGGCCAAAGAAACTTTTATATGTTAATGACATTCGTTTTTCAACTTGATTGCGTCCACATTTTTCCTGTGTGTGGCTTATCTCTGCTCTTGTTCTGTCTTGATCATCTCTTTCATGGCCTAGTGACATAACTCTCGCCTAATGATACAGGATGGACAATAGGACAATAGCAGAAAGCGATTGCTGCTAGTTGCTACACTGATCTTATTAAATTCATACGCAGATTTCTTTGAGTTGAATTCTTTAATAAAACTTGAAGCAAAGCTGTTATTAGGTGGCCCATGAAAACCACCACTGAAAGAGAAAACAATTTGCATCTCCAGCAAAACAGTTGTGGGAAAGTATATCCCCGAAGTCAAAATATTAATTTTTTTTAGCATTGATTTCAGTGAATTAAACTGAAATCTCTTAACATTTGTCAATTAATATTAATGTCTACTTTGTCTGTCAGTGGAATAACTCCTTTCTTAGATAATTGGACACTTTCATGGAGGATGCAAAAGATTCTTGAAGTGCTTCTACGCATAAGGACTAACTTTGTAGGCTCAGAGTTATCGTGTTTTTGTCATAATTCTGGTGGAGATACTAGCTTAGATGTTTGTTTCTCATGGCACTAAACGGGATGAGTCTGTTCACATTAGCTCTAGAATATTTTAAAAAAACAACAACATTTGAATACAAATTAGTGGCACAGTGTTGGATTTCATGATGAAATGGTTTCAAATTTGTTATCTGTTAATTAATTCCATACATTCTATTGAATATAATAAGGTCCCTAAATTATTCTGTCAAAAATTTGCTCTATTTGTGTCTAATTTTAATCAGTTACATACAAAAACTGGTGTCACATTCTGTTTTGAATTACATTAAAAAAAAGAGTTTGCATTTATATATAAAGGTATAATTCCGACATGGCTACCCTCTCTAAAGTCCCAATCATGCTCTTTGACAAAGCAGCTCAAAATGATATGATCAATATGATTGTTTCTTCGGGAAGGAATAAGTAAACAACTTAAGTCATAATGATAATAACAATACTTATTACTAACAGTTAATTCTTATACACAAACACACATATATATATATATATAATATAAAAGTATATTATAGTATATAACATTAATATAAAATATGTTATATGTACAACAGAGTAGTTCTGTGGGACTCTGCAACACTTCTTCAACTTAAGCTTGACCTTTAAGAGAAGGCTCCATCTTGTCTGGTTTATGTCCTGAAAAGAACTCACCTATCATTGATTGACTACAAACCTGTTGCCTTGACATCGCGCACCACGAAAGTCCTGGAGAGACTTGGATTTCTTTCCTGATGTACCCCATGCATGCTCAGAATGGTGTAGTGGATCAAAGTGACGATTCAGTGGAATCAGTTGGTTATTCTGCCAGGGTAACTTTGATCTAAACTGAATTCACTCTGCATGATGATCAATTCTGGAATTGATTGGTTTATGATTGTATTGATTATTTGGATACTAACTGGCTTAAGTTGAAGTTGAAGTATATATATGAAGTATATACATATATATACAATTTGTTGGAGATTTAAATATCTTAGGTATACAGTATATATATATATAAATAGAGAGAGAGAGAGAGAGAGAGAGAGAGAGAGAGAGAAATGGGTCTCACTGCACAATCTATTTTTGAATGAAAAATGGATTTGATATTATCATACCTAAAATACAGTTAATTGGATCTGTTTCTATTGTGCATGTTGTGTAGACTGGAGCTTTAGTCGTATTCTGTTTACTTCACAGCAATAACTCTTAAGAAGCAAATTTCTCGTTTTGATTAGACTTTTATTGAAACATAAAGATGACACTGAATTAACCTGCAGAAATCCCACACATCAATTAATTATTTAGTCCACCATTGAATTTAAATATGCTGTCAACCCTAGTACCTTCTGAAGAAAGATTCAAGATAATCTGAGCAAGCTTTTCATAAAACATAGAGCATTGTGTAGTTGGCTGTGACTATAGCAAAATCAATTCATATATTTGAGCCAATATCAAAGAACTAAATGTTTGTATGCATAAGGAAATAAATACATATTGAGCTTTGGAACCATGAATAAGGTAGAAAAGAAAACCAGTATTCAAGTAAGAAAAACAATGAACTGAGACTTTTAAGCACCTTGAAACAGATTATGCCTTTTAGAATGAAGAAGAATCTGGACGTCAGTGTTCAAATCTTCTTGCCTGACACCATTACACCAAACTCCTGAATGGAGATCTCTTTGTTTAAGTACTGCTGGAGATTGCGCTGTGTGATGTGCCCGAGACGCAATGCATCGTCAATGGAGAACTTCTTTCCGGATTTTCTGTCATGCAGCACAGAAGATTCTCCTGTGGGACCTTTGACTGTGATCTCCTCCCAGTCACACTCCTGGCTCTGCAGGTTAACAAACATTTTCCAGTCGATCAGCCCCAGCTTGTACGCCTCCTCTGGTCGCATCTCTTTGCCTGTATCTGGGTCGATGACAACAATGGACCTGCGGAGGTGGCTCTCTCTCTGCTCCCTCTTTATTCTCACTGCTGCCAGGTTCTTTTGAAGCCTCTCAATCTCATCTTCCTTCTGGTGTGTAATGCTTCTTAGCTCGGTGAGCTCCTTCTGCAGAGAGTCAAGCCTCAACTCTAAGTTCTTCCCATCCGCCCTCGGAACAGACTCGGTGATAATTCGAGTTTCTTTGCTGGTGATGTCAATCTCAGATCGAAGCTTGCGGATCTCATTCTGCAGCCTTTGGTTCTCTTGCTGTAGGCGATTACTTTCATCCCGGATGTAGTCCAGTTCTTTTGAAGACTTGGAGTTGGTAAATTCCATATCAGCGTACCTGGAGGTCAGGGTGGACAGTTCCTGGTCAAGATCGCGCCTTCTTCTTTTCTCTTCTTCCAAAGTTCTCTTTAGGTGGTCAATCTCAATTTCAGCCTCTGGGTCCCTCTCTACTTGAACCTTCTCAGTGCGGACGACTCTTTCCTTTACTTGCATCTTCTCCAGGGTGTGCTGCTGCTGAATTAGGGCGTTCATCTCTTTCTCAAGCAAGGTCCGTTTGTGGCGTTCTTCATCCAGCTGCAGTCTGAGGATGGAGTGTTCCTTCTCCTGCTGAGGGTCCTGCTGCAGCACCACCTTTTGTTTGACCGTCACCTTTTCACGATTCTCTTTGTCGCGGATCTCCAGCTCTTGAAGTCGGATCCGGAGCCGCTGAATCTCCAGTTCGGCATCACGCCGGGCTCTGCGTTCGCGCTCAAGCTCCTCCAGTTGCAGGTCCAGGTCGCTGATCTGTCTTTGCAATTGGTACAGCTCGGCTTTCAAGTTCTCCTTTTGTTTTTGTTCACTGCTGATGTTTTGTGAGAAGCTATCGCACTCCGACCTAAGGAGAGGGTCTTCTTCCATCTTAATCACCTCTTGCTGGACAATTTTCTCTCTGACCTGAGACAGATCCATTTTTCTTAGTCTGATCTTTTCTTCATGGGCTGACCGCTCACTTTCAAGATCAAGACGTTTCTTCTGTTCCTCAGCCAGCTTTCTTTTAAGGGTTTCAATCTCTTCCTTAGTCTTGGGATCCTCTCTATACTGCAGAACTTCATTGACGACCTCTTTTGTCTGTACTTGTGGTTTAGTATCCTTCCATCTTTGGATTTCATCATTGAGCTGGCGTATTTCCATCTCAGATTTCTGAGTCTGGTGGGTTTTATCTACTATTTCGTTGCGGAGTCTCTCCAGCTCTCTTTCAGTCTGTGGATCAGTCTTATATTTGATGACTTCCTTGATGATCTCTTTGACTTCCACTTGGGGTCCTCTGTTCCTTAGCATGGTCAGCTCATCCTGCAGCGATTTAAGCTGGAGTTCTGCATCTTTATAACGCCTCTGTTGCTCAACCAGTTCAAGACGGAGGTTGGCTACCTCATTCTCAGCCTTAGGATCAGGCCGGACGATCTCCCGCACTTTCTCCTGAACCACCACCTTGGACTTCTCCTCTTCTAGGCTTGTAATTTTCCTTTGGAGATCAGCCTTTTCCCTCTGGGATGATCTTCGCTTGGACTTCTCATCCTCATACTGCCTTCTGAGGTTATCTACTTCTCTTTCAAGGGTAACATCTTTCTCTACTTTCAGCACCTCTTTGATGGAAATTTTCTCCTCTGCAATTGCCTTCTCCTTCTCCAGCCTACGGAGTTTATCCTGAAGAAAATGCAGCTCGTCCTCCAATTGCTTCCTGCTTTCTATTTCCTTCTGCTTCCTGTCAAGGAGCACCCGGTACTCTTTTTCCAGCTGGGGATCATTCTGCACTTTTAACACTTTCTGTTCAGTGATAACCTCTTGTTCTTTGTTCTTCTCTTCAGCCAGGAGTGTCACCTGCTTTTGGATCTGAATCAGTTCATTGTCTTTCATCATCTTCTGTCGTCTTAGGTCTTCCAGCTCATCTCGAAGCTTGCGAATCTCCTCTTCCTGGCCACGGTCTCTTTCTATGCGCAAGACCTCCTTCACTGTGTACTGCTGCGCTCCTTCTTGGACCTCAGTCTCAAGACCACGGAGCTTTAGCTTTAGGACCTCCAGGTCATTCTCCATGACATGGGTGGTGCGACGTTCCTCTGAGAGCTTCTGTTGGACCTTGTGGATTTCCTCCTCCAGCTGGGGGTCTGGAACCTTTTTAATAAGCTCCTTCTTGACAATTGTATCCTGGGGTTTTTGGCCTTCCAGGACATAAATATCAGTCTGAATGGTCTCAATTTCTTTTTCTAGCTGCTCTCTCCTCTGGACCTCGTCTTCAAGTTGCTTCCTGATTCTCCATGGCTCTTCTCCTGGGGCAGCAGCAAAGACTGACTTCACAGATGTAGACTGTATCATGGGGACCTCAGCTTGCTATGGAAGAATATCGATCTTTGTTATAACCAATGTTTTTAAAGGTGTGTTATTTCATCCAGCGTAATCATGGTAAATTTCTTACCTGCTTCATAAGATTTTGGGCAAATTCAAGATTCTGCAGCCTTTGCTTGTTCACAGCATTCACCTCGGTAAACTTGGCCTCAATAGCTGCTTCCTGCAAACATTGCAATGACAAGTCATGCAGAGTGAAAATAGGGAATCCCTTTACTCAGCTTCCATGTGAAAGGAATCACGTGAAAGTACTATTGTCTGATTCATTGAATCATATTAGGGCAATAGGGTAATAAAACAAGACTTTATGTGATGAATTCTGATTAAAGTTCTGCATAAAACAAGCACAGCTTTTAAGTTGCATTTTCCTGGTTATTTTAGTCAAAATTCTCAGTCAACCTCTGTAATCAGAGGTGCTTGAACAAGGCCAATTAGGGCAAGGTGTCCAGTTGTCCTTCTTCAAGCTTTTTTGATCTGGTTTGCAACATTCATTATTCTTAATTCTTAGAATATCCCCCAAATTTCCCATAATTATAGAGAAAATAAATGTCAGTTCCCCTTAAATGTGAATACATAACAGTATTTTATCATGAAGAGACAAAGAGCCAGCAGAGGACATATCCCTGAAATACTGTTGGGATGGTTTTCATGCATGAAACAGCCAGAAACAGGTTCATGTCACTGCTGGGGGGGGGTTTAAGTCGTGTGGAACCTCACCTCTGCTTTGACGGTCATTGCAGGTGACTCCAGTCTGCTCTTCTTGTAGGTTTGAGGGACAAGTCCATCCTCAAGGTCAAGAATAGACCTGAACTTTTCAGACTCAGTCTCATAATCCTAAAGTGAAGAATCACTTAATCATTACTTGACTCCCAACTCAGTGTGTTTTTGTATATTGATGCTTGTGACTTAAAATAAAGGCAGAACACTTACCTTGACGGCTTGCTGGTAAAGTTGCGCATTTTTGGAGACGCTATTCAGGTCGGACTCCTTCCTAGCGATGTCCGACAGCAAGTTCTGTAGACAGTGCATTTGATATTGGAGTTGATATGTTCATCATCATTAAGGGAATATTGAGGGAAATCTAAATCCCAGTGCCGCTCATCTCACCCTCTGATTTTTCAGTTTGGTCTCCACTTGTCTGGTGTCATCAGTTTCACGGGGCTCGTAGTTGGGGACCTTAGACAGCCAGCTGTTCAAATTGTCATAATCCTTGCGGTAATTGCTATACGCCATCTTGGCTCTCTGCAAGCTCTGAGACCTGTAACACATAGCAGAGTTAAAAAAATTATCATTATAGCGTTCGGAGTTGCAAGAGGACATACGACATAGTAATGCAGTGTTATTTTTTTAAGAGTTTATTATGGACGGATCCTGGTCTTACCTGGTGTCGATCTGCCTGTTGAGGTTGTTGAAGCGCTTGTTTAGCTTCTGGACATCAGCTTCCTGCCTCTCAATATCAGGACAGTGCTCCTGAAATTTGGTGGCCATGCTGTCGCAGCTACCTTTGGCCAGGCGCAGGTTCTGCTCTGTGTCGGCAACGACGGTCCTCTTGGACCTCAGATCTGATCCGATATCCTACCAGAGCAATAGAGGAGACATGCTCAAAACACAGATTTTATGGTGATGCTGGTAGCCTACAGCTGCCAACTGGAACATGGATGACCAAGATGTGATAATCAATTTATCAATATGTGTTTGGAATGGTTAATAACTCAAATGTGCCAGAGGCTGTAAGGGCATCTTACTCCAAGCTCTCTCTGGGTTTTCTCCAGCGAGGTGATGTCCGAAGGAGCCACCTCCTCCCTTGCCAGCTTGTTCTCGTATGAGGACAGTAAATTCTTTCCATTTTGAAGGGAAGTCTCCAGCTGGCTTGAATTCTTCATTCTAAAGACACAATTCTGCTCTTAGATGACCGCTCTTAGATGTGTAGGTTTTGATGAATTCAATCGGGATCAAAAGCAGTAGGGACACAGATCAACCCAGAAAGAAACCCTTTAGTATGTATAATAAGGTGACGTACTTTTCCTGAGAGCACTGGAGAAGCTGTTCAACCTTTGTGTATTTCTTGTTGGCCTCGTCCACTTTGCTGTGAAGCTGAGGAGCACTGGCGCAGTTGGTGTTTGAGACCAGGAAGTTCTTCGCCTCGGCTACTTTGGAGGATTTCTCTGGTTCAATCTTGCTAACAGCTACAGAAATATCCTGGGAGAAACAGAGTTATAGAGGTATGCATTGCGTTAAAACCCCCATCCTCTGATGAGAACCGATTAAAAAAGGACATGTGCGACAGGACAGACTTGAATGAAGTTGATTTACCCTCAAATCCTGCAGGCGGTCGACGCTGTCCTTCTGTGGCCTGTTCTGCTCCAGTGGCGGGCGTACTCGGGTGTAAATGGCCTTCTCCTGTTTATCCAGGTCACTGACAACTTTATCCAGACTGGCCATCAGCTGCCGGCACTGCTGCTCTTGCTTGTCTGCAGCACCAGACGATCAAATTCAGTATGACATACTTAATTCATCAGTGGTTTCCCATTTATAACCAAATGACAGCTTGTTAGCATATTGTGCTTTTAGGATTCAAGTCAGTTTGAATCCACTGGATTGTAACTGGTTCGATGTGGACTGAATCGCTTTCAGATTACAGATCTTTAAAGAGATCCAGTTGCTCTGAGTCACAGAAGCTACGTTGGGTAAATGTGCTATACCTGTAGCAGTTCCGGCCCCGCTTTCTCTCTTCAGCTCATCAAAGCGTTTTTGCAGAGTCGTCCTGCTGCCCATCATCTTCTGTTTGATGCCTTTTTGCTGGGAGGCCAGACTGCAAGCACGGGATAGGACACTCTGTTGCAGAATTCATGTTGTGAACTAAAAACAATTTGCAAAAAGCACATTTGCATACACTCACTTGTCGGAGATGGCCACTGCCTCTGGGTCAGTGGGAGGGATCATGAAGCAGACAGCTGGGGCCGTGAGCTTCCGCCCGGCCACATCTTTCACATCCCATTTGGCTCCATTGTTCCTCAGCAGCGTGTACCTCTCCCCACGCAGAATCTGCCCCTGCACAAGTTCAATAATTACAGAGTCGGTCAGAAAATCAACCTCGCAAAACTCAACGTTAAAAACATTTTTTACAAATAAATTAGGTTCAGATTCCATGCATCCAAATCTCACAAAATGAGTTTGACAACCTCTATCCACATGTAATTCATTACAATATTTTCACTGTACATAATTAAATGGAAAGTTAATAATAATAATCTTAATAATAAAATGTATAAATTAAACACTGGTAAAGATGTTTCACTGTTACCTGTGTGTTATAATAAAACTTGAAAAAACATAATAGCAACTTAAAAAAACTTGGTTAAAAAATCAAGAAATTGTTGGTATATATGAAGAAATTCTAATAAATCTGTAAATTTTCATCTTCACACGTGACCAACCAGGAACACTTGAAATTGGTAAGGTCCAACTGGAAATCTGTGCTACACATCAAAATGAAAATATCCACAGGCCTCTAAGGCATCTTTAAACCCCCGGAGCTTTCATCTCAAGTTTAAAAATAAAATACTCAGTGTCAAAATTCCTCTTTTCTGAAAGGATTAAATATACTTTTTTTTTAAGTTACAGGCCTAGTAAAGTAAAAGATGATCAGAGTATCTGTCTGTAAATTAAAAGCCTGAGTTTTATCAGTTTTAGCATCGGTTCAGATATTTAATTTCGATAGAGTTTGAAAATTTTATTAACTTTTCTACAGTATAAAGACTGCTTAAGAAGTCTTTACACAGTCTGCACAGATGCTAAAGCAGGTCTGAAAATACCTCATTTATTACACTCAACTTTTAAAACCTTTTGAATTACAATGAAAAAAAAAGGGGGGTCTGAACTTTGTTTATTGCAATACCTCCACATTTGCAGAAAAATGTCAGTTATCGGTGAGCTTAAATGGAGGCGGTACCTCGTCTGTGTCGTATTCACACAGAGCTTCCACCGGCAGCAGCTTCTGGGGCGTTTCTCTGCGGTACTTCAGAGGCAAAACCTGCAGGCTGCGCTTCTGGAGGGCCTTCACCCGTTCATCGAAATGCTCTACGGCCTTGGCCTGGTCCTATTTCCCCACAGATAAGAGAAACAGGAAGTCAGAGCTGTTCAGAAATAGCCGATTGTGCTGTAAGTCACCATCCACGACTGAAATGCTCACATCCAGCTCTGAGATCAGTCCCTCCATCTGATAAACATCTTTGAAGTCTGGGTTGTACTTCTGGTTGACCTCGGTGTCGAGCCGCTTCAGCAGGTCCTGAGTGTCTCGGGCCTCCTTGTGGTACTGTGCACAAACAGAAACACACACAGACACACACGGACAGTCACTACCTCCGTCTGCTTAACTATCTCTCTTTGAATGTCTCTAAACTTTGTCAGACCTTATGGTATTCATCCATGTGTTTGAGGTGGGTCTCCTCACAGATGAGGAGGTTCAGGTACTCCTTCCAGTCAGCATGGACTGCCTCCATATGTGCCTGATGGAAATATGTGCAGAACATTAATACATTTGGTAGAATTCAGTGAATAAAAGTATAAAACAATTTAAGTTGACCGAAGTGCTCCAAAATTGTAAAATTCAATTCAGTTTAAAAGATGCAACAAAGCTCTTTTTTCATATATAGAGAATAAAAAAAGTATATTTGTCTCAACAAGAAGAAAAATTATTTTTGGAAATTAAGACTTGTTTTTAGAAAAACTAAAACTAAAAAACAGATCTTAACCAATGATCTTAATTTTGGTTCAAAACTGGTTTTAGGGACAGGATTTACAGTGATGGTTAGGTTTCGAGTAACGATAAAGTTAGGGTTTCAATTGTAATATTTACGTTTTGGTTAAGGGGCCAAAGGAAGCATACATGGCCATATTAACTGGATGTGTGTATTAGTTTTTGGCACAAGTACAGAAAAGAAAATATACATTTGCTGTTTGTTGTGCAGTTAACAAAAGGTCTAGGCCAGAGGTTCTTTGATTCTGGTCATCTGGGCCTAATAACACACCCAGGTATATTTCTTTAAAAACTTATTTTACTATTCATTATTAATTATATTCAGGGGGGAAATAAGCCACAACTAATATCATCATGGGTAACGTAAGCAGGAAGCTTCATTAACCAATCAGTTTTTACCTTTAATTTGAATACCATTTGTATAAAAACTGGACCTATTTGCATTTTTCAAGGAGAGGCACAAAACATGATCTCAATGAGCAAATAGCATTTTCCATCATATAGTAACATCACTATCTTTTAGTAACAATGACTCTAACGAACGTTCCGATGCGTGTCTTTGTTAAAATGATGTTGAAAATCCCCAGATGGCATGAAACTGATTCAGAAATTATTTGAATTTGTGTGTCCATAAAGAAACCATTGTTATAAATTAAATAAAATCATTGCTTGCACTATTACAACTGACTGTGTTAATAAGTTGATCTAAAAAGACCCTTTAAAAAACCTTTTACTTTCATTAAACAAAATGCAACAACAAAATCGATGTATATTTTCAAAAGAAATCCCAGCTAAATTTTTAACCCATAAGCTTTTTATGATTTAGCCATTAGGTGGCACACCAATCATACAAGTGTTTTTATAAAAAGTGGATGGCTTCAGAATATCATTCATATATCATTCAGTCTAAGAAGCTAGTTTTAAGGAAAAAAACATTCTACAACATGTTGCTGTTGAATCCCAAACTAAAACTCATAGGCTTAGATATTTACACAGAGAAAAAGCAAATGTGGCAGAACACAGTGATTTGAAGCAGATTAAAGACCTTGTACCTCAATAACATTCTTCCCTGGATGCTCGGCCTGAACCAGCTTCTCTCCATCATCATTCAGCTTGGTGACTGTAGCCTCCTTGGATTCCAGACATTTACTGATAAAGTTCTTTTGGGGTGAGAGGAGGAAGAGGAATGAGAAAAAGTGAGCTGGTGATCGTGGTTTGCTTTGAATAGCTTGCACAGCATGCACAGACACTTATTCTTTTTCCGATAAAGTTAGCTTTTTATGCATCTTTTGTGTTATCCAGCTACCTCGTACTGCCTCTGGCGGGCAGAATAATCCAGGTTGATGTCGCTCCAGTCGTAGTTGATCCTCTCCTCTGCCTGCTGGTCCATCCAGTACAGCTCGTTGGTGCAGCGTTGCATGTAGTCTCGCAACGTCAGCAGGTTGCGCTGACGGGCACTAGAGCTGGCCTAGATTTAAAAAAAGTAACATTCAGAGCCTCTCGTCTTCACAAAGCTGACATTTTTATCTCAGAACACTACTACAGAGCCATTATGATCCTCATTACCCTACGTCTATTGAACATTATTGAATGGGTGGGTGTGTTGAAATTAAATGAATTGCCCCTAAAAGTTTGAAATTCTTTATAGTAGCTGACATCGGCATAAAATATACTGGGGAAAAAATTGTATTAATGAACAAAATGATTCTATAAATAATATATGAAATCATGCAGTCGTGTGTAAGAGAAAAAAAACTGGTGTAAATATGTTTTGGGGTTTATTACCAGCAGCTTGTTGTACTTCATCTGGAGGCCACTGACATATTCCTATAGAAACAAAATTAGGAGATTAAAAAACTGAAATGACTATGATTATGTCACAAGAGAAAATACAGAAACAGCTGGCTTTTACACTGTGTTTAAAACAGTTAAACTGTGTGATTTATAAATAGTGCAAACCAATTTACTTTACCAAACTGTTAGCATGCAATTATCCTAACTTTGATTTATTGGGTAGATATCAATAGTAAAAATAAGATGAGTAACATTTACTTTAGTTTTTTTTTGTTTACCTTGTCTCCACTGCTGGAGATGTGAGGAGCCAGAGCCTCCACCTCACTGTGGAAGATGTTGTGCTCCTCCACCTCATTTTCCACCGACGGCAGGTCCTGGCCAAAGCCTTTATTGTTCAGGTTGTCCTGGGCAGAAATAAAAAAACGAACTCTTATTCCACTCTACCATTTTCCAACATTTTTTTACTTAACCGAAACCGAGTTCGGTAATGAATCTGACACAGACAACCAGCATATATGAGGACAAAGCTCCTGGAGTTGAGCCAAACTAAGTTACATTTCAAATTCAAAGAGAAACTTGTGTAACACTATGATCCCCCAATGAAACCAATATGACCAACATGTCACATGACCAGTGTTGGGGAGTAACGGATTACATGTAACGACGTTACGTAATTTAATTACAAAAAGAGAGTAACTGTAATTCGTTACAGTTACAATGAGAAAATATGTAATTCAGTTACAGTTACTTCCGAAAATATTAAGAATTACAAATTTAGTTACATTTTTTAAAAAATATAAAGAAAAACCTTTGCAAAATATGCAACCCACTGATAGACGAAGCGTATTGATTTACTAATATTTGACTGTTTGGTGTTGATACATGACAAACGTTTGTCGATGTCTATGACCTAGCCTAGCCTAGCCTAGCCTACCTAGCCTACCCAACTGTAGGGTGACCAGACGTCCTCTTTTTCCCGGACATTTCCTACATTTCAGACTAGGGTTGTCAAAAGTATCGATACTTAAAAAAGTATAGATACTAAAATGTTGTATCCAGATACGACTGACTTGTCTCCGATTTATTTATGTATTTATTTACGTTGTTTATGATCATTAACAAGACGTTAGCCTTGAACTGCTTGCTGCGGCAAACAGCTAATGATAACATGCTAAAATTAATCATGGATTAATACTCATTAAAACCTTAAAGTTATCAAAAAGTAATCAAAAGTAATTAGTTACATTACTTTTTAAAAGTAATCGAAAAAGTTACACTACAATTACATTTTAAACACGGTAACTTGTAACTGTAACGGATTACATTTTTAAAGTAACTTACCCAACACTGCACATGACATACTGGCCAGTTTCTCCACACTCACCAGTTTCTCGTCCATCA
This sequence comes from Menidia menidia, assembly GCA_907169785.1. Taxonomy (NCBI): domain Eukaryota; kingdom Metazoa; phylum Chordata; class Actinopteri; order Atheriniformes; family Atherinopsidae; genus Menidia; species Menidia menidia. The sequence goes on along the minus strand of CAJRST010008890.1, from coordinate 15,894,323 downwards.
TGTTGCCCCAGTTGATGCTGGGCATCCCTTCGGTGCGGGTCAGGTGGTAGATGCGGTCATGGTCCTCCTTCAGCTTCATCACTCTTTCGCGCAGTTGCTTCATGCTGAAACAACACGAGAAGGTTTGGGTCAAATAAATCTAACCGTCAGACTATATCTCACTGATGAGAAACAGCTAATATTCTTAACGTTTTGTCCAGAGCGACGTCACTTTGGATGCAAGCACCCTACTGTAGCAGCTCTATATACTTATTCAATCTCCTTTAAGATTTTTTCACTTAGATTTGTTTCTAAGAAACCATAGATTTCCAAACCATCTTTCTGTGCTGGTTGAATTATGCTGCTGTAAGAGCTGGAAGGCCAGAAAGGCCTTTAAAAACTTATATTTTTACATTTGTTATGATGTACGATAAAGTATCAGCGCCATATTTAATTGTTTTTTTTTTTAAATTAATTACAAGATTAAAATCGTTATCAAATGTGGTGAGAGGTCCACCTGTTTTCTTTCTGAGGAAAAGATGCATTTTCTTGCCTATTCTTTTTAACATCCTGATACTTCTGACAATCTGATGCTGATGTGCCAAAAGATGAAGTATCTCCTTATTTGTGAAACCTGTCCTAAAGCACATTTCCACTAAACACACAGCCCTCATTTTATCAACTGTACTCCTCTAAAACAGGACAGAAGATTTGCGAGAATATCAGTTCAGAATATTTGCGTTTGTTGTCATAATTACAGCAATTCCATTTGTTTTTAATGTGGCCCTAAATAATAGTATCACTTACTATTAGATAATACTACCTTATAATAGCCGTAACTATGCATAAATGCAAAAGTCCTGGAGAAGCTGAGCTAAATCAGCTTAGAAAATCTAATCAATACAATACAGCCATGTATACTATCTTAAAAGTACAAAATCTTTGGAATAGCTTTTAAGATCTGACTGACTCTTGTTCGATCATCTCGGCCTGAGGGTGGTTGAGGCGCTTGGCGTCGACGGCGTCCTGGTCCAGGCCTCTCAGGAGGTCCAGAGCACTGAGGATTCTCTTGTTGGTGTCATCCTGATACAGAGGCTGCTTCCCCTCGTTGATCTTACTCACGTCCTGCAATAGAAACACAATAAAAAGCAGAAAAACACAGTCAGACAAACTCTTCAAGAGAGGAAGTTTAGTTTTTGTATTCATCCTCCTTGTTATTTTTTCTTTTATTTTTGTATTAATGATTCAAATATTTTTTCAAATGGTGGCTTTGGTGAAATGAATTTGAAAAGCTTTAGAAAGATATGATCATTGCTTATCAACATAAGATTACACTTTAACATTACACTTTAACATTACACTTTCACGTAAATCTTTACTGGTGGATCTTTAATCTCTAATTAGTTATACTTTCCAGAGACTTCTATTGGTGAGATTTTAATGACTGAGGATAAAATACACGCAAAAGGTAAACTTTTTACTGGATTTATTGCATTTGGTTGAATTTCATCTTGCTATCTAATTCCCAATATAGATGAAGCTGATTCTCAAGCAGAATTCTGGGAGAGTGTTATTGAGTTGATTAGCGATAATGACTCAAATGAACTGTACAGAGTAGTTAATATTAACTGCTTTGAGATCCATCCATCCACTTTTTATATGTGCCTATTCCAAGTAGAGTTGAGGTGAGGTTCACCGGTCCATAAGCACTTTGTGACAGATGTACCTTGTTGAGGTTCTGCTCAACATCGTAGATGAGTTTTTCTACTTTGTCGGCATTCTTCTGCAGCTTCTCGATGAGCGCGCCCAGCTCCGACGTGGTGGTGCTGAGAGGGAGAAATCAAAGGAGATATTTAGTGATGTCTCAGACAAACCTCTCTAATGATGCAATTTTCGAATTGGGCAGTTTCTCCATGGGCCAGCACCGAAAACCCTTTCTGACAGGTTAGAGCCATATGAACCAGCTCAGACTTTGAGAACCTCAGGTTCTGGTCTCCTGATGGGGCCCAGAGTCAGAACTGAACAAGGTGAAGCTTCATTTCAGTTTCATGCTCCTAAAATCTGGAACAGTCTTCCTGAAGACCTGAGACAGGCCTCAACTCTGTCAATGTTTAAATCCAGGCTTAAATCGGTTCTGTTTAACCGTGCATTTTTGCTCAACTCACTCTGTAATGAATGATAGGCAACAGCAGTCTTCATATTAGGCTCTAAAAGCTTTAAGAGAACAAAATGTGAGTAGGAAATTGAGCTTTACTGCACACAGCCCCGTCCATATCTTTGCCTCAAGCAAAGCAAACTGGCTTTGCAGGCCTCTCCTTCATCTCCTCTATCTGACAGTCCCAGAACCAATTATTAACCATAAAACTGTCTCCAGAACTATGTGCAGGTGTGCCAGCAAAGCACAGTTTAGGAAGTTTAAAGCTGGTTTTAGCGGATCAAAGACTGATGGTGTGTGCTTTTTTTTCATTTACATTATTTAATCTATCAAAGAGAAATGACAACATGAGGACATTATGTAATTCTTCATATGCATATGCTCTGTAACTAGTAACAAGCTCAACATTGCAGTATTGTTGACACAACAGAGCTTTAATTCTTTAGCCAACATGTTGCAGGGATAAAGAGCAGGGCTTTCACTGTCGTTATGACACGGTTAAAACCAAAAGTGAGACACAGGCTGAGGCAAGCCATGATGCAAATTCAGACTCTCTATTTTGGGCTTCTTCTCTGGACATGCAATAGAGCAAAGATTTTAAAAGTCTGTTGCATGAGCCTAACCCTGACCCTGCAAGGCCCGGGCCCACAAGCTAAAATCTCATTATTTCATTCCTATTTTGTACTTTTATACGCTTATAGTCCAATTTGTCATGGGGCTGGCGCTTGATTTCATTGCAATACCATCCATTTATCAGGAACTTAAAGTGGTTCTACGCCAAACAAATAGAAGAAACACCACAAATTGGTAGGAGAGAGTAGCTTCTTTGTAAGCGTTCCAACAGTGTTTGGGGGGAAAACACTGTCATGGAAGTAATTATGTCATGGAAATCATTCCCCCTGTTTTACACTGGCAATAATCTACTGACTCTGCTGGCTACACTAGCCAACATGCTTGTTTTAAATTAGTATTTAATATCTAGTATTTAAATTAGTATTTAATATATACTATTCTAGTGCTTTTTAGTATTTATATGTTGTGTGTAATGTCTTAAGCTACTGGGACCTTGAATTTCCCCCAGGGGATCAATAAAGTATCTATCTATCTATCTATCTATCTATCTATCTATCTATCTATCTATCTATCTATCTATCTATCTATCTATCTATCTATCTAATAAGGCGTCCTCATACTGTATGTTACCAAACTGACTGTGTCAGGTATTCAGTTAGTTATCAAATAGTTTCTGTGTGTGTTCACATGCGTGTTTCCAGCGCGTACACATCTCTAACACAGACGGTGAGGATTCAGCCGGCCCCTAATAACAGTTCCCCCCCCCCCCCCCCCCCCCCCCCCCCCTAAACCCTGTGTAAACAGGTTACATAACGCCTGCAGGATGCCCGCCGGACAGTGTAATCCCCGAGCCGGTGGTTTAAAAACAACGGCAGAGCAAGTCGGCACTGGTGCCTTCTGCTGCGTTCTGCACAGGCAGCTGGCAGGGTTTGGGTTGGAACACATCCAAACGCAACACACTCGGGGGGGGATTTCTGTCTTATCAGGAAGCCCAATAGAAAAAAGGACAGTTTGCCCATTTTACTCGGGCCTCAAGAATGAAAACATTCAATGCATCATACGTAATAATGCATTGATTATCATTATTTGTATGTCTTCTCTATCATATGAATATGGATTATCACTTTAAGATAAATAAATGGTCATTTATTAGCGGCTCGGCTAAATATTCTGAGATTATAATATTGTTGCTTGATTATGTTCAGTGCTGTAACCAAAGTTGTTTTTGTTCTGGACAAAACAGAATAAAAAAACCTGGCACCAGAGAAGCTTTTGGTGTGTTTTGCACAGGGGAAAAGGGTCAAATTAGAAACAGATCACTGCAGCACTGTGTCATGGAGGGTGTGGTGGGCCGCTGCAAACCCTGAGCTCTGCGCTATCTCAGCCGATAAGAATTCCCGAAACAGTGGCTGTTCCCCGTCCCTCTTTGGGGATTTCTCTCCTCCAGTTTGCACTCATTTGGCATCTCTTTGGAGTTCCGGCTCAAACCTGAGAAAGAACAACAGTGCAAACAGAGCCGGGAGGGTGGAGCTGCTATGTTAGCGTTGCGTGACTGCCTGTTGGCGGTTGTAATGCCCCAGGAGGAGTCCGCCATGGAGATGAGAAGGGAAAAGGAACAAAAAGTTCAAAGAAACACGAAAACTAGTATGGACTTCCTAAATCACAATAACAAATTGAGATTTCTGCAGGGCGGAGAGCATAAAGTACACGAGGTTCCAGTTGCCTTCATGACAAGTGTGGAAAGAGCACACTTTAAACTCATGCTATATAAATGAAAAAAGAAGGGAAAAACAACTAAATTCAACATTAAAGAGACTCCAGTCACAGTAAAAGATATCCATCTCAAATGCCTGGGTTCTGTGACCCAGGTCAAATGAAAATGATTCATTTTGCAGCCTTAATTTTTCCCATCCACCGATGCAATCAAGAGGAATTCAAATCCAGTGAACCTACGGGTGTAAGGCTATTGGGCGATAGGTGTAAACGATACCATGGGAGAGGCTCGGATAAATTCCTGCTGCGTTATGGAGGGCGTCGGAAATCCAGTTTGTGCACTTTGTAACACTCTGCTTATCAGCCACACCCACTCCAGAGTCACAGCACATATTGTGCAATAGAATCAGCCACTTCTGTTGTTCCTAATTGAAAAAATCGTTCTGAAAATGCTTTCTTCGAATCATTTCGAAACACACACACATACACACACACACCTCTTATATTAACCATTTCATGGATGAATTATGATCATTTCAGTCAGGATTTTCTCCAAAGCGTTTGTGGTTTTGTTAAGTTATTGAACAAGGTGACATTCCTTTTTATTTTTTTGGTTAAAAAAAGTGTTTATTTAAAGGATTTTTTCCAGGTGCCCACTCAAGTGGACAGCACATCTTTTCAGATTTCTTACTCATTAACAACTGTTACTGTTACAATCTGAACATGTATATTTGACGCATAAACATAAAACTCTGCATCCAACTCTCATCCAACTCTAATATTCTCTACCATCTCATCATTTTTCTAATTTATTCAACCCCTTGATTTATTTTATGTGACCTCAGCTCCTCTTTAACTGACTTATTATGGACATTTGGACATTTCAGTTGCCTGTGCTCATTTAAAACATTAATACCAATATATACATATAATAAAACGGCTTATTAGGTGTATATGTGTATGATCTATATAGGTATAGGTGTGAAAGGATAAAATGTTTTATAAAACACCCATGCAGAACCACTTTTTAACTGGTTTCCCTGCAAAAAAGGGTGCGCCTTTTTTATATAGTTTTTAACACACACCATTCGGAGAAAAAACTAAAAGATATTAAAATGACTTAATTAGTCTCCATTTAATTCCAGCTTATCACATCATTTTAATGTGTTATCAACTTGTGATAAATAAATAAAAAGGCTGCGCAACTAGAACCGGTCTTGCGCGAAATTCTGTTGTTCCGAAACGATCCGGTCCCCTCCCAAGTCAAGAGGAGAGGTCACAGCAACCGAGTCCACGAAAAACACCGAATAATGGTTCCAGGAACCGTATCGTGACAGCTATAGAGGGCACAAACTGAGATAAAGACAAAAAAAACTACTGAGGAGAGTAAAAGTGTACTTACGTTGTGGTCGTTTTGGGCTGCGTTATAGCGGTGGACTTGGTTTTTTTCCTGAACATGGTGGCAGGTCAGCTGTCAGCGTCTTCTCTTTTTTTTCCTGAGCACAATAGTCCCAGCTGGACAGGTGAAGCTCAGCTGTGCGTGTGTGTGCGCGTGTGTGTGTGAGAATGGGGGCTGTGTGAGCGATATTTCCGCACTTCCCTCTCGGTGTCAGCGCGTCTCCGCTGCGCAAACAGTGACCCACGCACCACCGGTGACACTCACTTTTACTGTTCACACGCCCACCGCGTACCTGCCAGATACCAGAGGACAGGCGGGGCGCGGAAACACGCACGCCCTTTTACTACAGACGCTGGGGAATGCGTCATTTTACAGGCATTTGCGCGCATAGTTTTATATACATAACTTAACTAATTCTATTACTCTTATAAGAGATAGCAGATGGTAAATAACGACCATGTTTTTCAGGTAAATTGAACTAGTTTAAAATGGGTTTTTTTCTAAATTAATGCCAGAAACCGATTTGGGCGTGTCCATGTGCTGTTTTATGGTGCCGTTAAAAGAAATGGAAATTGTTGGAAAAATAAAAATATATGTAGACTGAACTGATAAAACACCAACATTTTGCTAAACCCCAACTTCACTCAAAATAGTTTTTAAAAATCCTGCCAATTTGTATTCTTTACACAGTAAATGTGGAATAATTTGATGAAAAATGAAGTAGGCCTGTCACTTATCACACATTTGAAAAACAAAATGTAAAATTTGTGGTAATTTGTTTGTTTAAGGTGTAACAAAGGTTTGATCATTTTATACCTGATACCTAAAACAGTATGTCTGACCCTAATTACTTTTTGACAGTTATTAGCCACCTGGACTACAGCTGGGACTATTTACTGTCAAAAAATATGTCAACTTTGTGGTTTGTTCGGTTTGCTGCTGCATAGCTACTCCGTGAAGGGGTCTCTGCAAAAATGTGAAGTCTTTGGTATCTAAATGTGTGGAAAAATAACTTTAAAAAACATTTGACATTGATAAGATGATTAGATGGATGCTGGGTGAACACTGAGATGGCTGTTTGCTTGATTTGGGGTTCTTAAATGCATTAGGTGTTGTAGGTGCATCTGTGTGTGAGTGTGTGTTTTTTTTTGTTGTGAGCGTGGGTGGATGCCACTGTGGGTGTGGCACATCTGGCTCAACCTGCCAGACTGGACGTGTGTGTGAGTGCTGTGGGCACCATAGTGATACAACAACACCATCAGAGACCATTTTGTTTCTATGTCCTTTCTAGCTTCTCCTTAGTCAATATGGGATATTTTCATACCATTATGGAACTTCATTAATGTTAAATCATATCTTGAGTCGTTCCCCAAAAGAACCCACAGTGACAAAGGCGTAACAGCCTATTTAAACTAAAATACAATCACAGTTTTTTTTATATTTTGTGGTTGTACCTGAATTATACAGATTTTTAAATGTGATAAATATGTTCATTTGGTAAGTTTTCTATTCCCTATAAATGTTATTTAGGGGGAAATGGGTCTGGACTCTTATGGGTTGATCTAATTATACGTAAAAGTTCTGGGACAAGTTTCTCCCAGCTGCCACAGTACACCATGGACGGATCACCAATTTATTATAGTGGTAAATAAGTAAATTTAGAAGAAAATGTTTTAAAAGAAAATCCATAATCACCCTTTTAACTGCAGTCTATTATTTAATTTCAACTCGTGTTCCAGAATATTGAATTGCTTATGATTTCTTCATTACAATGGGCTTTAAATCAATGAACGCAAATACACTGCGTTACCTGGCAGTTTGAGTCTTTTCCCCCTTTTTAGTTTCTCAGGACACCTATAAATTATGTTTCCAATTGTTTAACTTTTTTTCCAGTCTCTGGCAGCTCAAGAAAAAAATCTGTGGTCTCTTTTTGTGCATGAAATAATAACATAAACAAACTGAAAGAAATGTGTATTAACTATTAGCTAGTGTTAACTGGACCAACAGGCCAACTACTGTACTTAGTTAGTATAAAAAAAACACTTGCCACATGGCCTGTATGATGCACATAATAAATAAACTCTACACTCATGGCTGAGATGTAACAACAGACACCAAGCATAAACAGTAAACGCACATTAAGTTAATGAATGCAATAGTTACTCACTTAGCGCATTCAATTTAAACGTCCAATAAGCAGTCCAATAAAAACACAGTCCAAAAGGAAGGACAGTTTGGACCCAAATGTCAAATCTTCCAAATGTAAGTAATTTGTCAGTAATAACTACAAACCACACCATAACACCATAAGATCATATAACGACTAAAAACTGTTCTGGAGCCAAAGGTGGTGGACTCTAACTGGAGGAATCTGACCACAGACTTTATTAATAAGAATTTATAAGAAAAGCTCTGCGCAAATCTGAACACTCATTACAATATTAAGGTGTGAAGGAGAGAATAAAAGAGGGGGAGGATTGCCTCTCTCACTTTATATACACTGTTGCTGTACTTTGTGTATTTCCACATTCTGCGATGGTAGAAAAGGGTTTCTTTGTCATTTAATGATAGATTTCTCTGTTAGTGGATCACACTAAAAGGCAGTATAGTTTGGAATAGTTTTATTTTCATACCTCATGCCTTATTCTACTAGAGTTTTTTTATTGATTATATGTGCAAGGACAGCACAACTGCATCTGGTGCAAAACATCTGGCAGTAAACTGGCACCATGCAAAAAAGGGCAGGCAATAAACAACAAACAATAGAATTACTTATTCTACTAGAGATTTATTACCGATTTATGACCTCGCAGTATGAATTCAAACACAGCCTGTGTCGGCACAAAAACAGTTCTGGTCACTTCCTGACTCGAAGCTTTGGGACGAGCGCCGTGTTCGTCGAACACTCATTTTTTCCATTCCTTTACAGGAAAAAGGTTGTTTCACTCAGCAGCAGTTAAGTCATCACCTCTCAGGCGTGGAAGTGAATGCTGAGAGCAGCTGGAGGAAGGAGATACTCACAGTGTTTGTTGTGTTTCTGTGTTTTCTCGTCCTGCATAGGGAAACAGTAGTAAAAGACCGGGTTTAATCACTTCACTGACACTCAATGAGGCGTCCAAAACTAAACTTTTTGCTGTTACAATTAACAAGCGTAAATAATAAAATAAGATGTCAAACAGACAAAGACTCAGCACTCCTGTGCAAACAGCCCGAGTACCTGCTGGAGGTCCCACTTTGAGAAAGCCAAACAAAGGAATTTAACTGCAAACAACACAAATGAAACCATAGGCCAATTAAACTGGTGTCATGGAGGTGGATCTTGGAGGGAGGACTCAGTCGCAGAGAGATTCAGGAACATGGGTTTTATTTAAACAAAAACACACTCAAAAGGAGTGGATGGTCGACAAAGTTCAAAACAAGGCTGTGAAAAAAAACTATGAACAAAGTAACAAAGCAAGATTAACATGACTGTGAAGAAACATGGCCGTGGCAAAAAAAAACGTGGCTATGGCAAAGTACAAACAAGATTAACATGGCTGTGGCAAAAACAAAGGCTATGGCAAAAAATAAACTAGGCTATGGCATGGCTGTGACTAAATCAAACCTGACGTGGCGAGGGGTGACGAGAATAGAAAGACGAAAACGCACTGGCACAGGACATGGGAAACGAGGACTATTTAAACACATGAGGAGGGGAACCCCAGGTGAACACAATAGGTAATCATGACATAACGAGACACCAGACGTGACACCTTTTCTGTTTGTGAACTAAGATACGAACAGAATCAGTGACAGATGGTAGCTTGGAGTTGGAACTTTTCAAATGTTTTAATATGAGATACGTTTATTTATTTATTTTTACAATGTATTCATTCTCATTTTTGAAAGACACCCTTAAGATGTGTCTCATTCATTTTGGTTTTGCCCGTTTTCCACCAAATTGTGGAAACATAATTTGGTGGAAATGTACCACCAAATTATGACTCGAGACTCGAGAAGGACGGAAAACAAAACCGTGTTTATCTGCTTGTATGTTCGCCACAAAACGCCACCCAATTAAGTGAATTCCAGGTCAGCCTCAGACTTGAGACGATCCCTTAGCTGTCGATTTGTCCAAATCTAAAAGTGTTTTGCTTCAGGTTTCTTTTTTTGGTTTCCAAAATGCAAATTTTCTCTCTAAAATGTCAACTTATTTCCTATTATGTAAGTTGATTTTCTGAAATGTGAATTTGTTCAGTAAAATGTAAATGAATCTGTTCTCCAAATGTAAAGTTTGTTCCTGAAATGTAAATGTTTTTGTTTAAAACTTATTCAAAACTGTTTCCCAATTTGTAATGTTGGTTTGCACCTCCTGGCCACCGTAGTCATTGATTGAGAATTGTATCGGTAAAGAACAACCGAATTGAAAATGAGTAGGATATATTGGGTTTTCTTTCTTTTGAGTTGTTTCAGCTCACAGACTCAGACATTTTTAAAACCCAGCCTCTCCTGTAATGCTACAGTGCCTCAGCCTTTACTTACATTGTGGCTTTGGCTGGATTTTTTACACCGGATACTCTCCCTGGGGGGACCTTTGCATTTATATGTGCTTTTATCTGTAAAAACAGGACAGAGGCAACGTCTAGCCATAGGACAGAAGCCTGTAATTGGAGCACTGACCTGCCCACTAACAGACACATTTACTCTTTACAGAATTTACAACAGAAAGAAATCTTTAATCTATTCCAATTCAGTTTGAAGTTATAAAATTAACTAAGAGCCCTTTCGTGAAGATGTGAGGTTTGACTTAATATTCAGACTGATAAGATTAGATGATTTGACTAAAACTGAATTAAACAACTGATTTTTGGAGGTTTTATCCTTTTTTCCCCTTTCTTTCTGTTGGTTTTAATGTTGTTCTGTTGAGTGAATCATACAGGTAGCTAAAATGGACTGTACCATCCATGTACATCTTTTTTTAATTGGCAGAGTAAAACAATCATTTTTAAAAGGAGGGCATTCCGGAGATATTTCTAAAGCATTTCAACAGTCCAAGCCCTTCAGACTCCCCCCAGCATAACACAGCAGGTGGGTTTCTGCTGTGAACAGCTGGATCTCACAGTGTCATCAGCAGGTAATGGCCACTCTGGATGTTTTACCTCCCTGTCTGCATTCTTTCACTAATCCACCGACGGGAGGGGGAGGCACAATGGAGGTGACGGATCAATGAGGAAGAATACAGTTTGGTTTAATCATTAAAACCCTCCCTACAGACGAGCCTGCAGTTTAAACAACCTAAACTGAGAGTTTGACTGTGTAAATGCTGGATCTAATTCGCACCATAAGAAATAGAAAGCTCTTTTTTAGGAAGTCGAAAATGAATAAATACACTGAGCGAACATTATATAATGTAAAATTCAGATTCTGGTCTTATAACGTGTAAAATAAGTAACATAATGAATCATGTTAATTTATTTCCAGGTTAATGTGTCAATTAACTTTCAAAAAGATAATACATCCTCGAACTTTGAGTCAAAAAACAGGCAGAGTCCAACTCTCACCATGATTTTTGTCACAGCCATGCCATGGCCTTGTTTACTGTTTTTGTCACAGCCATGTTTTTCACCGTCATGTTTACTCTGACTTTGATACTTTGCCACAGTTTTGTTAATGTTTATTTGCACTTTGCCATAGTCTTATTTTTGCCACAGCCATGCCACAGTCTTGTTAACTTTATGGCTTTGATACTTCATAGTTTTTTCACAGCCTTGTTTTGAACTTTGTCTACCATCCACTCCTTTTTGAGTGCGTTTTTTTTGTTACAATAAACCCTGTTTTCTGAATCTCTGCGACTGAGTCCTCCCTCCAAGATCCACCTACGTGACACCTGGATCCAGGGTGGGGCCCATGTGGCCCTCGTCCGGGCGGGGGAGAACTAGGTCCATTTATTTTAATCACTATAAGGGGTCTATGGGATGCGCTTAGTCTGATCCCTTGCCTAGGACCTGTACCAGGGGCTTCAAACCCCAGAGAACATAGGACTTAGGATCATTGGGACACTTAAACCCCTCCACCATAAGGTGGCAGCCCAGGTAGGTCTATGGATCTTATGTCTTGTTTCACTGTTGTGTGCTTCACATTCAAGTTTCAGGCAAAAAATAAACAGATTTGATCAGATTGATCTCTATCTTTTCCGTATGGGGTGGGTTTTGAATGTAAAACTGTTGTGACTGCAGTCTAAAGTCTAAAGTGGAGGGCAGGGATTAGACTACAGGCCCTGATTAAAGGTCTCCACCAAACCTGGAATGTGGCCCAACCTCTGAACAGGACCAGCAGCATTGTGATGGTGTGCATAGACATGATAAACCATTTTGGCCAATGAGAACAGGGGTCCATGTAAATGTAAAACTTCAGAATGAAGTCATTATGTAGGGGGTTGCCTTTGCCAGGGGGAGGAAGAGTGAGCAACACTATTCAGACAGTATTTTTTTAATCTTATTTTCTATTTTCTGTCCGCAGCAGTGATTCGGCTGCTCACGTTTCTTGGATCCCTGACAGTTTTCGGCCGCTGCTTTGCCCCATAAACCTGACCTCTGGGAGGAGGGAAAGCAATGGAAACAATGAAACCCATTCTTTTGTCCATACTTTTCCCACTTTTTTTTTTAAGGTCACCAAGAGAAGAAGTAGAGGAAAGGTTCCCAACCAAGGATTCCCCTCATGTTAGGTGGACTGGATGCCGTGCGTTTTTACTTTGTTGAGGGGGAATATCTGTAAAAATAAAAAAAAATCCCCTGAACATTGGAGGCTTTGGCAGAAATTAGGGTATTTGTACAAAGTGCACAAGCAGTTAAACCTCTAGGGATAGAACAGGATGACAAGATGATCAGTTATGATTGAGGCCATGTTTAAATGCTGAAAGTATAAAAACAGAAGTAGAAAAGGGCCATGAAATGCTGTTAAAAATTGTTAACGGGGATAAGGCATGGAAATGTGAGTGGTTTACTGGGTATGACACCATGGCACTGAGTATAAAGGAATGAAAAGGAGAAATAAGTAAAATATCCAAGCCTTTGTTCCATCCTAAAGTCTCCACATTCCGCGGGGAGGCGTGACACTTACAGGTGTGTCTGGCTGTCACAAGAGGCCAGGCAGGGGCCGGTCCATCCCTGGAACGACAAGCTCGACAGCTATTGAGCTTTGAGCATACTTTCACAGGGTGGAACCAGGTGGCGTTGAGTGTTTTAGGCGTTTTGTTGCCTCCAGTATCATGGCTTGTCCGGAGAAGTCTTAACACACGGCCACACCATCATGTAAACTTTCAAGCAGTGACTTTAACCGACTTAAAGTTTTCACAGAGACATCCATCCATCAACCAACTGGACTGCTTGATTCCTAGTAGGGTAGTGGTGGTGCTGGAGACCATCCCAAATGACCCAAGGCGATAGGCAAGATGTGGTTTTAGGGAAAGATTTTAAATAAAAGAATATATAAATAAGCTCTGTGAACTTTCCACAGTGTGGATAGCAGTTTTAAATCCTTCTATTGCACAAAAGTGAGCTATTTGTTGTGTGGAAGATGCTTCAGGATTGATGTGTAATGCGCCTTAGTCATTGACAGTAGGGGGCCAAAATGTATGTTATGTGCATCTAAGTTTTAAAAAAACGCTACAAATTGTCAAGTTAAGATGTGTTTTCTAAGTAAGTCAACGAAGAAACACATGTCAGTAATGCAGAGAGATTTCCATTTGCTGTTAGTGAACAAACAGGCCTGTAAATGTTATTTTTCAAGCATTTAGACAAATCCCTGGTTTTCCTGAATAATAACACTGACCTACATGTAACTGCATTTTTTTTCTGAAACATTACTCCATCAGTTGAATATATGGTTAAAAAGAATTAAATCAAACGTTTCTGTAAATGTAGATTTTCATGTTCTAATGCATTTACATAGATATATGTATATATATGAACATTTATTGAGAAAATTGATTTGAAACAAGTCTTTAAAGAGGCAGTTAGTTTATTTTGAATAATAGTTTCAGCACAATTGCCTCAGTCAGAAGGGTTTGTCAAGCTACAGCCTATCAATGACAGGAGTGTCCTACTTTTCAGGTTTGTTCAGACTGCTGAATCCTGCATCTGCATTCATATCTGCAGACGCATTCTTCCTCATGTTCATGGACAACAGAGAAACAAAAACTACGCTCTTTTCTGCTTTTTATTTTCTAAATAGCGTACCAGGTACCAAATTGCCCTTCACATATGTTATTTTTTTGTGGCAAAAGGAACTGCGATCATAAGTGTGATTTTTTCCTGGAGATGTGACACAGCTTTGATCTTTCTTGATCTATTAGACAGTACAGGGGCATTTTATTATTGAAGGTGCGAAAAGGTAACATAACAGGACATTTTTGAGAAGTTTTTCATTGAACATTTTTAAAAAGATAACAAAAACTTGTCTAAAATCCCATGAATAACATTATCAAATCACAATTAATAAAACATTCAATCCCTATTCTAAAACTTCTATGTCAGTGTATTGTTATACACAGATTAAAAGAACAAATAATCCATCAATTATTTTCCAGACAGGATCATAGATGTCGTTCAGTAAAAGAGATAACAAGTCCAACTCGGAACCACAGAGAATAAAAAAACTATACTTTTTGTCACTCACTAAATGTACAGTGACTAGTTAACCCTTTGTGCATGTTTTTTTAATTGTGCACAATACCATGGGACAAGTTTCTGGCATGAAATATTAAATATAATGAAATATTGATTCTCTAAATGAACATATTCAATGTTTTGTGTATTTTTTTAATAGTTTTGTAAAATCATTTTTTTCCTCCAATGTTTTATAAGGTTTTTTATAAGGCAATACCAACTGATGAATATAAAAAAGGGGGAGTGATGCTTTTCACTTGACTTCTAAAACTGCCCAAAAGAGGGAGCTACAGGACCATCTCTTTTTTGCCTGTGCTGTTTAAAGCTGAACTAATACCATACTACTTCATTTGTAGAGTTTTCAGACTATTTTGCGGCTAACGTTTAGTAGACGATTGACTTCAATTGATTTAATCTATATCAGCCCTTTTAAATCAACTATTTGTAAACAGGAAGCAGCTAAAAATGTTCATGTAGATTTCAGATTACTTCAGTGATAATTCAAAGAAGGTGTTTGATTCAGGAAAACAGATTGCACTGAAGTCTGCCCCAACATAAACATGTAGCGGTTAAAAAAAGTTGTATTACTAAATTTACAGCAAATAATGTACAATGCAGTGTACATAATGTTGTTTTCTTCTCCCTCTATTAATATGACATTATTAAAATATTTCTGTTTCTTGATGCTCAGTTTCTTTCTCTCTCCTCACCTTTTAGAAGCACTGCCAGTTTATTTTTATTTTTATTTATTCATCCATTTATTTACCTCTTATCAATAAGAACATTTAGATGAGCTGTCTCATAATTCCACACTCTCAAACAGGTAAATTGATGCGTTCATATGAAACTCATACGAGGTCAGGTGACTCAAGTACTTTTTGATTTGTTTATTCTCCAAGCAAGAATTGTATTTTTGTACATTTTAATTGCTTTTTGCTTTTTCACAGCCTTTTGGTTTTTCCTCCTTTGTGGAGTGATTTTCTGGTGTCTGTTTCACACCTTCTTGCTTTGTCATCCTTTTTTGGTGAATATTCTTATTTTTCCTTAACATTTCAAAGCTTGTCGTTCCTCCAAAGGCTGGAGTGATTTTGCTTTATAGTTAATGTTTAACAGTTTTGGCTTGCCTCCATTAAAGGAGAGTTTATCATTTGATAAAGTCTCAGAGCTTAGACATCCTCCCACTTTCGGAGCAAGCTTTTGTTCTGGATACGTTTTATAGCCTTGTTGTCTCTTTGGAGCAAATTTGTATTAAATAACTGTTCATAACCTGTTGACTTAATTCTGCTTTGGAGAAAAAATCATTGAAAACCTTTATTTTTACTTAATTCCTGCCCCTGTGTCCTGTCTCTGATCTTGGGTTGTGACAACCTTAAATCAACCGTACAAACTGATCAAACTTAATCAAGACTCCGACTCACTATCACTCACCGGTGTGCGAATTTAAAGCAGCAATTCTTTTCATTTACGCCAGTTTGGCTGCAATCAGGACGCCTCACCTGGATCCCCCAACCCTGATGCAAACTGTGTGGGGAGGTAGGAGTGGGAGGGAGAGGGGGGTAGTGACCTCCTTTTATCTCCTCGCCAGTATAACCCCAAATATGATAGCTATTGCCCACACCAAATTACCAGCAGTGTAATAATGATTTAGGCTGGTCTTGAACTGAGAGAATGTGAGCTTAAGCGACTTACTATGCAGGCACCAAATTACAGTGGGAATCGATATGACAATAAACTACCTAGAAGAAAATCACCATTCAGACTCTGTAGCAGGCACCAGTGGTGACAGTGAATTAAATTAAATTCAATTTTATTTATATAGTGCCACATCACAACAACAGTTGTCTCACAGCGCTTTCCAAACAGAGCAGGTCAGACCTACTCTGAAGTTAACTACAGAAACCCAACAATTCCCACCATGAGCAAGCACTAGGCGACACAGGCAAGGAAAAACTTCCTTTTAACAGGCAGAAACCTCGAGCAGAACCATGGTTCAGGGTTGGGGGTGAGGGAAAGAGAGGGCAAGAGAGAGAGAGAGGGCGAGAGAAGGACAGAGGGAGAGAGAGAGGCAGCCAACACAGAAATACATAGACTGGATGAAAAATGGCAATGATATTAATATTAATGACAATGGTAGAAGTTATGACGGCAACAGAGCAGGAACACGGGGGCAGCAGGAAACTCCCAACCACAGATCCAGACTCCACAGCTCTAGGAACACCTGCAGGAAGTGATAGGAGGAGACTCCCAACCACAGATCCAGACTCCACAGCTCTAGGAACACCTACAGGAAGTGATAGGAGGAGACTCCCAACCACAGATCCAGACCCCACAGCTCCAGAGCCAGGAATATCTGCAGAAAGTGGTAGGAGGAGAGAGGAGAGAAAAGGGGGACGAGAAAGCACACGACTACGGGGAAAGGAGAGAGTCCAGTTGAGGTTGCACCAGGAGGGAGAGAGAGAAAGGAAAGGGGAGCTTTGTGCATCATGATGCATCCCCCGGCGGTTTAGGCCTATCGCAGCATCACTAGGGGTGGACTTAACCTAACTATAAGCTCTATCATAAAGGAAAGTCTTAAGCCTACTCTTAAATATAGATACGGTGTCTGCCTCCCGGACCCAAACTGGAACCTGGTTCCACAAAAGAGGACTCTGATAGCTGAACGCTCTAGCACCCATTCTAGTTTTCAAGACTCTAGGAACTGCCAGTAACCCTTCATTCTGGGAGCGCAGTTCTCTGGTAGGGCAGTAAGGTATTAAGAGCTCTTTAAGATAAGATGGGGCCTGAACATGAAGAGCTTTGTACGTACGGAGAAGGATTTTAAATTCTATTCTGGATTTAACAGGAAGCCAGTGCAGAGAAGCCAAGACAGGAGAAATATGATCTCTTTTTCTGGTTCCTGTAAGAACACGTGCTGCAGCATTCTGCATCAGCTGAAGAGTCCTAATGGACTTTTTTGAAGAGCCTGATAGTAGGGAGTTGCAGTAATCCAGCCTAGAAGTAACAAATGCATGGACTAGTTTTTCTGCATCATTTTTACACAGGATGCTCCTAATTTTTGCGATATCACGAAGGTGAAAGAAGGCGGAAGTGAAGAGGTAGAGGGAAGTACAGAAAGAGCAGTAGAGGGTGTTGGGAGGTACAGGGTAAGAGTTAGGGAAGTAGAGGCTCTCTGAAGGGCTGGCTCTTCAAGAGTTTCTTGAAGATAGACAGGGATGCCCTTGTTCTTGTAGGGCTAGGTTGATCTTTGTAGAATGACCATTGTAAAATAGTCTTGTTGTCTTAAGCATGGTGTAGACAACAATCCATTAATAACCTGAGTTGCCGAGTTGTGACATAAGCTTTGCCAAAGTATTCGAGTTGATGGGAGTCATACTTACGCACTCTGTAGACTACCGTAAGTGACTTGAATTTGATCGCAGAGAAGCTCAATAAAAAGGGCGACGTAGAACTTTTCAGGTTGATTGAAGACCAGATGTAACACTGCGTTCAGATCCATTGGGTTTTACAGTTCAGGCTAGGAGACCAACCAGGAGTGCGTTGCAATAGTCAAAGCAGGGGATAACCATAGACTGCACCAGGAGCTGGGTAGTATGTTGGGTTAGATATGGCCGGATCTTTTTTAAAAAGTGTTTATTAATGTAAAGTGCCATGAGGCAACATGATCTTTAAAGTCAGCTGGTAAGGGGTCAGGACATCCGAGTTTGTAGCTGCCTTTAACTCATTGACTGCCAGCCATTTTCAGAACAGAGAGTCGCTCACTGCCAGAGTTTTTTGAGAATTTTGACTGATTTTTCAAGAGCCACAGAATAGTTTGTGCTATGACTATGTAAACACCGAACACACCAAAAGAAAGAGTAGACTCTCTTCTTTCATCAGGAAAAAAGATTTTGTTTCTACCTCATTCCGTTCTTCTTCGACGTGCGTCTCACCGGCGCAATTTCTCTCATAGCGAACCATTGCGTTTGTTTTTATTAGCTTACAATCTATGCTAATCTCCCATCAAAAGTGGCACAGCTACCTAGAGGGTAAATTTGTTAGTCCATACTCTGTCTAGAAGCCGATATTTACGGGAAAACTTTCGCCGATCGTCCCCCAAGCCACTCGCATTGAAAAACATAAAAGACGTCTATAGACGTCTTTGGCAGTCAGCGGTTGGATTTGAAAAGACGTCTATAGACGTCTTTGGCAGCGAATGAGTTAATGGAGCAAGAATCAGAGATTTAGTCTGGATGCGAATACTGTGGTGTATGGTCGGTTTGGCACGGAAGACAAGCAGTTCAGTTTTAGAGAGATTTAGATGAAAAAGATGGGCTTTCACCCATTTTGATATGACAGAGAGACAGTCTGAGATAGGAGCTGGGTATGGTCAGCATAGGAGTGGTATCAAAAGCCATGTGACCAGATGCTCTGGCCCAGTCGACGGGTGTGTATGGCAAAGAGAGGAGGTCCCAGTAGTGAACCTTGGGGGACCCCTGTGGTTAAGCAGCGCACTGCAGAAGTGTAACCAAGAATGATCAACCAGTGAGTTGCGATTCCAACCAGGAGCATGCCCTCCCTGTGACACTCATGCTGAAGAGTCCAGACAGAAGGATGTCATGATTGACTGTGTCAAATGCAGCTGATAAGTTAAGACGGATAAGGACTGAGGACTTAGCTGTTGCTCTGGCTTCTTTTAAGGCTTCGCTTACAGCCAGCGGAGCCGTTTCAGCGGAGTGGCCACTCGTAAACCCAGATTGGTTTGTATCAAGGAGGTTTTAACTGTTTGTGGGAGGTATTTTGCGACGTGCTTTTACACAGAGCTTTCAGTTTTCTTAGACAGAAACGAGAGGGCAGAGACTGGTCGATGGTTATCTACCTTTATTGGTGGGAGAGAAAGTTTTGGTGTAACCCGAGCTTGATTGAATGAGGTAGAAAACGTGGCTGGTGTCAGTGAAGCATTAATCACACGTGTGACTGCTGCAGTTACAGTATGAGCTATGGCCGGTAATAAATCAGCAGGAACAGGGTCTAGCTGGCGTGTCGTAGGGCTGCTACATGAGGGCTGAATGAAGAAAATGAAGCAGCAGGACTTTTGCTTTGCTTATAGCTGCCACTTTGTCACTAAAAAATGTAAGCAAAGTTGTTTCCATTTCTTTAAAGTACCGGTGATTTTATCTAAACAGATTCAGATAAATCCCAGTTTTCCTCTTTAAATATGAAGAACATTCCATATGAGAATGCATCTTTCCCCAACCTGCATGATTACTTTACCCACTGAAAACCTAATTAAACTGAGACATTTTTATTGTTTTAAAAAAATCTTTATGGGACACAGAATTCAAAAGAACAAATCCTCCAATGTCCCTGCGAAGGTTTTAAAAAAGGATGGATAGTTTTAGGATTCTTTTAGTGTCTTAAAATACTCTACATGCACCAAAGTTTTGCCTTGAGGGCTTAAAAGTATCCGCACACAGACAGGACCAGAGCACCGTTTGAGTTTAGTTTAGTCACAATCTTTTGGTACAAAGGACACACAAAAAATGTCCCCCCAGCATCTCATCTCCTTCACATTTAAAACTCTACTTGTTTGGTGGAATGAGGACACAGACTATCCAAACAAGAGCTCGGTGTGGAGCAGATGGACCCTGTTGGCAAAATATGGGCAGATTACAACGGAGGGACACTATGGGGGTGGAAGCAGAAGGTCTTTTTTGGGAGACTCACTCTGAATTGAATTAAATAATGGTTAGAAAAAGTGCAGAGATGGGTCAAAGAGCCCTTCCACAGCCCCTGATTACTCTGATTGTTTTGCGAGGGCCCAACAGACAACAGGTTTCACTCACTGAGGGGTTTGGATCACTTACACAACACTCTATATGATTTAGTACCTGTTGGTGAAGTTTTTCATTTTCAAAAAAGGAGTCTCAGTCCGTCTGAGGAAGTAAGAAATAGTAAATTTATTTTTTGAATAAGGACAAACTTCATGAGGTGGGCACAATCAGCACGATCATACAAGTTACCAGTCTGCCCCAAATGATGGTTCTCATGAACCTCCCAGAGTAGAGAGCAGGGGAGGTGTTAAACCTCTGACCTACACACCTGCTGAGAAGATCTGTCTACAAAAAAACCTTTCTTGAATCTTGTGTCGTTTACCAAGAACAACTAGATACAGCGAGGAAACTCCAAGACAAGACGTGTTATTGCTCTCAAACCAAATAGTACCAGAATAACTAGAGGAAGATTCCTAGGGAACTAAACGTATAATGAGATTCACTGTAAACACAGAGGCCTAAAAAAAGAAAAGTGCCCTCACTTTTAGTGTGCTGCAGGGAGTTTCTTCAGACCAATAAAGATCAATACTCCCATTTGGATACATAAAATTGTATGAAATAACATAAAAAAGTCAGATTTCATAGTTTTGGAAATCGATTTTCTAAATCATATTTAAAATTAGGTATTTCAGTGGGCTATTTACGTGTTGTTTGTAATACTATTATGTGTGTGTTGCTCGTGGACAACTTTTAATCTATGTCATAATTACAAAATTAACTAGATAAAATAAAAAATCATAAAAATGATAGTAATAATCTATGGAAAACCAGTTAAAACTAGTGGTCACCGGGTTATTTAAGGTGAGTGCTTGGCGCCAGACACGCAGTCTACAGTTTAATCTGCTTTGTCTCGTTATCCGTTGTTCTCCGCGAATTACGCAATCTCTGGAACCCACGGTTCACGCGCAACACCGTGACCTGAGCTGTCCGAGCGCCCGTGCAGTGGTCAATCAAAGTTTAGATCGGTCAGCAGGAGAAAGGGGAAAAAAAAGAAAGAAAAAAGGCCCACGTGATTGATTGGAGCGGACCCGGCGGAGCGCACCGTCACCAAAGAGCGGCGCACGCGCTCACGGTCTGCTGGTGGAGCCACGGGCGCGGCGCGCGCACGCCTCTCCGCGCCAGAGAGCCGGTGAACCAGCCAAAGGGGGGGATGCGTGTGCGGGATGGCTCCCGCTGAAGCCTGACCCGCGGCGGGCAGCCCGGAGGTGCGCCCGCCGCTCCGGCGCGCGGAAAAACGCAGCATGTCTCTGCTGAAGCAGCGCGGGAGGGAGCTCGAGCGCTTCGACGGGCTGTCGCTTATATACTGGTAGGTGGGAAAAGGTGGCCCCGGCAGGGATGGTCTGTCACGCGCGCGGGTCGCTCCGGGAGAGGGGAAGTTACCCACGAAGCGTTTTGTGTTCGCCAGTCCAGTGCGTAAAACCTGGATCTTCTTTACAGCTTCAAACAGTCTACACGGGATTATAAATATCCTTTTAATATTTGAATACAGCTCGATTGCTCACCGTGAGCCCGTTGTATTGGCATGACTTTCTTATTTTTTTAGTATTATTTAATATTTTAAGAAAAAGGCTGTTTCAAAATTGCATCTAATTTGCAAGCGGTTTTACACTGCATTCACGTGACTGAGGGAGCTTGGTATGGAGTTGTTTTTGTTTGATTTGGAGTTTGTAAGTCGTATAATAAAAAAACATGTGAAAATGTTCAATAGAAAGGATATTTCCAGTCAAAACATGTATTTATATCCAATCGCTGAATAATCTAATTCAAGATAACCAAAGACCAGGACTAACAAAGTAAAACAAAATTCTCGAGTGGGTTGAAATATTTGAGTGTAGAGTAAAGGGTTTTAACTACAGTGGAAAAAAAGCACTTTATAAGGACAATGATGAGGATGATTTCTTAAACTTTTTTTTTTTACGCACATCGTTTAAATCCCATGTGCTGTCCAAATGCTGACCCAGTGATAATAATATCACGGCCCCCTGTTTATCTGATAGCTGACAAAAAAGCAACGCCCAATTAAAACGAGTTCAATGAGATTAGATGTGGGAAATGGAGGCTGAAGGGCAGCGCGCTTTGGCTGGTGCTGCGTCCTGAGGGGAGGAGTCAGCAGCTAAATGTAGGTGCTGAGTGGACGGTGAGGCTGGCTCAGCCAGGAGTGCTTAAAGGCGAGCTGAAGGGAGGTGAAAACATTGCCGGGTGACCCCCTTCCCTGGATGACACGCCACCTTTTCCCCCCCCTCAGCATTCTCTCCACCAAGACAGCGAGCCTTGGCACCAAAGTTGCCCTCATGATTCTCTCCTCCCAGAAGTTGCCCGAGCTCTGGGACTACTTTCTGATTTATGTCTCAGGAGCCCTCGAGTTTAATCCCGACAGCAAAGACATAGACCTGGGACTGTTTCCTCTCAGGATGAACCCCACCATTAAAACAAGGTAGGTGCTACAAAAAGGGAGCCTTTTTCTAAAGATATGGTCAGGAAAATGTTGAAAAAAGATGCTATTTAACGAGAATCGAGTTGGTATGGTTTGGCTGAAAATTGTCTCTAAAGTCAGAATAATATCAAACTCAACTTTAAGAAATGATTAAGTCGTGACTCGGAGTATTACTGCGTTGAACGTTTGGGGAAATAGGCGTCAAATTCCCAAGGATGCCTTTTGGAGTTTACTAAATATTCCAAATTTGTGAGACTAATTGGCATCAAGGGCAAGAAAGTGACTGAGTAGGATGGAAATATTGATGGTTGTCCTGAATTCTGCTGTTTGTCGGTTTCTGTGTGTACAATAACTTTCTTCCCCTAAATAGCACTCAAACAAAAACTAATGCCAGTCTTTGATTGCATCGAATTGTCTTTAAATACAGTTTTATCCCCTGGTGACATGCTGATTCCTGCGTGGCTCATTACGCAACTAGTTCTGGTCTTTAGAGAACAAAAACTATTTCAAATTCACCTCGAAAGCACATTTTTAAGCACACGATTCCAACACAAATCGCCTTCCTCTGACATGCTGATTTATTCATTTGGTTTGTGACAAAGTGTCACAATGGACAACAATTTAATCCCCAGAATGACTGTAAAATTTCTGGAAATAAACATTTATGTAGAGACTTTTTATATTTGTGCCTAAAAGTTATTATATAAGTCATTTTAAAGACAGTGATCGTAGTTACAAAGTATGGAGCAAATGCACCTTCAGCACCTAAAAATTATTTAAAAAGTTGCTAGTTTACATGATTTTGAATTGTAAATACATCATAAATTCAAAGACAACACATGATGCTGTCCTTGGGATTTGTTAAACTCCTGCATAGAAAGGTAATTACTCTCATCCTGTGGTCTGAATTCATTTCCTGAAGGTAAAGGGATGGCTGATTCCCAAATTTTCCCCATATATCTTCATCTTTAATGATAGCAGAGAAAAGGTGCTGCATTCTATGAATAATTAGTGCAAGTATAGCATAGAACCAGCCTCCTTTTTCAGTTTTCAGATCCTAATCGAATCTGTTGGAGCTAATTCAGCAAAAAAAATTACAACTGGTGGTAACAAATCCCACCACCAGTGTCTATTTAGTTTTTTCATGCAGCTGCCATCACTGGGTGATAGTATTTGTACTCTTGGGTCTAAAAATAATCAAATAAGTATGTCATTGGACAGATAGGACTGAGAAAATCCACGTTTGCTCATAGATGCCCAGATTTAATCTTCAAATGTCTGAATTGATCTTGAATGCTGTGAGCGCTATAATCAGTTAAATAAATCAGACAGTTTTGTTTTAAGTTGTTGTCCTTGACTTAATCTGCTTTGTGTTTAACCAAAGGCTGTGACAGGTGTGACTTGATTCCATTTGACAGGCTATTTACTTCCCCTCCTGCCTCCCTCCCGTCTTATTCCAGCCTCTGGTGGCGACAAACATCAATTTAGTCCTGCTGTGATGGGGGAAAAACAACATGCTCTTATTAAGTCACCTGGCTTTAGCATCATCCGCCTCTCTAATCTGAGCCACAAAATGGGTTTTCTGTTTAGTCAGGAGAGCAGTTTTAGATCCATAAATCACATTAACCTCCCGAGTCCCAGCATCCTCAAATGACCGCCACTATTTCTGCCTCTGTTTACCGCGACACTTCAGTTTTTTTTAAACTTTAACCTTTTAGCGTCATAGCAGATGCTATCAGACACAAATCTTTTTAATCTAAAATGAAACAAATTTAATCTGAATAAATTGTTGTAATGAACACATTTGGACCATCAGAACCCAATTTCTGAGTAAACTTTTAAATACAGAAATACACATTTGAAATACAAATATATAAACTA
>CAJRST010008890.1:15837379-15869724 GCA_907169785.1 Menidia menidia | reverse complement strand
TAGATAGATAGATAGATAGATAGATAGATAGATAGATAGATAGATAGCAATAACGCTGCTATATGATTTCCTATATATGCACATTTAAAATGTATGGTTTGCGTTATATGTGTCGATGCTGCAAACCTGCAAAGAAATTGCAAGTGCTCCAGAAGTGGAGAGTGTGCATATTCTGGATTGAAATCATCTATTGGTCAGTGCCCCTGACTCTAAATGAATCCATACGGAACGGTGTCTCTGCCGTGGGGGGAACGAAGCCCCCTGAGCCGATTTGGGAAAATACTGCTGTGCAAGGGGCTGGAAATGGTGGACTAGGTTTTTTTTTTGTGTGTGTTTTCTTCTCAGCTACAACACGGACAGGACGCCATTCCTGCCAGCACCCAAAAGCTGAGACTGCTATATCTGGATTTGAAGTGCTTTGAAGTGCATTAAAATGACCTTTGTTTATTTTTCAATTCATTTCTATTGCTCCAAATGACAACTAATATCATCTCCTGCACAATTAAATCCAAGCCAATCTGAATTTAGGCCAATTCATTTGGACAGAATTTTTTTTTTTTTAAATCCTAGCAAAGAAAATCAACAGATTTAACAGAATTTCTGATTTGAGTCAGTTCTCCGTCCTTAGCCGATGGAAGTTTTCCTTCAACAAAGGGAGGAAAACTTCCTTTTCAGCAGGAGCAAAACCTCTGGGACAAACCAAACTCGGTGGCCATCTCCCTTAATCAGCAGGGGGTGTGAGAGGACAGGGAAAAGGGCCAACCAACACCACAACGGCAGCTGCCGAATACCTGCTGAGAAATGAGATTTGGCACCATAAATGGTGATTTAAAAAAAAAAGACAAACTGCTGCACCGTTCAGACTCAAGTTACAGTGTATTTTCTGCATTTTCTGGTTAACAAAAACTCCTGTTCATTGCTCTTGTTGTCAAAAATTCCATTTAACAATAAAAATCTGCCATAGACACCAGAATTGCACATCGATCTCAATCAGAACCGGAGAATAGGAGCATGATTGCTTGGAAATTTTTGAAAATATGCCGATAACCACACTGCATTTGGACATATACTTTGAGTTTGGTCGATTACAAATGCTGTCCGTTGCCCGTTGATGTTGATAGAAGTGTTGCGTAGAGCGCCCTGTCCGTTAGAGAGTCTGGCTGGACTATAATAAGATGGATGCGGTATCGATTCCTCCTGTAATTATCTTCTACACTCGATGCCGTTGTGACAGGGATTCAGTCTCTTCTCCTTCATG
Organism: Menidia menidia; assembly: GCA_907169785.1. Taxonomy (NCBI): domain Eukaryota; kingdom Metazoa; phylum Chordata; class Actinopteri; order Atheriniformes; family Atherinopsidae; genus Menidia; species Menidia menidia. The sequence continues at coordinate 15,868,466 of CAJRST010008890.1, read as the reverse complement.
GTGGCATGTTGATGAAATCCTGTTGAGGTCTGCGCCTCGGAAATGTTCCACTGATGTTTTTCACATTTTCATCACATAATTCGACAGAGCAGCCCTCTCATTAGTGGGGATGAGGCTCTAATTCATGTCTCATCCTTCATGAACAGGATTCTAAGTGACTTAAACTCGCTGCTCTCACTGAATGGTGGTAAAGGAATGGTAAATCGTTGCCCTAAAGACAATCATTCTAACTCTATGATGCTAAGAATTGGAATAAGAAACAGCAAAAAAACTGATCATGGTACTTTCAGTCTTTCAAAACCATGTCAACTGCTCTGTTCGAGGAAAAAACACGACAACAAAATAACAGAATATGACATTTGAGACGTGTACGTGCAGCTCTGATGCAGATTTTTGCCCAGATTGGTATTTCGTCACCGCAAGTGCCTCATAGCGTAAAGTCCTGATATTCAGTCGGTCAGACTTTCTCATTTATCAATGCGAAAGTTATTCATTTCTAACTTAAAATGTTTTGTATTCATTCATGTATGTGAAAATGTTCACTTGCTGTGGGGTTTCCACCTGTAAATTGAATTTTTCGTGAGATTTATAATCAGAGATGTGACATGATGTGAAAAGATTACCTCGTCTCTCCATAGTTCTCCAGGTAAATCAGCAATTTTAGGAATACTTGTCTTTAAACCTAAGGTAGGACCCCATTTTGCCTAACATTTGACCACACAAACATAATTCTATTTGTGTTGTCAGAATACAAATAGAATAGAGGGCTGCTCAGCTGTACCCTCTGTAAATTCTCAAGTGGTTTCTAAATGGTCCTTAATGAAGAAAAAAGGCCATTCAAAATGTAAATAACTAAAATCTTTATATAATCTATGCTATAAGGACACGCTTTTTTGGAATATATGGATAAAGAGTAGAAAGTGGTCTTCAGGATCAACATACAGTGAATTACTAACCCTTTCATTAACTGATTAAAAAAAACAACTCTTATTTTGGATTAGGAAGCTGGCAGTTTGTAAGGATTCATGTTTTTTTTATTTATGGTCAAATTTGAGTAAACTGTTTATTTCATGATTTTTAATCTAGCTCAAGTGATTTGAATCAAAAGCCACATTCAAGCACGCGCTTAGAGTATGCACTTTATTACAGAATACAGAGCTTTGGCTTTTGAAATGTTCTAAACAACACGAGCTTCGGATTTTCTTGCCCCCAAAAAACACAACATTTGGTCAGATGGGCTATATATTTATCCTACTTTCTGATTGGTTAGAGGAGCCTGCTGGGAAAATGTCCACCTATCGGAAAATATTAAACTCTTCAATAATAAATAGAAAATAAATAGAAATGAATAGATGGTAAGGGCCTTTTTTTTCAGGTAGCTGGAAATGCTCAAACTGTACCCCCTGTATCTATTTTCTGCTCTTGCTGCTGCCTTTACATTCTTGCAAATCCTCAACAGAGACTGAGAACACCCATTTTGGCTTGACAGTAAAAATCAATGTGCGGTAATGGAATTCCAATCCCCCCCATTATCGCCTGCTGAGATAATTGATTTGCTGTAAAAGACTTCATTGGGTTTGATTTTTCTCTCCATGGAAGACGGGGATCCCGAAACAGATTGCTGACTGATTGGTGTTCCCTCAAGGGAAGCTTTTTTTATTTTCTTTTTTTCTGGTCCTACTCTCCACCTAATGATGTTTCCTTAGTGTGCTGACTGGTCTTTAACCCACGAGAGCCTAGACCCGTTTTTCCCTACAGAGAACTTTATAGGGAATAGAAAACTGACCGAATGTTGCCATTTATCCCTTTAAAATTAGATAAAAATTCAGGGTACCACCACAAAGTTTTAAAGATCTGTGATTTCCAGAAGTTCCATTGGTTATTTTTGTAATAAATGTATTTTAGTTGGAACAGGTTGTTACACCTGCTACCGTCAGTTATTATGTGTTAAGGCCTGCTTTTGAATGCTGGGGGTGTCGGGGGCTCTTCGTGTTCTTCATTTTACGCTTAAACTGTGTTTTTTTGTTTTTTTTTTAAGGATTTTAGCATCTTTCGTGCAATTGGATTGAAATTATATATATTTTAAGCGGCAAGGTGGTGGTTAGCAGCATCGCCTCACAGGAAAAAGGTTCCAGGTTCAAGTCCCCAGGGGAACCAGGACCTTTCTGTGTGGAGTCTGCATGTTCTCCTGTGTCTGTGGGTTCTTTTCAGGTTCTCCGGCTTCCTCCCACAGTCCAAAAACCTGCATGTTAGGTTGATTGGACATTCTAACTTTGGCTTAGGAGTGAGTGTAAGTGTATGTGGTTGTTGGTCCTTGTGTGTCTCTGTGTGGCCCTGTGATGGAATGGTGGACCGTCCAGGGTGACCCTGCTTCCCGCCCACTGACCACTGGGATAGGCTCCAGTTCCCCCATGACCCCATTAGGGAATAAGTAGTTATGAAAATGGATGGATAATTTATATTTTTTCATATTTTAGTCACAGTTAATGTCCTCTTTACTAGTTCACTCATAGTGCTATGTCCTTTTTCCAGTACACTAATAGTGCTATATTCAGACTTTTCATTTGTCAAATCCTTACTTCACTCCATCCCTGTTTTTTTTCCTCCCTGAAATTCCACATCTGTGTTTTTGGCCTTAGTCTGGCTTTTGTTACCTCTTAGTGTTTTGTTTTGGAGTTTTTGTGACCTGGTTGTGCTTTTTATTCCAGTTTTGGTGAATAAATGTTTTCTTAGTGCACCTCCATCCTCTGCCATCTTCATGTCTGCATTCGGGTCCAAAGCCTGGATTCATTTCCTCCCACCTCCTCTGCAAAATCTCGGCCCCTAGCTTAACTGCCCGAGTGAGATCCAGTCTCCTTTTCCCAGACCTTGTAGGGACCAGAGGCCTCATAGGAACCAACCATGCCACGGCCAGCCTGTTCAGCCTGTTCCTGCTCCGGAAGGAGCTTGCTTGGAAGATTTGCTCTTTTCTGTTTCTGGTTCTGTCTTCGTGGATACCCAGGGTGGTCGGGGGGCTTCCTATATTACAGTAATTAGAACAGACTTTACATGCTAGCTGTTATGTTGTGTTATAGTCTTGGTGTTATGAATGTGAAGCTGTATTATTCCTTATTTGTACACTTAGAGTCACTACTGACTATTGAATCCTGTACCAAAAGTGCTCTAAACATATAAACTTAACATTTTTTTCTAGTGTATTTTGAAGAGGGGTTTGTTGTGGTTTGAGACTTAGTTTTTCAGATCCAGGAGTCCCGCAGAAGAGTGAAAGGTCAAGCTCCAATTTACCAAGTTAGTAATTATGTTTGGAATTGTAGATCGAGTGTTGAATCCATCTACTAAAACAGGCCTCAACAGGCTCATCTGGATAGTCTGAAGGGCTTGTGTTTCTTTTGCGTTCTGGTATGAATTTAAAGATGTCTTGGCGTTAGATAGGGAGGCAGAGTTTTACCATTCAGGTGAGTAAAGATTACCTTAGTGGTCAGTCCAGAGGACAGAATCCTCAAACACTCCCTAAAGTATACACTTAGCAGCTAATATGGTACGTACACACATTTCTAGGTAATCTCAATTAAGAACCTTCCTAAGCAAAAAGGACAATTTGACTTTACTCACTAAAAGTGGAAGACATTGGGAAAGTGAAAGGAGTATCAATTGAGTTGTATTTGTTTTGTGATTAATTTCTTTGCTTGAGTGTCTTTTAGAATATCACGAAAAAAAAACGCACAAAGTGTATATTATTGCAAATCATTTGCAATTTTTAAAAGTCTGCAGCTCTTTGAAAAAAGGGACCCCAAAACCAAACATGTTTCAGCTTTAGGTAACATTAAGAAATAGCCGTAGTAAATTGTTGGAACATGGTAAGGTGGCAGCCCAGGGAGGGGGCTGCCTCCTTATCGTGGTGGAGGGGTTTGAGTATCCCCATGATCCTAGGAGCTATGTTGTCCGGGACTTCAAGCCCCTGGTAGAATCACCCAAGGCAAACAGGTCCTAGGTGAGGGATCAGACGAAGTGCATCCCAAAAGACGCCTTATGATGAAAAACACGAATGGGCCAAGTGTACCCTCGCCCGGACGTGGGTCACCGGGACCCCAGTCTGGAGCCAGGCCCAGAGGTGGGGCACGTTGGCGAGCGCCTGGTGGCTGGGCCTTTGCCCATGGCGCCTGGCCGGGCTCAGCCCGAAGAGGCCACACGGGTCCCCCCTTCATTGGGCTCCAGCCCATAGGAGGGGCCAAAAGGGTCGGATGCAATATGGAACGGGTGGCAGCCGGAGTCAGGGACCTTGATGTACCGATCCCCGGCTGCAGAAGCTGGCTCTAGGGACGTGGAATGTCACCTCTCTGGTGGGGAAGGAGCCTGAGTTGGTGTGCGAGGCGGAGAGATTCCGGCTGGACGTTGTCGGTCTCGCCTCGAAACACAGTTCTGGCTCCGGAACCAGCCTTCTTGAGAGGGGTTGGACGCTCTACTGCTTTGGAGTTGCCTCCGGTGAGAGGCGCAGAGCAAGAGTGGGCATACTTCTTGCCCCCGATCGTGGTGCCTGTGCGTTGGGGTTTACCCCAGTGAACGAGAGGGTAGCATCCCTTCGCCTTCGGGTGGGGGGACGGGTGGGTGCTTATGCGCCTAACAGCAGTGCAGAGTACCCACCCTTTTGGAGTCCTTGGAGGGGGTACTGGAGGGTGCCCCCCCTGGGGACTCCCTTGTTCTTCTTGGGGGATTTCAACGCTCATGTGGGCAGTGACAGTGAGACCTGGAGGGGCGTGGTTGGGAGGAATGCCCCCCCCAGCTTGAGCCCGAGCGGTGTTTTGTTTTTGGACTTCTGTGCTCAACACAGATTCTCCATAACGAACACCATTTTCAGGGTGTTCATATGTGCTCTTGGCACCAGGACACCCGAGGCCGCAGTTCAATGATCGACTCCCTCAGGGTATCTTTTTGGGAGTGCTCCGGGAGTATGGGGTACCGGCCCTTTGTTACCGCCTGTTGGGTCCCTGTACGACCGGAGTCAGAGCTTTGTTCGCATTGCCGGTAGTAAGTCGGACCCATTTCCGTTAAGAGTTGGACTCTGCCAAGGTTGCCCTATGTCTCCGGTTCTGTTTAGAACTTTTATGGACAGAATTTCTAGGCACAGCCAAGGTGTCGAAGGTGTCCGTCTTGGTGGCCTAGGATCGTATCTCTGATTTTCGCAGATGATGTGGTCCTGTTGGCCGAGTGCGAAGCGGCTGGGATGAGGATCAGTGCCTCCAAGTCCGAGACCATGGTCTCTCACCGGAAAAGGGTAGAGTGCCTTCTCCCGGTCAGGGGGGACGTCCTTCCCAAAGTGGAGGAGTTCAAGTATCTCGGGGTCTTGTTCGCGAATGGGGGTAGGGAGCGTGAGATCGATAGGCAGGTCAGTGCGGTGTCGGCAGTAATGCGGGCGCTGTACCGGCCTGTCGTGATGAAGAGAGAGCTGAGCCTAAAGGCGAAGCTCTCTATTTATCAGTCGAGCTACGTTCCCACCCTCGTCTATAGCCACGAACTTTGGGTAGTGACCGAAAGAACGAGATTGCGGATACAAGCGGCTGAAATGAGTTTCCTCCGCAGGGTGGCTGGGCTCTCCCTTAGAGATAGGGTGAGAAGCTCGGCCATCCGGGAGGGGCTCAGAGTAGAGCCGCTGCTTCTCCACGTGGAGAGGAGCCAGTTGAGGTGGCTCAGGATCTGATCAGGACGCCTCCTGGTAGCCTCCCTGGTGAGATGTTCCTGGCATGTCCCACTGGGAGGGGACCCAGAGGAAGACCCAGGACACGTTGGAGGGAGTGGGAACGCCTTGGGATCCCCCCGGAAGAAGTGGCAACGGAGAGGGAAGTCTGGGTTTCCCTGCTTTGGCTGCTGCTCCCGCGACCCGACTCCGGATAAGCGGTGGAAAATGGATGGAATCGTTGGAGAGTTTTATAGTGCACAGAGCTTTTGAGGGCAGTCTTTAGCTGGAAACCCTTTGACTGAAAAAAGATTAGCCATTTCTTTTATTTTTGCCTTTGATTTTCCTTTCTTTGCTTTAAAACTATGTGTTTTTGAGCATGTGGGAGCATGTGTGTGTCTTTGTGCCTCTGTGTGACTGGACCTGAGCCCATTTGATTTCTCAGTGTGGAGCGGATAATCCCATAATCTGATAACGATCCACTGTGCAGATTTAGTGATTTAAGTTTGGAGGCAAATGGTTGTTGCCATGGATTCCCAGTGGAAGAAGAAGAGAATAGTTCTCTATGAGATGTGCATGTGGCTGTGAGGATATGTGGGAAATGGATATTGGCGTTCACACAATTTTGCCATAATATGCACATGTAATAACATATTTAACAAACAAAATACACACTAATGGCCAAGTGATTGTTGTTTGTTTTTAAACTTTTAGATAATTAGTTGATTATTTCACATCATGACCAGTGTAACAGATTATTTCACAATTTCAATATGCAACGAATGAGAAATACCACATATTAAATTAACAATAAGAACACAGCACTGTTTTAGGCTCCTCTATATGGTTTATTCACGATTATTAAGTAACTTGAATAAATATTAAGTCCTAAGCGACAACTAAAACGTGTTATTTTAAATTTTACAGCAAGTTACTAAAAAAGTCCAGTAAAATCAAAGAAAAATATATTCTCACTGAAAGGACTAACTACCACAAGGCAAAATATATTTTCAAGATAACAGATATTTCGGGGTGGCACTGATAAACGGGAATCTGCTTGGAAGTCAGCCAGGACAACAACAAAAAAGAAGAAAAAAATAACTCAAAACCAGCTAAATAAAAAGAGGCTAATGAGAAATAGTAACTGTTGGCTACATTTGATACTATTGAAAAAAAATCCCACCCTGTGAGTTATTAATAGTATTTCTGGGAAAGCTTATTAAGTATCAGGGTTTTCTTTTCAAATTCTAAGAACTTCAAAGCACCATGACATGACCTGGTTTTTATAGTAAAAAAACTTGCATTAAGTTTTTATTATGTTTATGTTATCAGACATCATGCTAAATAATTTTGTAACTACTGCATCCCAAAGAACATTTCCAAAAAATTCCAACAAAGTGATGGAAAGCTTTCTCTCTTATGCATCTTGGTTTGAGTTCAAAGGACCAAATCTATTGGTTAATTATCTTAAACTTTAAAAAGCTGTTTAAAGATCACAAACAACCTAATAACTGAGATATGAACGGAGAAAAAGAGAGAAAAAGAGATACAGAATAAATGAGAATTAATGGTCTAGAGCTTGTGAGTCATCTTTTGGAAAATCTGTCAGCGTGTGTAAAGTATCTGCAAATGGTCCTATGTTAGATTGTAGTTCTTCACAGATTTTTCTAAATTCGTGATGACATGTTTGACATAGGAACACATGGTTCTACGCATTTATACACATCTATATTGTTTGAATAATATGGGCTGGCTGCCACCTCATCCTGGTGGAAGGGTTTGAGTTTCCCAATGATCCTAGGGGCTATGTTGTCTAGGGCTTCAAGCCCCTGGTAGGGACACCAAAGGCAAACAGACCCTAGGGGAGGCATCAGACGAAGTCCAGCCCAAAGACCCCTTATGATATAATGTTCCCTCACCTGGACACGGGTCACCAGGGGCCCACTTTGTTTGGTGAGGTTCTGACTAGAAGTTCTGACTAGTAATAGTCGGTTTAACCTTTACGCAGGCCCCTTGAAAGGGGTTGGACACTGTTATTCTGGATTTGCCCTCGGTGAGAGATGCTGAGTGGGAGTGGGCATACTTGTTGGCCCCCATCTCCGGGGGATGAGAGGGTAGCCTCCCTCTCATTCATTAGGGAGGACGGGTGCTGGCTGTAGTTCGTGCTCTGTATCTTACAGCAGTGCGGATTACCGCCCCTTAGAGGGGGTGCTGGAGAGAGCCCCTCCAGGGGACTCCCTTCTTCTGCTGGGGGACTTCAATGCGCAAATGGGCAATGACAGTGAGACCTGGAAGGGTGCGGTTGGGAGGAATGGACCTCCTGTTCTGAACCCGAGTGGGGTTTTGTTATCGGACTTCTATGGTCTTCATGGATAGCCGTAGCAAACACCAAGTTCAAAACGAAAGTGGTCCATACATCCTGCTGACACCAGGACACCCTAGGCTGCAGTTCGATGATCCACTTTGTCGTTGTGTCATCTGATCTGGGCCGCAGACGTCTTGGACCCTCGGGTGAAGAGGGGGGTGGAGGTTGTCGGTGCCTGTGGTGGCAGCAAGCCTCACATTTCTGCGCGTACAGAATGATTTAAGCCAAGTTTATGTGTGTGTCAATAAACTGCTGCGGGAGTCAGCCGCCTGCCATCATTCTTTCTGTCCAGGTGCAATTATTCCGCCGAAAGAATGACACGCTGGGGTTTGTTACCTCTTTGAGATGATGAAATTGGGTTGTAAAACCAGTCACCCAACAAACACATACATGACATGTCAATCATGTTAAATTACGGGATGCTTTATGCTCAGTAATCCCCAAGAGTGTTTTTTTTTACCCTTGCTTGAGCACCAATTGGAGCATCAAATTTTCCCAAATAACATCCATTTTAAAGTAGATGCAAAGGTATTTTCTATAACATAATAATATTTAGTTTCAGGCCAGACTTGGCCATTAAAAAGGAGTCGAGTCTTGGCCGGACAGTCTTTGGAGTCAGTGCAGAGCGTCTTGGTTAGGTAAGGGGCTGGATACCGTCCAGATTCCTCTAATCTCAGTAACTGGGCAAACACCAGAGACCACGGCTTTAGATTATTAGATCATCAAAAGAAAAAAAAGAAAAAAGGTCTTTATGGAGTTTTTTCAGTAGCTCATCTATCACTGATAATATGAATTTATTTTAATTAAGATGAAAATCGATATTAACATTTTTGCCAAGATTTGAAAAAGTGTGATTCGGAGATATTCACAGCATCAGAATATATGACATGTACCCTAAATCTTATAAAAGTTTTGAATGAATTCAAACACAACAGTTATAAATCACTATGATTTAAATAACAGAGTGTGAAATTAGAGGGGTGGGCAATTGACGTTTCGGCCACTTGAGGGCAGGAGAAGCAACAAAAAAAAACTCCAGTTATATTTCATATTTATTGTTAATCACTGTCAGTTGCTGTTTTAGACGAAAGGAACAAGGCACCTTGCTTATGTCTTCAATTCTAAGGGGAAAACTCTATGTATTCGATATTTTTTAAGTGAGTTTACATAGATACTTGCACTTAAGTTGAGAAAGTCTTAATAGGTCTTGTTATACAAATACTGTTTTAGAGATGTCTTTTTAACTGGGAAGCTCCTCTTTACTCAGTTTTGTGATAGTAACATGTCTTATAGTTTTTTATGAAAGACTTTACATCTTTGTTACATTTCCAGGAGCCTGACTAATCGTTACCGTGATAATCTACTGCGTTTCTGCGTAATGCGTGCGAGCGACTGGCAGTTTACCCGCCGCCACATTGTCCTGCGATGTCACTGTTGGCTTTAATGGTTCTCCTGCAACAATACATGCTGCTTTAAAAGCGTGCATTAAGCAGATTTGACCTTCTGTGCATCAGGGGTGGGGCTTGAGGGAGCTAACAGCTGTCACTTCTTGGAGCAAAGTACGAAATCATGTTGTAAATTTAGCAGCCTGGTTTTGAACATAATATTAAAAAAACGACACTTTGTGTATGTATGGCTGTAGAGTGCAGCCTAGTCTCTGTGTGCGGCTTGAAACATTTGAGTAGCCCTATTATGACAGCCTATATTTAGCATGTCGGCATGCCACATGGATTTGAGTGCATTATCCTTTTGCTATAAGCTTATCGTCTCCTCATCAATTGGCACCTTTTGAATCTGCCGGGCAGCTTTAGCGCACCGTGACAGGGAACATGGAAAACAAATGTTTACAGTGAGAAGTCGGCATCCAGACTTTCCTTCACAATCAGCAACATGTTCCAAAGGTTGAAAGTGCCTCTAGGTTTTGCCAGGTATGTGTATTTCTCTGCTATGGTCCTTCAGGCTGAACAGACTCCTCTAGGGAGCGTTGTGCCAGGATGGTGTTGTAGTGAATGCTGTAAATGTACTTACCATGGCAATAATAATGAGTTTTTCTTTGTGAATTGGCGTGTGGAACGATGGATTTAGCAGGTTTTATGCTGTTTTGAGAACTGGAGATGTTGTAAAAGCACTTTTCCGGTCGGTGAATTTGTAGCTCTATCTATCTGTATCTATCTTTTCATTTTTGTTTTCCCCACATCTACTAAAAATGGATTTGCGGGAGCAGGTTGATTCAGATGGAATTGACATCAACAGCATCGGAATGTGACATGTAGGCCCAAAATCTGATTGGAATTTTACGTGTGTTTTCTGAACAGTTCACACAAAGCCATTGTTCAGGAGAATAGTATGAATGGAAAACGTGTGTCGCCTCACCTTCAACAAAACACAGATGTTCCCTGGGTTTGAATGACAAACGATTATACTGAGTAATGGATGTCAGCTGGGATTATCGTGAGGTTTCAAAATGGAGATGGAGGCACTTACGCATTATTCTGATTAAGAGCGTCCCGTCCACGTCAACAAACCGCTGGTGTCTCCACTTATTCTGTCCTGGCTCCGTTTATTACAAAAAAGGAATAAAAAACGTAGACTGCGTACGACCTGTGTCATCAATTCAAACTTTTTTTTATGTTGAATGCCAAAATCAAGTTAGATTTCACGTCGTTACGCACAGTAACGCGCGCAAACTGGACAGTAGGCTGTGAAAACAACACCAACTTAACAAAAACGTGTTAGATAATTCCCACCAAAATCACTTCCATCCTTCAGTGCCCCCTTTTTTTTCCCCCCTGGCGACTCTGGTTATGTAAGAGGTTTAACGTGCGGGAGAAGGTGGAGATGCTCGGCGCGCGCGGCGCGTCTCGCTGGAATTACAGGCAGCACGCGCGCACCGACCGGACACCATGCGGCTGCTGGCTGAGGGCTGAGGGCTGGGGGAAGCGACCCAAAAGCGAGTTCCATGAGAAAAATGCCAACCTTTTCTGTCATGTACAAAGGGGCTGTCATAATTAGCAGGTAAGAAACGCGCGCGCCGCTGCGCGAGTGTGTGTTGTTGTTAGTGATTCATAGAGCAAAAAATGAAGGGCTTAGAAAGTTGTTTCATAGAGTTTATCAATCAAATGTTAATGTTGAGACAGAAACTGTTGAACAGTCTAAGGAATTATTTATACTCGTGAAGATACGTCATCAGTAGCGTTTTGTTTTTGTTTTTTTGGAAGCGCCTTTCCGCTATAATAATTTGCTGTATTTATTAATAAGAGCTTTTAAAGGAGATGGAAGGCAGATCTATGTAACAGTTGCATGTGTTTCCTGGTGTGAATCGACGGAAGAGGCTCGTGCCTCTCCATCTGTTCTGTCCAGCGCTCGCGCGCTGTGGTGCGTTGTTTTTTTTTTGTGGAACAGCGGCCAGAATATTCCTTTAATACTTTACCCGTGCCCCAATGTCCTGTCTTTAAAAAAATATCAATAACTTCCTCGAGTTTTTTCAATGCCTCAGTAACAATGAATCCATGTGGTAATGAATCTATTAATTCCAGATACTTTTCCAAAATGCAAAAGTTAATAGCCAAAAAATCCAAAACAAAAAAATGAACTACTTAATTTTATTACTATAACTGAAAGATCCCTAGATCTTACCTAAACACAAGTTTTTATGGAAACGTAAGGGCCAAATCTGGAATAACCTCTGCGTGTTTGCAAATGTGGTGCCACGTGACCCTGATTAAACAAGCAATTACATAGCCCACCATAAGAAACACTATGTGTGGATATAAAGCCTCTCCTTCAGATCAAGAAAACTCTTAACCTGTTTGTTTCTTAAAGTTTCTGTAAAAGTTGCGATCTATTTCTATAAACATGATTATATTATGAATATTCATTGCTGTTTCCACATATAGAGACTCGGACAAAAGTATGTCTTTTGCTGTAGTTGCTTACCTAAATAGATTCCACTTACACTTTTTAAAGCAAATATCATTCATGCAGTAACACCGCGTCATTTTTATGGATTTCAAACCCACATTTTGGTTTGGAAAGGTTTAGAAATGACAGCTTTTTAATATGTAAGAAAACCCTGAGCTTAAATAAAATCTTCTAGAGTCTCTGTGACATGCACAAAATGTCTGTGGGCCATTTTTATTTCTTCCAATTGTTCTTAATATCAATCAGATTAATCATTTGTAACCCCATAGTAGTAGTCAGTGAATATCAAATGCAGGAGTTTATGCCCATCACACCAAGACATCCCCCTCTGTGCTTTTAGGAGCTTTATTTTGAAATTTTGCAAGTATGCTCAGAAAGATAAGACCGTTTTTGAGTTTCCCCTTACAAATCAATGTCCTGGAGCAAGAAGAATTTTCTCAAAATGGAGATCTGAACCAGAAAACTGCAGGCGAGAAGTGCTTGAAATCCAGAACTGATGGAAAAGTTTCCTCCTTCCTGATGCTTTATTCTTTACTGCGGTGGTTCACAGCTCTTAATGTTAAGAATCTTTACGGCTTTGGTTTTATGCCTTGGAAATACATTAATTCTTGGTCAGGTTGAGATATGTGACTGAAAATGGCCAAGTAAAATATGTCTTTTCTTTATCTTCATATCACTACGTGTGAATTCCCTGCAGTTTCTCGTTTTTGATCATCTGTGTAGTGACATGTCAGCAACTGTTAGCTGATTAGCTGTGTTTATTTAAGTTGGCATTATGTCCCAATTAATGTCAAAGTTCACTCATATCTCTTTTGTGTCATCAAAAATCATTCAAAAATGCTGAGAGGACGGTCACCGCCATTCCATAAAAAGCCACAAGTCACCAACTTAGAATTTACAAGCTCAAATGTATCAACCTGAGGCAACTCGGTGGGTTGCCAGTAATCTGTCCTCATGTCACTAGTTCCTGAGTAGCACATGCCACCTCTGAGCTCCATTATTCATTTATATGTTTTCATCTGAAGGAGTGTTCCCACTCGGCCTCATTGTTCCACTAGCAGGATGTCAGCTTAACCCTTTAAAGCCAGATCCAATAAATAAACAGAGAGAAAATTATATTTTGACAGTCTTTATTTGGCCCTTTAACAAAATATGAAAAAGAAATACTAATAATTTTTGCTTATTGATTGTGCGATTAGTAAAAATTGTTGTCTATAATCTTCTGCCCGCTGTTATTAGGTATATCTGATTGATTCCAACTGGGTTTTCAGCTAATTTTTAACCATTAAATGATGCAAATGTCTCCAATACAAAATATTTCAGAAACTGTGTGCATCAGATATGATACATATGGCATTGAATACCATTATTTAGTTTCAAAGTTTTGCTAATATACTTTCTCCTTAAATTGATTTTCTACATGATATATCATTCAAAGGTTTTAGCCAAGTTCATTAGACAGAGTTCCCCTTTAAATTATTTTCTGTTCTTGTATTATATGCTTTTTAAATTAACATTTCAAGTTGTTATTATTATTTCTTTTCAACTTATTTTTCAGTATTTGCACCCCTAATTTCTTTTACTGAAAATAAAAAATAACCAAATAAACACAATTTAAAAAATCTCCAAAGAAGCTTGAAAATGTTCTATTTTCTTATATTTACACAAATTTTTTCCTTGACCGTGGTTTAATAGTGTCCTTTTTCAGATATTTTTAAATATATATTCATAAATGAGAAACCCCTATTTTTACTTTTTCTTTTGGGAAATTGTTGTTGTTTGAAAAGAAAAACAATGACAACGATTGCATTTCTATTTGGCTGATGGTGTGTTTACTTTTTATTTTATTATTATATAATCCAACAAATAACTGTGTATTGGTGATATCTGAGAACAGATATTTGAAACCTTGTTTGCAACAGAGCAGCATTTTTTTTGTAATCCGTTTTAAGTGACTACATGTTAGTTCAGCCTTCGTTAAGTCAAAGGCTCCAAGGTCTTGACTCACTAACAATATTAACACCTAATAATCTTTTAATCAAGACTCCCATCTATATTTAACCACAAATACTCCCATTGTCAAGGCAACACACACACATTTGCTCTAAGAGCTGACTTTTCATGTCATTAAAGTAGAAAAAGGGCCATAATGTCATTTGAAATGTTGTTTAGAAACATGTTAATGCAGTCTCCAGTAAAAGAAAGGGCCTTTACCCTGATGGATGCAGTCCACACACACAAGAACTCACGTTCCTGCTGTGCTCCACCAAGCTGCAAAACTGTGCACGGTATTTTCAGTCAGATTTTGGGTTAAAAATATAGACGGAGGACTGACACTGTTGGAATTCTAATGTTTTTTGGGGGGTGCAGATGCATGAGAAGGTGCATGATTCAGCTCCTACTATAACAGGAATACACTACCAGGGTGGCAGTAGCATCTTGGAATGAACATTTTCAAACTAACTTTTCAGAGTTACACCACAATACAGAGCTAGTGATAAGCTAATTACAAACAAAGAGGAATTTTCCCAACCTGACATGGCATAATTTCAAATAAAAAATGGGATTCAATTTGGATTTTTTTTTTTAAAGTTCATGTATAACTTCTTTCTATTGAAGAGGAAACTGGATGAGTTAAACAACAGTTCCATTCTGACTAACTTTCAGTTTTTTATCAAACAGTGTTTTGATATTTACTGTCTGGTGGTCATCTCACACTAATATTCATTCGTTAGCACGCTTCAGGTTTTGGCCCTCTGAGTTTGCTTCAACTGGGGCATCACTGATTAAAAAGCACTTACCAACTATTTAGCTTGAAATGGAGATGGAATAGCTGTGTTTGGTCATTTTTCCTGCACAGGCTCCCACCTCATGATTTTGACCATGTAATTCACCATGTAATAGATATATTACCTGTCCAGGTATGCACCGCCTCTCACAAAGTTTGATTATGTCCCTGTGACCCAGAATAAAGTAGGAATGAAAAGTTTAGATAAAATTGAACATGATGTACCTCTGGTTTCTTTTATTCTTAAAAGTAGACATCGCAAGCCCCAGGACATATTCTGTTTTGGTGTGATAAAAAGCGAACAGTTGGTTTTTTTTATGCTTTCGTAATAATGTCTATCTTTTTCTCTTTTCTCCCTCCTTGTCTGTTCCTCCCTGTCTCTTGGTCTTAAACAGGACTCTAATGGGTCCATATGGAGTTGACCGGGCGGTTCATTCCATGGAGTTTACAGACTGTGAAAATGGCCTGGGTGAGTTGCATTTTCTATTTTAAAGTGGTCGATTGACTTATGTCAGCTGGTTGATTGTGACTGTTTCTCTTGTTCCCAAGCTTCTGGAAAATGACTTCCAGAAACTGCAAGCTTTTTACTCCATATGCTTTCAAGTGGCTTACAAAGTTCATATTTGGAGGCAGAATGTATTAACTCGGGCACAAGTTAATCGTTCAGTATTTTACAGGAAAATGCTTTACATAAAGCACTTGTCTGAGCAACAAGCACTGGACTAAAATGATCGTTTTACAATAGTCTAACCAGCACGAAACAAACACATGGACTACTTTCTAAGAGTGGTTTAGACTATTCCTCCGATTTTAGCAATGTTTCTTAGATGGTAAAAGGCTGATGATGTAACCTCCCCGCAAATATGGCTGATAAATTCAGGTCTGCGTCCAGTTTTAAGTTGAGATTTATGACCAGATTATTAGGTTCTAGAGAGTCTGAAGGTGGCTGATGACACTTTCGCTTTGTTTCTTTGGGCCTTGGACAGTGATTTCAGTTTAACTGGAGTAAGTCTTTTTGCATCCACAAACCAATCTGTTCCACTCAGAGACACCGTAAATCAACAGGCCCATGTTCTCCTGCTGTCTGTGACACATAGATCTGAGGGTCATCAGCTTAGTTGTGGTAGGACACATTATGGTTGGCCCAATGGAAGCATGTACAGATTGAACGAAAGGGGTCCCACGATTGACCCCTGTGGAACCCCACAGGTCAGACCCACCAGGTCTGAATACAGACTTTGTCTGGGTCTGAACTCAGATGGATATCGTATTGTCACCTTGATCAGAGCTGTCTTAGTGTGGTGGTGGGGGGGACTAAAGCCTAACTGGAAAGCATCAAACACATTGTTAGACAGGAGAAAATCAGTCAACTGATGGTTTACAAAATCCTATGAATGGCATGTTTTATAACGAATGGTAGTTGTTCAGTACTGTGGCATCCAGACTGCTCCTCTTTAGAAGAGGCTTTATGTTCCAGTGTCCAGAGAGATGCTGACTAGACGACTACTGCTCAGCACTGACTTTAGGAATCTAGTGGGTATCTCATCTAGGTAACATGTGGATGGACTCAGGATGAAGATGATCTCTTCAACTGTTTTGTCGGTGACAGGTCTGATCTAACTGGGGGCAGAGTAGCTATTTGTTTTGTTTCATTGAAGAATATTACAAACTCCTGACATTAAGATGTAGGGACCAGTTTGAGTATAGAGGGTTTTTAAGTCTGCTCACAGTGGCAAACAGGAAATGAGAGTTGTTTCCGCTGTTTTTGATTTAAAAATAAGAAACGCTCTCTTGTTCTAGACGGATTCTGGTTGAGACTCACGCAACAAGTTTAATTCTTTGTAGGGCCAGCAGTTACAGCATCGAGTCTCGCGCATCAAGCATGGAACATCTGACTTCTGGGATCTCTGCCCATTCCTTTAGCGTAAAACGACTCAAGCTTCTTGAAGTTGGAAGGGTTCCACTGCTGTACAGAAGTTTAACCTCCTGAGAGCATGTTGCTCTATGAGGACTCTGCATTTCTGCCTCTCTGTACCAGGATCCTTAATTTTTCTTTGATATTTGATCTTTTGACCTCATAGCGGAAGATATCAGACACTACTGTTTGAAGAAGGAAAATGGTTTTAGATGTTTTACACCAATTATGTTCTTATTGTGGAATCAAATGTTGTAAATAAGTCATTTGGACCCTCAGAACCAAATTCAACATAAATCTATAAACAAACATTTTAAATCTAAAGAAAAAAACACTGAGCTTATATAAAGAAAAACTACCTGTACCATGACAGAGTTTAATTATTGAACTTATTAGCTCCTACCAGTGGTGGGAAGTAACGAAGTACAGGTACTTCGTTACTGTACTTAAGTACATTTTCCGTGTATCTGTACTTTACTTAAGTAGATTTAATAATGGATACTTTCTACTTTTACTCCACTACATTTAACAGTAAGTATCTGTACTTCCTACTTCACTACATTTCTATACAGCGTTTCGTTACTCGTTACATCCAAGACGCATTTCGGTTTTTTGATTTGTTCGTTAGTTTGAAAGTATCCAATGGGGAGAGCAGAATCAGTCCGCTGAACCAATCCAAAGCGGGAAATAACCATTAGGCCCTCCCTCAAGAAGAGCAGCACAGTACGCAGGACCTGCAAAATCATTAACTCCCAGAATGGAGTCCAAGGATAGTCATCCTCCAGAAGACCTGCCCCACCCATGGCCTTATTTAAAAAGGTTTTATGTAATCTTAGCAAGCTTTTTGTTGAACTCGACTGCAGTAAATACGATTACACTATATTGTTATAAGCTAGCATGACCTTGCAAGTAACAGTGATTACTGCAGTCGTGATCACGTCTCCCGCCATGAATGTTACATATAAGTTGACGCTAAACTCCTTCACGTCCTGGTTATTAAATAAATGTTAGCGCCATTAAAATAATATCCATGTAACAGTTACAGTCATATTCAATAAATTAGAAGGTCATCCCTGGAATTCTGATGCGTGGAATAAAATATCTAAATCTAAACTGTCACAGGGGGTAAAAACAATAAAAACATGCTTTATCTGCAGCATTGCTCTTTAAAATGGTACATTACTGATTTATTCAAACTAAATACGATAGGTACACTTAATGACATTATATAAGCCGTTAGGTATTATGGTTGGCAAGTACTTTTACTTTTAATACTTAAGTAGTTTTAAAAGCTTGTACTTTCTTACTTTTACTTAAGTAAAATAATAACGTGGTACTTTGACTTTTACTTGACTAAATTTTTGTCTGTGTATTTGTACTTTTACTTAAATACATTGTATGAGTACTTTCTCCACCACTGGCTCCTACTGATCCAAAGATCTGGAACAGAGCAGAAACACAGCAGAGAAAAGTTGGGCTCTCAGGAGGATAATTCACCATGCCACAGATTCGGAATTTGATTGGGATATGGACTTCGGCAGGGTCACTCCAACACTTTTGCCTTAGTCCACTCTGCGTTTGCTTTAAGAGTATGCAAATAGGTTGAATGTGTTTAATGCAAATAAAAATTGTAACACACCAAGTGGAACTAAATTAACAAGCTCTATAGTTTCCCATTGGAAATCTTTTTTCTGTTTTGAGAATTTTCTTAAATGAAAACAAAACTTTTGCTAAATGTGATCAGCAGATTAACACTTACGTAATGTGGCAAAATGTTTTTTTTTTTTTTTTTTTTTTGTTTTGTTTGTTTGTTTGTTTGTTTCTTGTGTGGCTCTTGCATTTGTGGTTTGTGAGTTCATTTCGAGTTAGCTTAGTTCATTTGAGTCAATTGGAGACTCCAAATCGCCGCTGGGAGTGAAAGTGAGTGTGTGTGGTTGTGTGTCTCTGTGTGACCCTGCGATGGGACCGGACACCTGTCCAGGCTGGACCCCGGCTGGGATTAGTTCCATCCCCCATGACAATCCAACTGGCAATAAGTGGATGGATGGATAGTTTTGTGGGTTTTCTTGGAAAGATGAAACACGGCATGGTGGGAAAAAAATCTAGGGGAGCAAATAAAAAAAGATTTCACACGGCACACATCTCCTTAACCTCCTGATAGCCCAGCTTTTATCTGCTGTGTGTTTCTGCTTTTCTTCAGATCTCTGGATCAGTAGGACCCAATAAGTTTGATAGCTAATCTTTTTCCTGGTACAGGTAGTTTTTTCTTCACTAGTTTATATGTTTGTATTTAAAATGTGTATTTACGCATTTAAAAGTTTACTCAGAAATGTGGTTCTGAAGGTCCAAATGTCTACATTTTAATCACACAATAAGGACATGATTGGTTGAAAATGTATAAAACAGTTTTAATAAGCCCTAACGATACTGGATGGGACTCAGGAAGTTAACCAGAAAAGATGTACTTTGTCAAAACTACTTTTTTTTTTTTTACATATAAAGTTTGTATAATATTCCTCTCCTTGAAATAACATAAGGATAAATGTATCTTTTCAGTGGGCTATCTGCCCGTGCCGGCCGATAATGAGTGCTGAAGCATTCCTGGTCTTTGTTGTGAGGGGATTTTCTCTGGGAGGTAGCCGTCCTTGCTATTATCTGTGTATTTGCCTGAGAAGGGAAGTGGGTCATGCGCCGGAGCTCTAACCCACTTAACTCTGCTTGGTTAAGAATACAGGAGCTGCTGTTGTCTTTATCCTCACTTCACTTCCACATCGCTGTGCTGTCAGCGAGTGCCAGTGCCATGAAAAATGCGTCACATGTTAAAGCGATTTCAGTCAGAGGGTCAAAACTGTTGCTTTTGAATAATATTTCTCCTGCCTCGAAAAAACAAACCAAAATTGGATCATTGCAAATGACGGACATTTAAAAAAAATAAGTGAATTATTTTTGCATTATTCAGTATGTTGTTGTCAAAGCATGCTTTGATATGTTAAATTAATAGTAGACCTTCTGTTTTTTTCTGTATCCTGAGCTGCTTCACTTAAGACTATATTAAAATTTGATAGATTCGTAAAAGGTATTTAGAACTTGACATTTTGCTACATACTGCCATTTAGTTTCATTACAAGCCATGCAAGTGCAACTTGCAACTATTATTGATTTAAAAGTTTAGATATTTAATTCAATTTGGTTTTGAGGGTCCAAATGACTTCTTTGCAACATTTTAATTCCACAAGAAGAACATGATTGGTGTAAAATGTTTAAAAGCATTTTGCTATAGATTTCAAAGAGTAGTGTCTGAGGTCAAAGGTCAAAGAAAAAAGAAGGATCATGGTATAGAGAAGTAGAAATACCATGTCCTCATAGGAGGAACAGAGTCTCAGGGGTTTAAGTGATCTTTTATTCTTCTTGAACTACTCCTATAACATTCCTCGTGTGAACAGGAACACGACTTCACATCTAGAGGAGTTGTGTTACATTTGTAGTGTAGTGTGTGTTCATATAAAGTTATCTGAATTACATTGTGGGATCCTAGGTATCTCTGCAGAGCGCCCAGCTCAAGTGGATGAATGATTTGAAGCTCTTTTCCTGTGGTTATTCACTCAGTCATTAATATTTAGTTGAGTATTTATTAGTTTTTGACATAGCCGCCATGTCTATGTAATTTTGTTTAACACAGACTTTGAACAATGTGTAGTATAATATGAAAAAGATATTCATTTTGGTTATTATTTCACATTTTTTGTTCCTCTGGGTAAATAATTTTAACTCTTATTTTCTAATTTCACCAACAGAGTTTAGAATTAAGAGGAGGAAAATTATTCTTCTGAAATATCGACTGAACAAAAAGTACATTATAGAGAGACGCAGCTTCTAGTATTTGTTTAAAAAGCATTGTGTTGGACAATTGTAGATTAAAATAAAAAAAATCATTAGTGCATCCGATTTGTCCCATTATAAACATGGGTCTGCCATGTTTCCAGCCTCCTGTCCTGATTATTAAGCTTTTGTTGTGTAAAGCGGAAAAAGTAATGCAATGTGAACACATGGAGGGGGGGGGGGAGGTCAGAGATGGAAGTGAAAGTGTTCACTAGCTATTTTTACGAGCAATTAAAGTCTGTATGAACAGTTGTGGAACAGCTTTGCCACTATAATATGCGTAGGATCAAAATCTTGTGTTTTCTCTTAACCTTCCTCTAGTCTAGTGTTAACCTAAACCTTAAATAAAACATGGTATTCTGGTGGAATATGCACTCAAATTTACACCCTGTTTGCAAATGACTGTTCTATTTTTTTCATTATTCAAATCCATATTCAGGTGTTTTTGCTGTGGTTAGTTCCATGAAGGTAATTTTAAAAAGGATGTTTTTACCACAAAGTTGTCCTTACAAAACACCCAACAGTTCATATTAAATATTTATTTATTAATTAGTAATGATTTCAGGCATATCATGCCAGTTTGTCATTTGTGATGTATATTTTAGCAGTAATCATAATGTTTAATGTTAATATTGACATGCAGAGGAACAATAAATGTGATATGCTGTAATACTCAGTATTCTAGGAAAAGGTATAACTAATATCTAAAATCTTAAAATAAATCAGCTTTTTGACATCTACCTTCACAGATACGTACTCCTTTCGTTATATGTTATGCATTATAGCCTACAGTCAGCCTTACATTACATCTTTCCTGTTACAAATATATCTAAGCTACGCTAGGCTATGCTGAAAACAGAAAAAAATGAATGAATTCCCAATTTAGCCGAAGTCGCAATACCTCAGTTTACCTTAAAAAAGTGTTAATTGGTCAAGATCCTACTAAAAAAATGCCATTTTTCCCATTCCTCAGATGCCCATCTACTTTCATTTGCAGCTAAGTATAAGTAGTATTTTTCATTTTGTCTCATCCTGGGTTTTGGAAACGATCTAAACCGAGTGTTCAACAGACTACACTCGTCTTTACGCGGTCCTAAAGCGTTAAACATTGAGTACATGAGTGAGGATGGGATTTAGAAAGCAAGTGGTGAAGCTGGAGATGAAGAGTCGTGTCTTTTGTGCGCGCTCCGGCTGCTGCGCCGGCATTAGAACAATGTTTTTCTTATCTGATGAGAGGCGGGGAACGGGTGGGGGTGGTGGGGAGAAGAAAAGGAGAAGGACTGGGTCATGGAGCTCTATTACAGCGTTCATCCAGAGGACAGTAATTAACTCGGGCCTCTTTGCTCCAAACCCAATTAGTGTTACCTCTTTCTTCAGGCCTTGGGCTGAAGAAGCCCCGAGCGCATGGATATATCTACTGTATCCCCCTTTCTAGAGCCGTGTTGGAAGATGTAAAGAGGATCATTTCTTTTAGGTTGAATCTCTGCAGTTAGAAAATTATAGACATTTTAGAAAGTATTCTATCCAAATTCCATTCAGGAATGTTAGTATCTAGTCATCTTGTGAGGAATTCTCGTTATTTGCCCCTGGTTTAAACCTATATAACAACAATTAGATGGTTTTTTTTCTTTTTTTTCTATATTGTAGTGAAGAATCAAAGATATAGAAAAAATTAAAAACTGAGATTCGTGAGATCTGCCCAACATTGTGCCAAGATTCCCTCCTTCCAAATGTGACTTTGGCTAATTTATTACAGTAAAAGTTTTAGGCTCAATATGCATTATTACCATGGAATAATATATATCAACTAGAAAAGGGTAATTAGATGTCAAGACATTGCAGACTAGTAGTTTGACACAGGCACAGATCTTAAAAAATCTGTTGTTTGAGGTAATTTTTTTCAACAATTTCATATTTAAGCCATCCAAGGGTTGGAGTGAGAGAATAAATCACCAGTATGCCTTTTTGATTGCGCCTTCAGAGTAACGCACACACCCGGTAAATCGAAGCTTGCGGTAAATAAAGATTGTTGCCATGCAGCCAAATTCTGTCGCTGAAAAAGAACCGGGCGACCTCAGGTCTGCTGCGCTGACCCTCGCGTTCTTCTTCTGTCAGCAGGACACCGAGGGGGGGAAAAAAAAGAGACAACTGCTGACTGGTGACCTTCCCCTCCGTCCCCCGAGTTAACAATATTCAAAATGCCATCTGCACCTGTGTATCTTATTATTATTCATTTAATTATGGCAGGTCTTCTGTTGACTTCGCTTATTTTTCAAACCGTGCTCCGGAAATGCCGAGGCAGCAATGCAAGCAGCAGCTTACTCTCAAATAAAGTCAAATACATTTCACTGAGCCATTATTTAACAGTGTTTTAACGTATATAACCTTAAACCACTGACGTGTATATATGTTCAAAAATCCAAAAATGGCACACAGCTAAAAAAAAACCTAAATCTATATTTATAAAACTATGCACATGCAAATCCCCAAGTGTCGCCCAGGTATGAAATTGTTTACAACAGGCAGATTTAAATTGTTTTCTAGGCCTTTTTTTAAATCTATTTCAAAGATCTTAAGGTGTAGTTCTGTCTTACCAGCATAAACTTAAATGAGCTATTTTTAAGGCTAATAATAAAGTCGATGATTAAAGCTTGACATGGAGTTAAAAAAGGAATCACGATCCAGTGTGGCTTTACTCTGCATGGTAAAAGTATTCAAGTTTTAGGCCCCCGTTTTGTGCATTTCTGAATGTGACCCCTGGTTATTAATCAAAGATAAGAACTTTAAGTCCTTTTAGTGATGGTACACGTTTTTGTTTTTCTCTTCCAACAGGAATTAAAGTGATCGGTGGAGTGAAGGAGCTTACTGGAGAGGAGTTTGGGGTGTACGTCAAAAGGATTTTACCTGGTGGGCTAGCTGCAACAGACGGTAAATGCTGTTTGATATTTTGAAAGATGAGATGTTTTTCCCAGCCTCCCTGTCTTACAACCCCATACGGAAAAGATTGAGATAAATCTTATCAAATTTGTATCTCTTTTGTCTGATACTTTTACCTAAAGCACACAACAGTGAAACCAGATATAAGATCCATAGTAAATCTGATCAAAATTAAACTTGTATGATTTGAGTATTTATTAGAACACTATAGAAATAAAGTAAATCACATATTCTTTATATGATGCACAATGCATGAAACATAAACAGAAAGATACATTTTTTAAATCAGTTTTTTCTACTTCTTTTCCGTCTGGGATTGGTGGGGAAAGCAACAATGTGCTGAAGACCAACACTTCACAGAGACGAAAAACAGATTTTAAACCATTAGAATTTAAAACCGTTAGAACCCTGTGAGAAGGAGCCAATTAAGGTTTTACTTAAAAGCTCTTGTTTACCCAAACTGTTACTGAATCTGTGTGAGAGATGCAAACACCCAGAAACTAGTGTCTACACAAACGAGAGGTCATCTCTGCAGGGAGATTTAACTTAACCTCTAACGGAGCCCTTTACCAGTTAAGTCTCTGCTCTTTTCTACTAAAAAGAAAAACCTTTTAAGGTTTTAACGAAAGCGTCTTGTGAAGGACTTGAGAAAATGAGCAGAAGAAGGTTGGAGTAGTCGTGGACGCTGAGACGTTGGTCAGACTCGTCAGACTGAAGACCAGTGGAGTGACAGAACAAGTTTTTTTTTCTTTTTGGGGTGGGGGGTTCCCATGGGAATATAACAGCATGAATAAAACAGCACACAACATTGTCATGGCCTACTTTCTTTGTGGCATTAATGATGGATATGGGCTGCGGACGTGGAACTAAAACCAGTCATCAGAGCTTAGTTTTTGTGATATTGAGCTCAGAGACTCACAGTTAAGCTAAAGTAAGATAAGAGGACCCAGATTTTTTTTCATTAACACTTAAACATGTTCGACTTCCTTGTCTCTAACCTTACACTTCCATTTTTTCCCTTAGTTTAAGTCTTATCAGTACCCCGCTCAATAGATAGCGTTCTGGGTCTCTAATGTGCCAAGTTAAAAGAAGTGCTAACATACATCTTTATAATTCATATGTAATCAAAAGTGCAAATTTTAACAGTGAATCAAAGAGATATTTAATTTTCCCTCTTAATTCTGTTTAGATCATTAGTAGAGATATTAAATGAGACGTCAAAACATTCTACACTCCACAAAAACGATCCCTTCACATTGATATTGTTCTGCTGGGACTCCAGAGTAAAATTTTAACGCAGAGGTCCATGAGTATTATAGATTAACTTGAGATCTACTTTACGGATCCCACAATTGATAAACTATTGGGCAGCATCATGAAGACATACACAAAAGCTCAAGTAAACGTTCAGTGTGGGGTGCAGGAGATGTTCTATGTGTTTCTGCAGTTTTTTTCATGGTCCTCCTCGCCACCACGGTCCCAAAGGTCTCCTTTTACTTTAATTACTGGCTATTTTCTTTGTTTTTTATTTGTCTTCTACTGGTTCTTTCTAGGTCCTACAAATTAGTTGTACAAGACAATTCAACGTGCTTCTCAAAAAGTAATAGTAAATAGTAATAAAGCAGAAAGTAAAAATCGAGAAAATACATTGACAAAAGTTCAACAAAATGAAACAATCATTGATTAAACGGATTGAAATAGAAGAGTGCAGATGAAATACCTTCAGTTGTCATATCACAGCTAAATAGAACCGTTTTCAGCCTGGATTTACACATTGTCAGAGTTGGAGCCTGTCTAACTTTTTCAGGAAGATTTTGTGAGCATAACACCGAAACACAATATCCCCCGTTTAGTTGTGAGTCTGGACACCAGCAGGAGACCAGAACCTGAGGTTCTCAGAGTCCAGCTGGTTCATACGACTCTAACAAGTCAGAGACGGACTTTAGATCATGAAGAGGCTTGTACACAAGCAGAGCTGTTCTAAAGTCTGTTCTCGGAGTGACAGGAAGCCAGAGCAGAGACCTGAGCACTGGACTGATGTGGTGGTATTTCCTGGTTCTGTTCAGAACTCTGGCAGCAGCATTCTGGGTGAACTGCAGCTGGATCACAGCTGGTTTAGGGAGCCCAGTGAGCAGCCGTTACAGTAGTCTAACCTGCTTAGTCGTTCTAGGTCTGGTTTAGTCTCTATTCACATTATGGCTGCGTATTAGCTGGCCCAACGGAAGCCTGTATAAACTGAATAAAAGGGGTCCCAGGACTGACCCCTGGGGAACGCCACAGGTCATACTTATTCAGTCTGAGACACAGTTCCCAATCCCAATTTCCTCGAGGAATGACTTGAACTACTTTAAAGCCATACCAGAGATTCCCACCCAGCCTTCTATCCTCTGTGATAAATTCACATGGTCCACTCATGTCCAGCAGAGCTAGAACCGAACAGGCGTTTGTCGTGTGTTCCACTGTGATCTGTAAGTTAGTCACTCAGGTGATTAAACCACCGGATACAGGCCTAACACTCCACCTACCTTTGACTATTCACAGGCAACCTGATGCCAGGAGACCAGATTCTGGAGGTGAACGGGGACAGTCTAGTTGGAGTTACAAGTGAAAGGTAATCTAGTGAAAGACTGGCTGCACTAACCTCTTTTTGAAGCTTGCGACTGCCCAACAACGTTTTTAACTTCTCTCTTTTTATTTCACAGAGCCGTGGATGTCTTGAGGGCGGCCTCAGCCACCAATCACATGCGCCTTCTCATAGCCAGAGATGAAGAAGCAAAGTAAGCGTATTGACTAAGGGACGGTAGTGTGTCCTGGGTCCACTCTTTCAGGTCTTTATTCTGACCGATGTGCTGTATTTTCACATCTGGGCCGTGTGTAGTGACAGAAAACCACTAAATTTAGGGATAAAATACAGAAAAGTGGTTTTGTTTCATCTCAAACACAGCTTACCAGTGAGAAAGTCCCCATTTTAGTTGTTTGATATTGATTGATTGATACTTTAATGATCTCACATGGAGAAATTACTTAAATCCCACTATTTGCATCCCACTATTGATGCAAAACTGAGAACCCTGAAAAAAATCCGTTTCAGTTCAGCATATTCGGCTTCTGTTGATTTCAGCTTTGCTTTACTTTTGGCGTTAGAATTATTTGTCTACCACATCACAATAGCACAGAGCAACACAGTGAATAGAGATCCTAAAAATGTAAATACACGTATGCATGCGCTTTGCAGCATACGCATTAGTCATGCTACAGGATGGTAGCATTAGTGTTGAACCAGCTCTCTAATCTGACTGTGACCAGTTTGGGTGAAAACAAGGTCAGTGCCAGCTGTCAGCAGAGCAGGCATCATCTTCCCCTTCAAATCCACCGCACGCAATATCATCCTTAGCTGTCTGTTGCGAAAAGGTGGCGGGGAGCTTTACATATTTTAAACTACCCAAAGACTGTGGCTTATGAATATTTCAGCCCCTGATATTTCCCTAAAAAAAAAAACGTTCTGGCTCGTACATCCTCGGTGAAGACGGTCTGACAGGGTCAGGATTTGCACCTCGGCATATCAGACAATATGTGTCACGACTGGTTACAGAGATATCACACAGCACATTCAGACTTATAGAGTACACATGCAGAACCCATATAAGTGATATACAAAAAAAATATATACATATATATATATGGTAGAATCATTTGTTATGGCTTTCTGTTGTGTTGTCAGCTATCTGGTGGTTAAACACTTCCCGTTGCCTTATATGTAGAAGAGTAACTGTGGTCTCGGGGAGGGGAGAGCTTAACCTAGAGCGGTGCTCCTGACGAGATGAGCCATGTGTGTTAATCTGTGCTCTGTGCTTTAACTACCCTGCATCCCTCAGCAGAGGAGCTGAAGAGAAGAGAGCAGACAGCAGTGAGGCAGAGGGATTATGCCTGCGTGTGTGTGTGTGTGTTTGTGTGTGTGTGTGTGTGCCCGTACTCCCCTGTTGTTCCCTTCCCGTGGACATTTTGGTCGAAATTGTTCGGTTTTCAAACAAAAAACGCAACGATTTTACTTGCAGGATATCAGTCCTAGTGATGCCATGTGCATGAAAGTGAGAAGATGAACTTCAGTCTGAATATTCATACGTAGAGTTTAAATGAAAAAAGCATGTAAAATAGGTAATAACTTCACAACTACAAAAAAAGGTCATAGTTAAGCTTTCACATACAAAAGGGTTTTTTTTGTGTGTTATATCCTCCTGAGACCCGGCCCATTCATTTATGTCCATTATAGTGGACATTTTGTCCACCTGTACCCCCCCTAAGTATCTGGAGTTACCCTATCAGCCCTATAGTGTTCTGTAGAGGACATCCTGGGCTTTCCAGTGATGTGCCATGTGATAGGTTTGCATGCTGGGAACTTTACTTTTTCCTAAGAGTTCTTAGGTAAATATCCATCTTCTTTTTTATTATTTAATTATCTAAAGCCTGTTCTATTTTCCCATGCAAATCGTCCTGTTGTCCTCCACAGTGGGCATGCTATGAAATTAAAATTAATTTTTTTTTTTTTTAAATTGAAATTGTAATGTTCTTATTTAGGTCCAAATACATGGAAAATCTCAACAAAAAAGAAATTTGAAGACACTTTTTTTCTTTGGGTCTCAGGAGGATATCTCTCGTGTTTGGCATTAATAACCACGGGGGCCGGTAACAGAAGCGTAGGCCGTGACCTTTCATCCACTCTGCCCATCACGCAGCCAGTGCATAATTATGGGGCCGACCCCGTGTTATTCCTTTAGACAGCACGCCAGATGAAGGTATTCTTAGACTGCCAAGTGTTGAGAAACAGCTGTCTAGTTTTCTCTCATCCTGGAATGGAGTTACCGGGCAGTCTTACCGGTGACAGCTTTTACCTACACATGAGTTTACATCGAGGTTCTGCCCATATAGGCCATTTTTTCCCCTGTCAAATAACAAATTGGGTCCTCATTATCCATTGAGCCAGTTTTCCCAGTGCATTGTATTATTTGTTATAACCTGGTAATACATGTTACATGTATCACCTACAGGAGCTATCATGTTGTGTTATACAGATATCATATTTTGCGATACAGCTGTTGAATATATTTCATGATAACGTACAGTGGTTGATAAAACCTCTGTGGATTTCGGATCTACACAGAAATGATGGAATATTGAAAGCAAAGAACACAAAAGAGAAAGAGCGATGACAATAAGTGATAACATAAGCATGCGAGAAGTTATTTTAGCTAACCATAGTAGGCACGTCTTCGTCATCTCCTGTCTATCCATCACATTTATACTCGCATACATCCATTCCTTAACAACATCTACATCTCCTTTCTTTTGAAAAGGAGAGAATTCGCCGACCTCCTCGAAAAATATGGTTCCAATGGTAGCACTGGGTCAACACGCAACTCTCCCATCCAGCAAGGTAGGCTAACGCTCGATATTCGCAACGTCACTGACAATTTCCTCTGCAAACACTAATGAAATACTCATCATTTATTGCACCGGAAATACAGTTTCAAGACGTTCTTCCTCCAGTTTTATTTGGAGCAACTTCCTAGTGCTGCCAAAGCACCCGTCCATGTTTGGTGGAGGAGTAACCCCTTCAGGGGGGATGCAGCAAGTCAACCTTAAAGGCTTATTAGGACAAGTGCACTTGTCCATCACACCGTTCCAAACATCTGTTTCGGAGGGGGGGGCAGCCAGCTGGTACTGATTCGCTAAAACAGCCCTTCAGTGCTTGAAAGGGCTGGTGCCCTCTGTGTGGGGATGTTGTAGGCGTCGTCATGTGTCCATACAGTTTCTGTTCCGCTTATAATCAATGGGGATCCACCATTCCACTAATCCCCCCCCCCATAGTGGAACACCGGATGGTATCCCCCAGTCTGGGATTGGAGGGCCAGCCAGAGTCCAGCATAAAAAACAAAAGATGTCTAAAAGTATTTGACAAAATTAAACATACAAAAGTTAAGCAAACGTGCCCGTCGCAATTAGAACTAATTTATTTAAATATTTTATAATAAAAATGAACAAACCCCATGTGTTTGTGCTGCTGTTGTAGCTCTGTGGAATGCTAAGACACTTCCTCTGACCATTTTCTGTCCATCTCTATTCATGGAAGTGTAGTTTACAGCACACATTTACAGATTAATCTAATTTACCATCCTCCGCTCAATGATGACCCTCCTTCTGATACATGCAGCACTGCCCAAAGTTGTACTCTGTCAACAAAATAATCGAGTTTTGTGTGATTAAAGTTAATGTAGCAGTTGTCTGTTGTACTCGTATGTCATCCCAGGGGAAAATAATAAAGACAAAATCATTTTTTGTTCAAATTTGTTAGAAACATTGCTGATGAGGACATTTTCTCAAAAAAATTGCAAATTGAAGGAATATAAACACATAGATCATTGCAGGTGCATACCATAGTCTTTTGACAAGGTTGATGATAATAATGTAATTTGAATGATAAAACGTCAAGACCAAAGTACTTTGGCTAAAATATAATTGGAGTCACACCCATAATTTGTATTGTAATGTATTGATTAACAGAGCAGTAGAAAAACCTGTCTACAGTAGAACCTCTACTTACGATTGCCTATACATACAAATTTTCCAACATACCAAGTGAGATTTAATCAAATATTTGACTCGACACCTGAAGTAAATTTCAATCATACGTCGAAGTCATAGAAAAATATATGTAAACTATAAAAATCAAATAAAAATAAATAAGTTAAGTTAGTTTAAAGTTGACGTAGGTTAAATGCCAATAAAAAACCCTTTTTATTGATAATTGTTTTATAATTTAATTCTTTTTAACATCTCTCTTTTACACTGCATTTTTTTTATTGCTATGTGTAATTACCTGCAGTATCTATTTAGGAGTTATTGTAGCTTTTGGGGCTGTGGAACGAATTATATTGATTACGAATATTTAAACCAACATACGAATATTTCAACATACGAAGTAGGTCCCGGAACAAATTAAATTTGTCTGTAGAGGTTCTACTATATTTGTATTTTGGATTGTATTACTGTCCTGTATACACAGTTAATAAAATATGTCTTAATTTCCCACTTATTTACATTTAATTGTTCTGACAAGTTAAACACAGATGTAAACCAAAAGAAAATTATTTAAAAATGGAGATGTGCTTTGGATGTTTTAGTTTCTCTGGCTGGTTGGTCTGCATATTGGGTATTATTCTGGAGTTAGAGTCACTCAGGCTTAAGAAATACTCGATAGAGCCAAAGCTCTTAAAGTGCAGAGCCACTTTAGTCAAATGAGGCTGCAGCAAACTAATGAGAACTTTCAAGGAGACAAATTCCACCCGCTCAAATCCTCTCTGAAGCGGCCGTTTAAGCTCGGCGTGGCTCTCTCTAATGGCCGAGTCTGACCGGAGGCCGGTGTTTTCTCTCTGAAGGGGGACGCTTCCTGGACAGCACGTCGTCCGGGTCCTCGTCCAGATCCCAGAGCCCGCTGCTGCTGAGCCCGGCCGGCTCGCAGAGCATGTACAACAACGGCGGGCCCATGATGCGCTCTCTCAGGTCAGCAGTGTGCGGCCACAGAAACGTGCACAAACACAGTCAACAAGACGATCC
>CAJRST010008890.1:15809361-15823355 GCA_907169785.1 Menidia menidia | reverse complement strand
TGGATGGATGGATGGGTGGATGGATGAATGGATGGATGGATGGATGGATGGATGGATGGGTGGATGGATGGGTGGGTGGATGGATGGATGGATGGATGGATGGATGGATGGGTGGATGGATGGGTGGGTGGATGGATGAATGGATGGATGGATGGATGGATGGGTGGATGGATGAATGGATGGATGGATGGATGGATGGATGGATGGATGGATGGATGGATGGGTGGATGGATGGGTGGATGGATGGATGGGTGGATGAATGGAAGTTTTTGACCGCGAAGATCAGCTCGTAACTGGCAAAGTACGAGCTTGTGTTTCCTTGTAAAAGCCAAATTGTGGCACCCCCATTCGTACCTGAGCGCCCCCATAGCAGCCCCCACCTGTCCAGCGCCCCCCCCCCCCAAAAAATGTTTCTGCCTCTGTTGAGAAACCAGCTTGTTTATTTTAGTTTGCGTGTTGGATGTGGAAGAACATGAGCCAGTGCAAAGACCGGTTCCTCGGTTTGCCAAATAACTAGAGTCATATAACTGAGAAGAACTGTCAAAGTCCTGATTGTTGATACCATGGACGCCTTTTTAAAGCCCCTCTGTCTCTGTCCACCCGACTGTTTCAGCATTGTCCTTATGCCGACACATCAGGTGCCACATTACACCGACCGGACACCTTTGAGGGTTCTTGGTTTAGCATCACTTCTGTTAATGATAACTACAGTTTTGCAGACCAATACAAAAGATTGTAGTTCTGAAATGGGATAAAACAACCAGACCGACTGAGTCGGCCCTTACGGAAGAGAAATTTAAAAAATGTATCTTTCTGTTTATGTTTCATGCATTGTGCATCATATAAAGAATATATGATTTACTTTATTTATATATTGCTCTAATAAATACCCAAATCATCATAGTTTCATTTGTTCAGATTTACTATGGCTCTTATATCTGACTCACGGTTGTGTGTTTTACACACAAGTTTCAGACAAAAAATACACATTTTATAAGATTTATCTAGATTTTTTCCGTTTGGGGGAATCACATATTCCCACATATTTCACACCACAATAGTGAATCTGTATACTCTGAGGCCCTCCTGTTTATTTCCCCCCCCTTATGTGTCTAAGGGAACACACTAATTCAAAGTGCCCATTTCCATCCAGATTTCAAGTTTACATCATTTTCAGTTAGAGCGTGAGTTGACATTTTCTTTTGACTGCTTCGAGTCATTGACTGAATGACTGACTGACAAATAAGGCCATTTGGGGTTTAAATTTTCGTTCCATTTTTTGGAAAACTAGTGGTCATCCTCTAGAGAAAATCATTGAACTAATTCACTAAAACCGTTCCCGGTTTGAGTCCGGCTTCCTCCCACAGTCCAGAAACCTGCGTGTTAGCTTGACTGGACACTCCAAATGCCCTTAGGAGTGAGTGTGTGTGGTTGCGTGTCTCTGTGTGACCCTAAAATGGACTGGTGACCCGTCATGGGTACACTATGGGGTGCCACAGGGGACATAAACCCGAATGAACTTCTATACACACACATTAAATTAAACTCTCCCACACACTATACTGACAAACACTGGTGAAAGGCTAAACTGGTGAGAAAATTCTCCTATTATATAACCTACTCAAAGCTCGTATTAAAAATATTCAGAACTGTTCATATAAACTGGTGAGTAAAGCTCTACTTTCATATATACTACTGAAAAGCTCACATACATACTAGTTTAGGAGAGAGATTTTCACTAGTGTGTGTGCGAGGTTTTCAGTGTAGTGTGTGGAAGAGTTTAATTTTATGTGTGTGTATGGAAGGTATTTCAGATTTATGTCCCTGGTGGTACCCCATAGTGTACCCCCCCTCTCGCACGTTGTCAGCTGGGATAGGCTCCGCCCCCCCATAACCACATAGGGAAAAACAGAAAAAGGATGGAAATTCACTCTGAGGATTCAACTCATTTTGGATAACTGATTTCTACAGCTATAGCCGAGTTGTGTGTTATCTCACTACTGATCTCTCACACACTCGCTCTGCTCGCTTTATCACACTTTTCCTGTTCGTTAGTGAGTTTTTTCTCTCCCATCAGCACGTTTGCCGCCTCTACCACCCTCTGGCTCTTCCATCTCTCTGCTTCCAAGCTCTTTTTTTTCCCTACGCGTATTTATGTTATCGTCCTCACACTTTGATTTTCGTCTTGCCCAGATTCCCAGTCGTGGGACGATAGTTGTCTGCCAATTTATTAGTGGGGTTGGGCGACTAGGAGGAGTTTGATAAAGGCTCAGTTCTCTTTTGATGTTTAGACTCCTTTGCAAAACAGATGAGATATATATATATTCTTTTATTTTAGGGATACTGTATTAATTGAGAAGTACTGAGCTATTGATAAGAGTAGATGTTAAATATATATGTTTACTGTCATGGTTTTCAGAGACAGAAGGAGAATAGTATGTTGGTGGAGTCAGAATATAGTGAACAATTATTCTTGATAGTGAAATATGTTTTGATAAAAACGAAGCTCAGGCTGACTGCTGGGACTTTTGAAATGTTTAGATTTTTTTTCAGATGGTGTGCTTCAGCTATTTTCGTTGGATTTTTTTTTTAAACTGGAAACAATGGAAGTTATTAATGTCTGATTTTTCATTTGTGGCAGAATTAACCTCCCTTGTCCCAGCATCCTCAAAAACAAATCTTTTTAATCTAAAATAAAATGGATTTAGACATTTTCAACAAATCATGTCCTTGTGCAATTAAAATTTTGTAATTAAAACATTTGGACTTCCAGAACCCAATTTCTGAGTAAACTACTTAAAAAAAACTACATGTACCAGGACAAAGTCTAGTTATTAAACTTATTGAGTCCTACTGATCCCAGATAAGTGGAAAAAAGTATAAAAACACACCAGATAAAAGCTAATTAGACAAAGTGATTCAATGCTACATTTGCTAGCATTTAGACATATCCTCGGATGTCTCCTGGGTTTGTTAGCACACTAGCAACAAGCAAGGTAAAAAAAACAATGAACAATTTAAAGTGTGTATTTGATAGATACTGCTCTGGGGATTTAACTGGTGGGATAAATCTATCTCCCCCTTTCTCAGGCCTTGTCCTTCCTGGGCCTGGATGTGACGGACGAAAAGAGGAAGAGGCTGAACCAGAGTCTGACCCCGGACCCACAGGGCACGGTGGCGTACGGGGGTGAGGCACGTGCACCACACACAGCGCCACCCGTCACACGTGGCCGGGGGAGCCATCAGCGGGGCCGGGACAGATTTGTTCTGAGACGCGCTCGCCGGTTTGACGTGACACTTGTATGTTGTGTCACTTTGGGTCGTGATGAGCCAGCTCTTTGTCCGTTCGCGTCCAGGCACTCTGTCAGACCCGAGCATCTCTGTACACACACTCTGCACACACACTCCGAGTTACCTGTCCTCCTGTGTAACATCCTTCAAACCACAGGATTCACGTTTCACGTTCAAACCAATAACCTCCAGCATCCTCCTATCAGGACGTTTGAGGCATTTCTGCCTCTCTTTATCATTCTTTGGACTTTGATCTCTTGGTCTCATAGTAGATGCTTTCATACACACATCTTTTTAATCTAAAAAAAATGGTTTTATACATTTTTAATCAATCATGCCCTTATTGTGTAATTAAAACCATAAGAACCCAGAGTAATGCAGGTGTAGCAACCTATTTAAACTTAAATGTATTTGTTAAAAATGGCCAATGGACCTTCTGGAAATGACTAATCTTTCACATTTCATGATGGTACCTGATTTTCTGTTTATGTTTAATGTGATAAATGGGGTTCATTTGATCAGTTTTCTATTCTCTATCATCTCTCTTTAGGGAAAAGTGGGTCTGGGCTCTTATTGGTTAAACTGTTGTAATTAAGATATTTGGACCTTCAGAACCCAATTTTTGAGTAAACTTTAAATAGATGAATACACATTTTGAATACAAACATGTAAGCTACTGAAGAAAAACTACCTGTACCAGGACAAAGTCTAGTTGTTAAACTTATTATCTCTTACTGATCCAGAGTTACAAAGCAGAAACACACAGCAGATAAAAGCTTTTCAACGCAGTCAGCAATTTTTTCTAAATTTAATGCACTAATACTGTGAATGGGTGTCAGTCAGAGGGTCTATTCTAACATGTTTTAGCACTTGTGATTATTCAATCCTGGATAACCCATCTTTTTTTGTTTTTTTTCCCCTTCCCGTCTTTTGGCGCTCAGACTTTGTCGAGGCTACCCGCAGCATCTTCCAGGAGGAACTGGAGCGGCTCGGTTTGGGTGCGGATTCCTTCATGTTTTCCTACCACGAAGCGGCCAGTTTAATGGACACGTCGGCCTTCCATTCCCCGGTGAGCTTCTCTCAGAGTCACAGCAGCCTCCCAGAGCTGCTTCTTAGCTATTCAGCTGCTCCAAAGGGAATAAGCAAAGACTGGTGGGAGAGTTTTAAAATAAAATCTGTGTCTGCAGACGTATGAATCGGAATGCAGCTACAGCAGCGAGGAGATGGAGCAGTTTCAGACGGAGGTGAAGCAGCTGCAGACTCAGATGAAGCAGCTCAAGGTAAGTAGCCTACGCAGTCTCTGAATAGTGGCTAGCGGCCACGTTTGTACTGTTAAAAACGCCACTGACATGTAGAAGTCAGTGTTATAGAGCTGTCTCCCCCCTTTTTTCTTTCTAATTTGGTAACACGACTTATCGGTGTGAATGGATCTGAATAAAGTTTTGTGTAACTGACACCTAGTTGCTCTACTTTTGTTATATTTAAGCTGAAATACTGTAGGCTGCCTAGTAGCATGTTCATTTCTAGCAGTTTTATGGATTCCTGTTTGTTTAACAAAGAGGGATCAATTGATAAGTGTCACTGAAAGAGTTAGAAGACCCAAATTCTCCCATTTCTGTGCTTTTTTTTGGCATAACTCTCATGTAGCATTTACATTTACATTTAGCACACACTTATATCCTAAGACACTTACAAAAAGAGGGTTTAACATTCAACTAAAACACAGATTCCACAGGTACCATACATTGATGCTACATGCTGTCAAGAGATAAGAGCATTTAGAGCTTTAGGACCAGAGATATTCTGGAATAGCTGGGTCTTCAAAGCTTTCTGAAGGAGGAAAGAGAATCTTATGCTCTGATAGTCTTGTGAGGTCGTTCCACCAGCGTGGAACCAAACATGGAAGAGTCCAGATTGACCTGTTAGCTGGAGCTTTCTGGAGGACCGGAGTGGGCCAGTAGGGACATGAGGCTTTAAGAGGGTTGTAGGGACCATTTGTTCTTGAAAAACAAAAAAAACTATCCAATAGATCCAACTGAGGGCACAACTCAACTAGTCAGACGTTGGTTTCTGGTTTGACGCAGCACAAAAAAGGTTCAGGGTTCCTTTATCTGTTTATTCCAAAATTGGCAGGTTATCAATCAAACAAATTCTCTGGCTTTTTACTTTTGTCTCTCCTTCTCTAATTGCTTCACCTGTTAATCGGTTGACTGATTGTCTGACTTTCTGCCTGGTAAAAAACATCTTTATTTGTAAAATACTTAAAATATTTATGTGTAAAATACTTAAATCCTCAACAAAATTTAACATTTCAACTAAGCAAACTGCAAACCGACAAATCTGTTCTAAACAACAAAAATGAAACCAAAAATACTAATTAGAAATCCACCAAAAAATAAACTAAAACTATATTGAAATAATTAACAAAAAAATTAAGAAATAGCTGAATGCTTCCTCATCACCTAAGACTGCGCGGTGTACCTGCTTTTATTGGTTTGGTGTACAGTAAAACACATAATCCCGCATAATTCCAGCGCTTATTTACATCCCCGGTTAAGATGGCGACGGGCCTCGTTTAAAGAAGGCCAGCTGGACCAAATCCAGCTGGCGATTGGGCCAAAGCCAGCTCCAGGCCAATACAGAGACATGTTTCCCAAAAAGGGAAACCTGAGAATATACCAGAGTAGACCAAAAGTACAAAAATAACATTTATTGGGACACAGTTAAGTGTATCAGTGGGCTCTGACAGACTAAAACCTCTCTCTGGGTCTCAGTGGGCAAAGAGCCCTGAGATCTGGGTGATGGGCATTATCTCCTGGGCTCCATCCGCCTCCTCAAAGGAGGACTGGACACAACCAAGTCCTATTGGCCAGTTACCTCTGGGCACGAACAGGCCAGGTCCTAATTCATGCAGATGACAGGAATGTGCTAACAAATGGTGTGTGTGTGTGTGTGTGGACCTAAAGGTAAAAGAGATAAAAAGAGAGTCTGAGGGCACAGCAAGAGACTTTAACAAAAAGTAACATAATCTATGTTAATTACTGATTGTGTTATTCTTTTTGGAACTTTACTTGTTATGTTTATGTTTAGGATAGGAGATCCTCTTCAAAGAGCATCTCCTATCCTAATCCTAACCCGTACCTTTACCCCCCCAAAGCTCCTTCTGTAGTCCCTCTACCTCTATCTCTTGCTGTCACCACTGACTCTGATCAGGGTTTCTCCTCTGGATAGCTTATTGTCATAGTGATGATAAATGTAATATTGTTTCTACTCTGTAAGTCGCTTTGGATAAAGGCGTCTGCCAAATGCATAAACAGAAACATAAACATA
This sequence comes from Menidia menidia, assembly GCA_907169785.1. Lineage (NCBI taxonomy): Eukaryota > Metazoa > Chordata > Actinopteri > Atheriniformes > Atherinopsidae > Menidia > Menidia menidia. The sequence continues at coordinate 15,816,734 of CAJRST010008890.1, read as the reverse complement.
AAAAGTAAAGTTCTAAAAAGAATAAGACAATCAGTAATTAACATACATTATGTTATAGCATACTGTTAGCATACCAAATTCTAACAAGGGGTTTCACCGGCTTCCATGACTGCAAAACTCCTTTCTTTGCAGGTGATGCTTAAGGACATGGAGCATAGCAAGAAGACCCTTGAAGAGGAGCTGCAGAAGACATCAGAGGTGGGCAATCTAGATGACTTGTACATGGAAATACTGCGTCCTATAGTTGTTACCACGTTCAGAGTAGTGTATTATTATTATCAGTGTTGGGGAGTAACGGATTACATGTAACGACGTTACGTAATTTAATTACAAAAAAAGAGTAACTGTAATTCGTTACAGTTACAATGAGAAAATATGTAATTGAGTTACAGTTACTTCTGAAAATATTAAGAATTAAAAATTTAGTTACATTTTTTAAAAAATATAAAGAGAAACCTTTGCAAAATATGCAACTCACTGATAGACGAAGCGTATTGATTTACTAATATTTGACTGTTTGGTGTTGATGCATGACAAACGTTTATCGATGTCTATGACCTAGCCTAGCCTAGCCTAGCCTAGCCTACCCAACTGTAGGGTGACCAGACGTCCTCTTTTTCCCAGACATGTCCTACATTTCAGACTAGGGTTGTCAAAAGTATCGATACTTAAAAAAGTATAGATACTAAAATGTTGTATCCCGATACGACTGACCTGCCGTTATTTATGTATTTATTTACGTTGTTTATGATCATTTACAAGACGTTAGCCTTGAACTGCTAGCTGCGGCCAATAGCTAATAATAACATGCTAAAATTAATCATGGGTTAATACTCATTAAAACCTTAAAGTAATCAAAAAGTAATCAAAAGTAATTAGTTACATTACTTTTGTAAAGTAATCGAAAAAGTTACACTACAATTACATTTTAAACAAGGTAACTTGTAACTGTAACGGATTACATTTTTAAAGTAACTTACCCAACACTGATTATTATTTATGCCATACTGCTGTGTCACGATGCGTTTCTCTTTTCTTTAGAAGGCCTGTTTGACCGTGGAGGAGAACACCCGTCTGAAGAGCCGTCTGCAGGCGGCCGAGGCCGAGGTGGTCCAGCGGCCGGCCACCAGCGCCGAGCAGGACTACGAGGAGGTCATCCAGCTGCTGGAGGCCGAGATCCGAGACCTGAAAAACCAGCTGGCCAACAAGAGGCCCACGCGAGGGGCAGAGGCCAGCAAGGTGAGTCCAGAACGAACGAGGAACTCACCATTCTCACGATCCGTGTGGGACTGTGGTCTCAAAGGCTTGGCAGACTTATTTAATTGTAGTTATTGTTGTTAAACCAAGTATATCTGAGCTTGGGCTGCTGGTAGTTGTATGTCCCACCCTCTGTTTAAACTGACTGCCCAGCATGGGTGTCCCTATGAAGACTAGCTTCTGTTGGTCTATGGCTCTTAGGGTCACTGAGGCACCCAGATCTCCTGACCACAGTAAGGTGGCAATCCATCCAGAGGATGTTTTTGTTTAGTTTTTTTAAATGGATTTAAAGAAGTAAAATAAAGGCAATTAGCCTAGAAAAAACAAACAACTTAACAGTTTCTTAGGTTTACCGGATGAGGCCATTGTGCGCGTCAAAAACAAAGGCCTAAATAAATTGCCTAGGTTAGAATAGCCAAGAATAAAACATTTTTGGCATTTTTTAAAATATTTATATATTTTTTAAAATTATGACATTAAGAAGTGGAGCAGAGGGAAGCATGAGATAATATAAATATATGAAATATGATATATTTTGTGGAATTTAGTTTTGGGGGGCACAACGTTTAAATAAGGGGGCCAGGCCACCTCTTGCCCCTAACCATAACCCTAACCCTGGTATTTTTACTACTTGTTTTAACTAATTGTTGGATCACTTTACGTGGTAACCCCTCCCAATGCTTCCTCTTCTAAACCCTGGAATTTCTGATCTTTGTACTCCATCTTCCTTTCCTATTAATTCTAACCACATTTACAAAATATCAAATAATTTAAATGAAGTTCCAAAATTTAATGCACGTGCATTATGTATACAATTCTTTTCGATTGCCTAACTAGCATAAAAATTTTGTACTTTAACTGGACTGTGGTCCCCACTCAAAGGATATTTCTCATTTTCTTTTCTTTTCCATCTTAAACTCACAATCCGTATGATTTACAATGGCATTCACATGTGGCTGGAGCCATTCCAAGCTGACGTTAGGTGAGAGGCGGGGTGCACCCAGGACAGGGTCACACAGAGACACACAACCACACACACACTCACATTCCCTCTTAGGGGCCGTTCAGAGGGTTCAATTAACCTGAAATGCCTGGTTCTGGACAGTGGAGGGAACCCACACAGACATAGGGAGAAAAAGCAAACTCCACAGGGAAAGGGATTCGAACCGGTGACCACCACGCCCAGCAGATTGAATTTCCATCTGCACCTGGATGAAACCAGAGAAAAACAACACAGTTTAAGATATTGGCAGAAGCGTTCTATCCAGGACGTCCTTGCTCCCGGCATGTTACGTCACTAATGCCTCCACAGTTAGTAACCCATAGATGAAAACGGATCAAATCCCATTTAGTAGCTATTATTGCCGGCAGTTGAGAGGTAAACAACAAAAAGAACTCAGAGCCCACATCTGACTGTGTTCTCTAAGGGGAGCTATCGCTTTTCTCTGCCTTCCTCCCATCACAAACTCACAAAATCAGAGCCGTGCAGCACAAAAATTTTTTTTTTTCTTCATTCTATATCCTCTCCTCTCTGGAAAACATCAAACTGCATCTCTCAGCGGCCACTGAGCTCTGCCTCTTTTCACCTGAAACCGGCTTTTCATAAAAAAAAGAGGCTTTACATAAATTTTCACAGCTACAGTATACCTGTGGCTTTCTATTGAGGGCTGGTAAATCCTCTGGCTGTGCATTCCTCAGCTATCCCCCCCCTCCCTAAAAAAAACAGCACAACACAAAACACAATCCACCGACAAAGAGCAGAGAATAAATAAAAAACCAGGACGAGGAGACATGACAGCTGCTGCCACACACGGTCACATGGTTGGAGTTTAACTTCTAAATAACACGCCAGCACAAATAGGAGCTGGTCCTGAAGGGAAACTGGACGTTTGGTCGCAGGAAGGCGCCCAATTAAAAGGGTGAGAGGCAGTGACATGGGACAGATGTGGCCAATCGGATAGGCCAGGAGCTAAGTAGCCAGTAGAGCTCCTCCTTTGTTTGCCTTCTTCATAGGAGGTGGAAATAAATCAGCATTAGTCCATTTATGAAGGGCTCATAGGTATAAAGCTCTGTGAGAACTGTAGACTTTGCATCCTGCTGATCATTAAAAGACATTTACTGATCACAGTGATTTTTAGCTATCGCTGGATCATTATGGTAATGCATGTGCTATGAAATTCAAAGATTCAAAAAGCTTTACTTATCCTCAGAAAAGTCGCTGTGTAATATATTAACTGCAACTAAAGTAGTGAGCAATTGTTTAAAGTGACCAGCGATGAATTACAGCGGCTTAAAACACAACAAACAGGTTATAAATAGCTAATAAACACAGAAATGACCAATTATAAAGTGATAAAGTGACAAATAAAGTGTTTTGGTTCATTGGATTATTGTTATTTATAAGAATAATGTTCAAGACTTTAACTGTCAAATAATTTGCAAGAGAGTCCACACATTTTATCGGCATAAAACACAACAAATAGGTAATAAATAGGTAATAAACAGAAATGAGAAATGATAAAGTAACTAGTGACAAAACTAGTGTTTTGGTTCATTGGATTATTATCTATATGAAGAGTTATTCAGATTAAACTGACAATTGTACAACAATGTGCAAGAGACTCCATCCATTTCAGAGAGCAAAAAATAGATGAGAGGTAGGGTACAGCCCATCGCAGTGTAAAGAGAAATTATTCATTATAAAAGAGTTTTAAAAAAGCATGAATTGGGACATTTGGGAGTTTTAAAATAGAGTAGTTAATAATACTCTAACAATTAGTTAGCAAACTGATGCTGCGTTTCAACCAGCTGGAACTGAAGTTTTTGGATAAATGGGAATGTGTGAATGGATATTAACAGGTGGGGGGGGGGGGGGGTGTTTGTGCAAAAACTATACACCCCCCCTTAAGGAAAGAGTTCTGCATTTCATTCTGTTGTTTTTTTTATCTTGCTGGCTTCCTCTGTAGTTTTATCATACACATCTTTGCATACTTGTTCACGTGTGTGTGTGTGTGTGTGTGTGTGTGTGTGTGTTGGTCAGGATGACGTGGTGGAGCTGAACAGAAGGTTGCTGACCATCGACTCCAAGTTGAGGAGGTCGGAGCTGAGCAGAAAACATCTGGAGATCTCCAACAAGAAGCTGATGGGCTTTGCACAGGTACATTTGGGCTTTGTGAATGAAAAAAATGAATATTATTGTTTTCATATCTGAGATCCTGGACTCTGCATTCTGCCTCATTCGTTGAAATTAGAGTCAGATCTCCTCCCAGTGGCCGAGGAGCATACTGCTGCTCTTTTTTAGTGGGTGCAACATACATGGTCCGTACTATAATGCTGCCACTGAACTCCAGAATAGCGAATAGAGATGCATTAAATGGATCAAAAGAAAATTCAAACTATCTAAATCCCATTCTGACATCTTTGTGTGGCTGACCAATCAGTGTCAGTGGACTTCTTAAACACATTGTGCATAAATTGGCATAAGTTACAATTTAAATGTGGAATGAATGGGGAAAATTTGGAGCTTAACCACAAATCATGCGTGTTCTGGATCCAGTTTGACATAGTTCCTATGTGAGGACAATAAATAAAAAATGTCATTCTTATTTTCTTCCAATTCAACTCTCTTAGAAAATGTTCATAACAGATGTATAACCTCCTGAGAGCCTGTTCTGCATTTCTGCCTCTCTGCACCATGATCCATCTTTTTGTTTGACCTTTGACCTCTTGGCCTCATAGCAGATGCTATCAGACACTACTGTTTGAAATCTAAAGGAAAATGCTTTTAGACATTTTACACCAATCGTGTTCTTATTGTGGAATTAAAATGTAAATAAGTCATTTGGACCCTCAGAAACAAACTGAATTAAATCTCTACACAACCATTTTAAATCTAAAGAGAAACCCAGACAAAATCTGGGCTCTCAGGAGGACGAGCGGCGTAGAGCTCTGGCACATCACATGACCTCTGACCTGTCTCTCCTTTAACAGAATGTCCACAAAGTGCTGACCACGCCCAGTCTGTTTGGAGGAGAGGCCGGGTAGGGAGCCCAGAATATTATAAAAAACCTTTCATATTGTCCTCTGCCGCTTTGGGGAGAGCTCCTGTTGGAATTCCTTCTCTCTTGTGTGTTCTGCCCACATCAGGAGCAGCAAGTCGTCTCCGGCCGCCGACAGCCCTGACCCCCCCTCGCCACTGCCCGATCCCGCCTTCCAGCTGGCGGTGGAGGCCAAAGAGCTGATGGAGGGGGCAGCGGCAGAGGATAACGGTAAAAGAGATGACTGTGGAAAAACAGAATGCTCCACAGCAGAGCTTTAGCACACATACAAACTGCAGTCAAACGGAATAGAAGTGAACAAGATTTAGGATGTACATAATCATTTATGAGTTCATAATGTGTTTCATTTGGATTATAGGCCTATTAATGACTTAACAGGACAACCATGACATTTTCACCTCATGTTATGATCTTTATATAGAAGTTATTTTTCTTTTGGTTTGCTCTGGCTTTTTGGCAAGAGGTGTTTCTGAGCAGAACATGGAAAGCATAATATATTCAAAAGAAATGACTAGTCATAAGTAATTTCCTCACAACGTTAACATGAGATCAAACGGGTAGAAAAAAATGTTTTTTCAAAAAGTTCTTTAAGAATTCACCTGCAAATTATTATTTTATTTCTCTCAAAAAAGTTGGTTTCTGTTTCTAAATCTGAAAAAGATATTTTTGTGAGAAGAGTTTATAAAAGTTAAGAACAATTCCAAATTCCCTCTTGATTGATTGATTTATTATCTATATATCGCTTAACAACAACCAACAAAGGTGACCAAAGCACTTCACAGTAAAAGTTACATCACACAAGTGCCATAAAAAGTTACATCACAAAAGAAATACACATAACAATAAAATAATTAAGTAAGGAAAAGGCCATTCCACTACATGGTATTAAAAGCCTGTCTAAAAAGAGAAGTCTTTAGTTTAGACTTCAATATTCTCTGAAGTAAAACAAAGATCTGAAGGGAAGTTGTTCCAAACCACTTTCCTTTGTCATTGAGAAATCTTTGGAATAAGTAAATAGCATAAAAACTGGAGTACTAAAAAGCCAAAGTGGGCTCTATAAAGTAGTTAGTGAGGCCTATGGTCTGAATTAGGACTCACCGTAAATCAAACTTTAAAATAAAAATAAATACTCAAAAAACCTTTGGACGATGAATAAAGAGAACGTGCTTCAATCTACCTGTCTGTTGCGTGTTGGGCTAATCCAAAATAGTGAAAAAAAGGGGGGTGTCCTCTGAACACAGGCACCCCGTAAAACAGGGCTGCTGTGAACACCCCCCCTTAGCACTTGGTACTTTCCTCCTGATGAAATTAACCATAGGCTGGATTAAATGAACCGGCAAATTGGACGACCAATCAGAATTTTGATAGACCCAGAAAGCATCGACCAATAAAAACCGACTGGGATTTTACAGCCCTAGAAATTTCCAACCAAAAAGTTTGAAATTAACTCAAAACTAGTTTGTTTTTGGTGGAAAATTGAGTTTAGTATTAAATACGAACTTGAAACCGCCTCCGCGAACTGATTAATAATCACATGGACACATGCCATGGTCAGTTTGCAGTGACTGTTCTCGGTTCTGTGCTGGACTTGCAGGGTCGGGTTCGGACGGCACGTCGGACTCCAGCTCTCACCAGGTCTGAGCGGCCCGCCGCGGCGAGGACTGAGGAGGAACGCCCGCTGACCGCCCGGGGGCCGGACCTCAGCCGCCTCCGTCCAGCTGAAAAAAACACACCTGACTCAAACTCCATCCGGACGCTCACGCCATGGCGCCGCCGCTGGCCCGCATGCTGATTGGTCCCCCGGGCCGGCTGAGGCTCCGCCCCTCATTTCTGCCTAACTCTGTTTTTGGCCATGAACACGTCCACAGCACCACGTGCACGGCCGTCAGCCCCCCCCCCCCCTCTGCTACCCAAACCCACGCCCTGCATGTCAGCCACGGCTAAAACCCACGCTCGGACGGGGCAGCGGTCATCCAGCTGTGGAGAGACCTCCTAGTGGGACGGGACACTAGTCATCCAGCTGTGGAGTCCCCCTAGTGGGAATGGGACAGTGGTCAT
>CAJRST010008890.1:15774778-15809351 GCA_907169785.1 Menidia menidia | reverse complement strand
AGTCCCCCTAGTGGGAATGGGACAGTGGTCATCCAGCTGTGGAGAGTCCCCCTAGTGGGACGGGACAGTGGTCATCCAGCTGTGTAGAGCCCCCCTAGTGGGGCTGGACAGTGGTCCTCCAGCTGTGCAGAGTCCCCCTAATGGGACTGGACAGTGGTCATCCAGCTGTGGAGAGTGTCCTAGTGGGACAGGACACTGGTCATCCAGCTGTGGAGAGTCCCCCTAGTGGGACGGGACAGTGGTCATCCAGCTGTGCAGAGTCCCCCTAATGGGACTGGACAGTGGTCATCCAGCTGTGGAGAGTCCCCCTAGTGGGACGGGACAGTGGTCATCCAGCTGTGAGGAGTACCTCTATGGGACTGGATAGTGGTCATCCAGCTGTGAAAGGTCCCGCTAGTGGGACTGGACAGTGGTCATCCAGCTGTGTAGAGCCCCCCTACGGGGACTGGACAGTGGTCATCCAGCTGTGGAGAGTCCTCCTAGTGGGACTGCACAGTGGTCATCCAGCTGTGGAGAGTGTCCTAGTGGGACGGGACAGTGGTCATCCAGCTGTGGAGTCCCCCTAGTGGGAATGGGACAGTGGTCATCCAGCTGTGGAGAGTCCCCCTAGTGGGACGGGACAGTGGTCATCCAGCTGTGTAGAGCCCCCCTATTGGGACTGGACAGTGGTCATCCAGCTGTGGAGTCCCCCTAGTGGGACTGGACAGTGGTCATCCAGCTGTGGAGAGTCCCCCTAGTGGGACTGGACAGTGGTCATCCAGCTGTGGAGAGTGTCCTAGTGGAACTGGACAGTGGTCATCCAGCTATGGAGAGTCCCCCTAGTGGGACTGGACAGTCCCTTAGTGGGACGGGACAGTGGTCATCCAGCTATGGAGAGTCCCCCTAGTGGGACTGGACAGTCTCTTAGTGGGACTGGACAGTGGTCATCCAGCTGTTGAGAGTCCCCCTAGTGGGACTGCACAGTGGTCATCCAGCTGTGGAGAGTCCCCTAGTGGGACTGGACAGTGGTCATACAGCTGTGGAGAGTCCCCCTGGTGGGACTGGACAGTGGTCATCCAGCTGTGGAGAGTGTCCTAGTGGAACTGGACAGTGGTCTTCCAGCTGCGGAGAGTCCCCCTAGTGGGACTGGACAGTCCCCTAGTGGGACGGGACAGTGGTCATTCAGCTGTGGAGAGTCCCCTGATGTGTCCTAATTCACTGCCATCTGCGTCCGTCCGAACCCCGGCTGATTTGTTCCGGAACCTTTGAGCAAAAATGTCTGAATCCAACCTCTACTGTCCACTCTCCTCACAGTGACTCTCCTCATGGTCCACCCTTATAAAAAAATAAATTAAAAAAGGGAATAAATGGCAGTTTTAAAGGTCCGGGGCCTCAGAGGAGGTCAGGAGCTCTCCACCAGCTGCTGGCTGACCGCTGGTGTGTCCTGCGTCCCGAGGAGAGGCTTTTTCTGTCGCCATGGCGCCAGCTGTTTACAGCTGTTTGCTAGTCATAGACTTGATTTTCTGCGGAGAAAAGCGTTCCAAACTGTGATGTGTCCCACGGTCCAGCCGGGTCAGCCCAGTCCAGCCGGGTCAGCCCAGTCCAGCCCGGTCCAGCCGGTCAGCCGTCTGTGGTGTGGCCTCATGTTCTTTCTGTTATGTTTTCTAATAAATCTGGACTGGAACTGGTGTCAAATTCTGACTACTTTTAGCAAAAGCCGTGTTTTCTGTTACTGGGTTACTGAGAAGAGAAAAACACGAAGAATACTAACTCGTTAAGCCTTCCCTTTCTTTTTTATATTTATGTTAATTTAGTGTTTGTCCGGTAAAGATTGATTTTATATCTTTGTAAAACACTAACTTCCATCTGTTTTGAAACCAGTGCTAAAGGCCACCATTAAATCTGTGTACAGAATAGTGTACAGAAATGTCTCCACATTCTCTAAATATAAATGCTGAAATAAAAAAAAAGGAATGTTGTGAAATCGAATTTATTTTCTATACCCACTTTATCCAGTTTAGAGGGCGGAGCCTATCCCAGCCGCCAAGGGGAAAGAGGCAGACCACACCCTGGATGATGTCCTCAGTTCATTAGAGACGAAAAAATTGACAAATAATCGATTAAATCGTGAGAGGAAAACCCAAAAGGGGCCAGAAATGCATAGAGAACATGCAAACTGTACACCGGGAATGGAACCGGGATCTTTATTTCAATTCCTAAATTGCTGAACATCTTCTGAGAGAACAAGTCTCTTTGTGTTACTGTGAAAATGTAATAGATTGAATAAACAAATTAATTCTGCTCATTTACAGAAATATGTCTGACACAGGGATCGCTTTTAAAAAATTGAATGAAACTGTTGTTAAAACAGGAGTCCAAAACTGAGATAACTGTAAGTGAAATGAAAGGAAGAGATTTAAGTCGTGGAGCTTTGGCTCAAACATGGCCAGATATTATGAATAATTACCTCCCAGCTTGATGTACAGCATTAGAGGTGATACTTGTAATTGTTTATCAGTGCCTTTTTTGTCCAGTCGGCAATATAAAATCGTGATAATTTAGGAGGCCTATAGTGTCTTAATAAAAAATAAGAAGAAGACACTGAAGTCCTCATTATCTACCCATGCAGGATATAGGAATATAGAAATATCAGCCCTCTGAGATATGCAGACAACCATGTGTGAACGGAGTTAAAAAGTACTTTGAATGGTCAACAGTCCACTTGGGACACATAAAGAACACAACCCACCTTTGAAGCTCGGTTTTATTTCAGCTGCATTTCCTGCACAACAGAAATAGAAACGGAAAAGGCCGAACACAGGGAGGATCTGCTTATTTAAAACTCAAACAGACCTGAGAATGGTAACTTGGGAGAGATTATCGGGAGTTTTGGGGAGCCCCCAACCAATGATTTAGACTGATTTAGACATTTATTTACAAGCCTGTAGGCCTTTTCACTGAAATGAACTGTATGAGAAGTCTAAGGAAAAAATGTCTGTCATATATATATATATACATATATATATATATATATATATATATATATACACACGCATATAAACATCTGATAGCATCCATGTATCAGACGAGCTTGGATAACCTTTAGAATACATTAAAAAAAAAACTTTCCAGAAGAGTTCCTGTGAAGGTAAATGTCCAAAAGTCCAACCGCATAAGAAATGTAGCTCCTATAGGAAGAAGGTCCGATTAAAACCGGGCCGATTTGTCAGAAAGACACAGTCCATGACGCTGATGTGGATCTAGAAGGGCGGCGGGCGAGCGATGGGGGGGGAGCCCAGGCCGGGGGGGCTGCAGATGCTGGAGCCGTAGGGGCTGGGGGTCAGGCCCAGGACGCCCTCGTTCTGAGGAGTGACCCCACACAGGAAGTCGTCCTCCTCCTCCTTTGAAGCCTAACGCGAAAAGAAAACAAAGGAAGAAAGAAATGAACCACAACAGTCTTGATTCATAGAAATAAACTCTTTTTTGCCTTTTTTTGGATAACTATTTAGATGTTAAATGATTTTTTAACATGAGATTACTCTGATAGAGGCCCCTGTGTCAACTTTAATAGCATTTACCATCTTCTAAGCAAAAGAAACAGAAATGCTCCTGGAAATATATTTTTTTTTAAAGTATATATATAGGTATATAAAACAAGTTAAACAAAAACAAAACAAAGATGTGAGGGGAATCAAACATAACTTAGTTATGGAGTAAAAACCACCATTTCTGTGTATGAGGACAGCTACGTTTACACTCCAGACAGAAGGCAGCTTTGGACTCTGTGCTCCAGACCTTTCCCCCCCCCCTCCTTAAACCCACCTGGGGCTCTGTTCTGGTGGGGGGCAGCTCGATGTCTGCCAGCTCCTCCCAGACCTGGTACAGGGGCTGCACCCGGCGGCCAGACCTGGAAACACACAACACACACTCAGACCTGTACAGGAGGCACATCTGGAAAGAAAATATTCACTTTGATCATTATTATTGACCGTTTTGTGCTAATTAAAAGTGTCTTTGATTCCGAAAAGCCTGTTTTGATTTGAGCTTGAAGTGCCCTCCAGTCCTCATGCGCTGGGTTTCTTTAAACATAACCCACATCGTGTTTTAGTGTGAGCTGCTCTCCATCGTAGTGATTTAAAAAAAGGGGACCTTTGACCCCTGAGACTGGATCAAGCACTCTCTTAAGACCCAAGGAGAGAAAGTTTTGTGAGGTTCTTTTCCCACCCCCATTGATCCTTCGGGGTATTTACTACTCTTTTAGATAAAGATAGGGAAAGATAAAACACCTGTCATTAATGTTACTTTTATTATTGCCAGGGTTTTTGAGTTAACTTCAGCTTTGCTGTTTTATGTTTTTTTGGGGTTTTTTTTTCCCCTGGTTTTTTTCTTCTGTTTTAGTTTTTTCTTCCTTCGGTTCTATTTTCAGCTTGTTCTTGCACTAATACCCAGTGTAGTACCTATGTTCGGATTTCTGTATGGCTCAACATGTAAAGAACTTTTTTTTTCTTTTATTAATATTCAATAAATTAAAAAGGATTGCTGATTTAAAAAAAAATAGAAAAAGACAGTTTCTTCCTCTATAGAAAAGCAGAAGCGCTGAATCCCTTAAATCAAAAGTATTCAATTAAAATATCAAAAAGACAAAAATCACCAAAAACCCCTGATATTTGCTGGACTTACTTCTTGAGGAGGTAGGGGTCGAAGGGGAAGAAGCTGTCCAGCGGGTTGGTGTTGGTGGCCACCCCGTCTCCTCCGGCCGAGCTGCGGACCACGGGCAGCAGGGTCCGGCTGTTCCGCTCTATGATGGTGTAGCAGAACACCACCTGGTACTTCCTACAACACAACGCAGGATCTAAAACCCTCACAGCATAACTTCAGGACTGTTAGTATCAGTAGGAAGAGCTGAATGAGAGTTTTTGGAGGCTGAATAATGGAACCAGCGGGATGATTAACTCATTTACTGCCAGACATTTTCAGAACAGAGTCCCATACTGCCAGAGTTTCTTTTAGCATTTTGACTGATTTTTCAAGAGCCACAGAATAATTTGTGCTATGACTATGTAAACACCGAACACACCAAAAGAAAGAGTAGACTCTCTTCATTCATCAGGAAAAAAAATTTTGTTTCTACCTTATTCCGTTCTTTAGTAATCATCAGTAGAACATAGGTTGGTTTCAACAAAAACACCAGTTTTTGACCAATAAATGGAGAAAACAAGCTTTTTGTGAAAAGATACAGTTCAAGCAGAGAAGAGTCTTTGATGCTATATTTTTGGCTTTAGTGACACCTCAAACATCTTAAAAGTTATATCCTTCTATAAAACGGCAAAAACAACATCTCACTAAATCGCTAAATTCCTCTGACCCGGAACTATCTGCGGAGTTGAACTGTGGTGAAACACGCCGTGAGCTAGGCCTACTCTCTCCTTTGGCCCGGGTTGATCTCCTTCATTTCCCACCAACTGAACTACTGCCATTACTGCGACACAAACTCTGTTTGAGTGTGAGCTTCCTGGACTTGCGTCTCACCGGTGACATGTTCTCTCATAGCAAACGTTAGCTTTTTCTTATTTGCCTACAGTCTATGCTCATCTCCCATCAAAAGAGGCACTGCCCCCTAGAGGCTCAATTTGTTACTACATACTCTGTCTAGAAGCCTGATATTTGCGGACAAGCTTTAGCAGATCGTCCCCCAGACACTCTCGTTGAAAAACATAAAAGAAGTCTATAGACGTCTTTGGCAGTCAACGGTTGTATTTGAATTGACGTCTATAGTCGTCTTTGGCAGCCAATGAGTTAAGCCGGACAAAGCGCACCTGGTGATGGCTGCGAACAGGCTGGTGACGGAGGACAGGCACACTTTCAGGGGGTTCAGCTGGCACATCACGATCCGCTCCAGATTCAGGCTCTGCATGTACTCCAAGCCTGAAAGAACAAAAACAAAAACAAATAAATAAACGGACGTTTCCCTGGACTTTGTTTTCCGTGTAGCGGGTGTGGAGGCTTTTCTGGCCTTTCTTCATGCTGGCGTCCAGCAGGGCGCGGTGTCTGAACACCAGCGTGTAGAAGACGGCCTGGCAGGCGGCGTAGAAGGGCCCGTGCAGGCTGGTGTCGCAGCACGCCGCCCTGCCCCCCCCCGCCCCCCCCGCCCCCCCCCGCCGCCGTCCTGCCGGTCGATGTAGCCGTGGATCCAGGAGACCAGCAGGTCCAGGCAGGCCCGCACCGTGCTGGGGGGATACGGGGGGCACATGGGGGTCAGTCTGAAGGTAGTCCTGTGTTTGCTGAGTGGACGTGTCTGCGGCTACTCACAGCAGGGGGAGGAAGTTGGCCCGGGCCAGGAAGCTGCCCAGGTACCCGGCGGCGGCCTGCCGCAGGACGGCGGGCTGGGAGGGGTTCTGCAGGACCTTCCACAGGTGGTCCAGGAAGGCCTCGGCCAGGGCCTGGGAGGAACAGGGCCGGGTTCAGAGTCCGAAAGCTCCCCGTTCCACAAAAAGCTGATATTCATAGCTAAAAAAATCAGTTTAGACGGGCCAACCCGATAAAGCATAGCCAAATCTGTCTGAGCGACCATTTAAAATATTAAAAAAAACATAGATCTTAACTTCCTGAGTCCCACCATCCTCATATAAGGACGTTGCATTTCTGCCTCTCTTTCCCATGATTCTTTTTTCCTTTGACCTTTGACCTCCTGGCCACATAGCAGACACTATCAGACACAAATCTTTTATCCAAAACTTTAATAGTTTTAGACATTTTTAACCAATCCTGTCCTTATTGTGTAATTAAAATGTTGTAGTTAAGACATTTAGACCTCCAGAACCCAATTTCTGAATAAACCAAATACATAAATACACATTTTAAATAAAAACATTTAAACTACTGAAGAAAAAACAGCTGTACCATGACAAAGTCTATGTATTAAACTTATTAGGTGAATAAAACTGAATAATTTCTGGCCACTGCGTAAAAAAAACAACTAATATATCGATCAAAGGTTATCTTTTGGAAAAGGAAAAAATGTGATGGAAGCGGGGGCCAGTGTAGCGATGGTACTGACCAGTCTGAAGCTGCAGAGGTAGAAGAGCGTGTACTGGACGTGTGAGGAAGCGTGCGTGGGCAGGATGAGTTTGTCGAAGACGCTCAATAAATCTCTGTACAGCTCCTTTGTCGTTTCCGCATTAAAGCAGCCTGAAGGACAGGGTGAAACAGGAAGTCATGCATGGCAGCAAAGCCTAAATAAATGAGTGGATCTTTGTGTGTATACATGCATACATACATATATAAACCTGTATATATGTGTACTAATGCACATATCACACATTTCTATGTACGTATATATTTCTACAGCTACTGTTATTACCATATAGTGTGATATATACTATTAATATTTGTTATTCTATATTATACTCTATGGTCTACATCATTAGATTATATACCATACATGCTGTACTGTTATTAGTACCATATATATTACTATCATATCATCAGCACTTCCACCATCATCAGACCACTGCACCTAATCTACCTTATTCTTTATTATTATTTTTTTTTTATGTACTTGTCCTATTCTGTGTTTTTATCTTATTGTTGTGTTTTTTTCTACCCCAGTGTTTTATTCTATTGTACTTTCTTGTGTTCTTTTACCGGACAGCTATGACAACCTAATTTCCCTACAGGGGGTAAATAAATCTATCTAGCCATCCATCTATCCATCCGGAAGTTTAATTTCCAAGGATGAGAGCAAGTTAAAGTGACTAGGCTGCCGGTGTTGACATGTTTCCATCCCACCAGCCCAGACGCTTTAAAACGTTCTTAAACCAGGACAAAAAAGAAGTCTTGGTGTCCTTTCTGTGGTCCTACTCATTGTAAACTGGATGAATATGCAGGGCTGAGGATGAGGCTGGATGATTGGTTCACCGTTGGTGTGGCAGATGTCCCTGATGTAAGCCATGAGGACGTCCATGAGGGCGTCCAGCCTCTCAGCCACCGGGTGGGCCATCGCATCGCTCCCGGGGGGGGGATCCCCCAGCACGTCCTCGTCCTGGTGGGAACGGGAACACACACACACACACACACACACACACAGGGATGGCTTAAGTTCGGCTCCGCTAACAACCAGCTCCCAGGACGAGCGTCCAGCTGTTACCATGTGAAAGAGGCCCTCCTCCGGCCCGTCCGCGGCCGCCTGGCTCTGGCCGGCGTTCTCCTCAGCCTCCTCGATGTCGGCCCGGGACGCGCTCACCTAAAAACACACACACACACACACAGACCAGGGTTAGCACGCCTCGCTAGCCACTGGCTGGACGCACCGTGTGTCCTGTGTGGACCAATGGAACCACAAGATGTGAGCAAGTGTTTTAATTAATTCAAAAGCTGATTGTGAAGACTTTTGTTTGTGAAATCTGCAATCTGGATGTGTAATATCTCAAAGCTGTGCAAGATTATTCGGCACATTTTGATGCAAACAAGCCTCAGAGAAGAGAGGCTTACTGTTCAGTTTAGTGCACAAGGTTCACAGTGTCAGTAAGAAAAAAAGAGAAAGGCTGATGTGTATGAGTTCATTTATTTCATGATGTTTCATTCAAATAGGAATGTTATTTAAATATACAACGCTGTCAGTTTGTCGCGTTGAATAAAACTATAAGTGGGGAAAAGCTCCATATCTTCTTTGAGTTGCTTCGTCCGTGTGTGTGTTTACATTCGAGTTTACAGTCATATGTTGAGGTTTTAAGTGGTTTTAAGTATTACGTTGTGTGCTTATTAGTGACATGTTTCTCATGTATTTCCATTAGATTATTACTTCCGTTTGCTGTGCTCGGTTTGGTTTGTATGATGCACGGATGGAGCGTGTTTGTTTTATGGTTTATCCATCTGTTGAAGCGTAACATTCATGATTTTGTGCATTTTCTTTTTAGCGTCACATTTCACTTCGGCAATAAAGCCGGCACAGATGAACCGTAAGGGATGACAGAAATTTCCCAGAATGCATTTCGTGGCAATCGGCAGCGGTAAAGTTGCTAAAAGCTGTTTTAATTCTCTCTTTAGCACTGTTAATACATCTCTTTCTTTAGTTTTTAGATATTTTATTGTGACAATAGTTCCTATTTAGATCCTTATTAAGCTATTACTTTATCCAAATGACGCCCTTTTTTAAATTTTCTTGCGTTGTTTTCAGAGATGTGAGGCCCCCCCGGTGGGACCAGAAGCAGTGGCCCGTTTCCCAAATCGATGGGCTGCATCCCCAGTGTGACAACAAGCAAGAGCGTTACGCTCTGGTATGGATCAAGTGCCCAGGCGCACTGGACACACCATCATTGGCTCTGCATTCTGACAATCCGCCAATGAAAATATCAGCGGCGCCTCCCGCCCCCCCAATTCTTTCCCTGTATTCTCGCATCCCTGTATTCTCGTATCGCTTACATCCAGTTTGAGCATCTTCCCGATGATCACCTCCAGCACGTCTTTTCGGATGGATGGGATATACACGGTCACTCTCAGGAGGTTGTGGACGTAACACTCCTTCAAATAAAGGACAGAAAACTTCGATAGTGAAACCGTCAGCATGTCCACAAACGCACCCCCCCTCAGATAGGCCTGGATTCTGCTCAGACATGGTGTAAATCTCTTACCAGTGTTCTGGAGGATTTCTGTACGAAGGGGAAGTTTTCTTGCAAGATGGGCATGAGAAAGCGACTTGTACTGCAAAAAAAAGGAGAACATTCCTTTATTTATTATACAGTTCAATAATTCAGCTTAATGGTACTGTATCAATTCCTAAAATTGCAATATGATTCAATTAAAATCACAATGCTTTATCAATCCCACAAGGAGAAATTCATTATATTTGGAAAAAACATTGTAATGCAGTATGAGATAAAAACACTGAATATAAGTAAATGACTGAATAAATTAAGAATTTCAGAGGTGACAACGGCCATGTCTGCACAATCCAATCTAAGATTGAAGTAACAGAATCCAAATTAAAAAACAAAAACAGTACAAGGTAATTCCATTTTTTTTTCTTTTTAATTGATCAATCGTTCTTAAAAAAAAGGGCCTTAAGGTATTTTGCATGCTTCTGTGTTAAAATGTGGCTTTAGTGTGCAGAAAGTTAGCACTTCTATTGACATATCAAAATACATAAAGGAATCAAATGAAATTAACAAGTATACATACCACTCAGTTTTATCAATTTACTAATTACTTATTTCTCACTCTTTATTCCAACTTCTTGGATTCAAATAAAAAAAGACGACAAAACAAAATAAAACATAATAAAAAAAGCAGAGCTGTTGGAAATATCTATCAGGATTTATTTTTATTTTTTTTATTAAGACATCTGAAGCCTATTTGAGGAGTAAAAGGAGACGTCAGCAGACTTATCAGAGGAAGTTCAAAAGCCAAAAGGCACCACTGGCATGGGAAAATAATAAAGTTTTTCCAAGATATAACATTGTTTCTGCACATAATCCAACAGAAGTTGTGTTAACTGCCATGCTGCAAAGTTGTATTGTTAATCTATTAATCAATTATGTAAATTATGTTCAATTAAAAGCCTTGAAGGTGCTTTAACAAATATGACTACTGCTGAAAGGATAGTTCAAGAAAGGAGAGTTCATTCTTTTGGTCCAATATATTCCTAAAAAAAAATTAAATCATTCTAAAAGAGGCTAAATTAAACAAGGTGCTTACTCTAGCGAACAATGTGTGGGTACACACTGAATGTATCTGATTCAAAAGTCCAACAAATGGTTTGTTATTTGTTGGAAATTGTGACTTGCAGTCAACCGTGCAGTCGTAAGACAGGACTGGCTAAACTCATTTTATGGGCCTTTTTCCATTCGTATCTACTCAGCTCGATTGGTCTTTACTTAGCTTTCAGCCTTTGTGCAAAACAGTGTAACTTAACTTACGATGGAACATATCTGAGGATGAGCTGCAGGGCTTGATGACACTGGTCAAAGTTCCTGGGGAGATCTTAAAATAGAGGGAAAAAAACCCACACAGTTACGATAAAGTTGTGAAAGCTGTTCTGGTCACACTGGACCCACAGACCTCATTAAGCATTTAAACTCGATAAAAAATGGGGGGATTCTTACCGTCTTCATCGTCTGAGTCAGAAAAATCGACTCCCCCTTCGCAGATGGTGATTCTCTCTGAAAACGGATGAAAGTTACAACAGAGTTGCAAAATGCTTTTGAGTTTAATGCTAAAAATGTGACTGCTGAATCCCCTCAAAAAATGATGGAAACATACTGGGAGTAAAGTGGGAAACCACCATCTTGAGGCAGGCGCACAGGTAGACGGTCTGAGCCGATACCAGGTTCCCCAGGAATGCCATGTACTCCTCCACCACAGCCTGGCTCCGGCCCACCCAGGGCAGCCTCTGAGACGCAAACACACACACACACACACACAGGAAGGAGCTTCAGCATCTCTGTGCAATTGATCATTCATCTGCCCCGGGACACATCAGAGGGAACAACCACCAGTAGATTAGAACATGGAAGCCACCATTCCCTCACCAGGATTGTGTAAATGAGCTGCTCGTGGTCTTTGGTCAGCTGGCTCACACAATTCCGAAACTCCTGCAGCCAATTAATGATCTGTGCATCCTATCAAGAGAGAAATCAAGCAGATTAATGACTTCTCCACTCCATAAAAACAAACCCCAGACTAGCTTGTATACCCTGATATTCTCTTGTACCTTTATGTCAGGATCAGCCAGTTGGTGTCTCAGCAGCTCATAATCACTGGAAAGTCCCTTTAAACAAACAAAAGGAAAAGCCAATCTATCAGATTGTAGATTCTTTTTTTTTTAAGAATATACAGTTTTATTACAGTGTGGTTACTTGGATAAATACATTTTCTGTCCTATTATAGTGTCCTCATAGACAGATCTGACTTTTAAATTTGATTTAAGTTACTATGAAAAATAAATAACGGCTGACAGATATTCTATTTCTAAAAATTGTGGTATGCGTTTATTTGAAAAAAAGTGTATCCATTGATACTTATTCTAAACACTTCCGGTTACTTTCAATAATATTTCAATGGCTCACATTTCCAGTAAACATTAGCGTCCGGTGTTTTGAACGATCGCCATTTTTAATTAAATGTGCAGATAAAATACTGAAAACATTTTTTAATAAGTGCTATACACAGAAAAGAGAGGTGCTAGGTGAGTATTTGCATAGCGGCATTGTCAGAAAATGTAAATAAACTCTGTTTCAGGTCAGCTGGACAGGAAGTATCCACTCACCTGTCTGTGCTTTTCTAAAGTGTCCGCCACGCTGCCTCCAAACCTCACAATCTTCATGGGAGGAGTGTTCAAAAAGTCCCGGCCGTGGGTTTCCATCGTTCGTGGTGAAAACGGAGGCTTAATCCTTCAGTAGAGCTTTAGCTTAAAGTTGTCCTAAAGCTAAATGTTCGCGCAATGTTGGAGAGTCCGTGTTGGTTCCATCCTGACACGATAAATTCTCACAAAAATAACCCAGAGAAAATGTCGTTTCATTTTGGGAAAGGTTTCACATTTTTATAGGAAAACGAAGTTGATATTATCCTGTCACTGACAAGCGCGTGGAGCGGCTCTGTTTTAGGACAAGAGGGAAGACGGGAACCTAACGTGTTTTGAGGAAGTGCTTCCTTGTGTCACAGTCAAAATGTTCCCACAAATATTTTGAAATAAAGTTCCGGTTAACAGGCAGCTTTCGAGAAGCTCTACTTTTACATAACAGTGACCACGCAATTTTCGAGTAATTTTTTTAACAATACAAAAACAAAATAATTAAATA
Organism: Menidia menidia; assembly: GCA_907169785.1. NCBI lineage: Eukaryota > Metazoa > Chordata > Actinopteri > Atheriniformes > Atherinopsidae > Menidia > Menidia menidia. The sequence continues at coordinate 15,796,578 of CAJRST010008890.1, read as the reverse complement.
AACTTAATACGTTTACAACTTGAAAAAAACGTTAAAGTAGAGGCTTCATCGCAAATTGCACAAACTAAAACAAAACTAAAAAAATGAATAGCTGCAAATCGGACTTAATAGTGATGTGAACTTTTTTTTTTTAATTAAGTGTACACGATTGAAAAGTGATTTTAACGCAATAAACACACATCATATTTCTCTGACTACACGTGCACATACAAGAGGCGAGTTATTTAGTTGTTTCACCACCACCGGATCCAATACCAAAATATGATGGTGGTGAAATCTTAAATATTTCATTACATTTTTGGATACGTGTATGGGAATATTTCGTTTCACGTTTCGTGTTGTGTGTTGAAGTCACCACTGTGAGACGCCAGAGTAACATTTAATGCAAAAGGTTTCTAGTTGTTGCACCTTAAAGAATTTGAAGTCTCACTAAAAAAAGGTTTGATCTCGGGTATATATCTAGAACATAGGGGTGTCTAAATGATCATTTCTATCAGTTTTGCAAAGTCTAGTCTTTTGTCAACAAAAACATAAGAAATAGAAGATTAGTTTAAAAAACAAGAAAATTGTCCATTGAGCTGAGTGAGTTTTTAGCAAATTCATCATCCAAAAGAGTGAATCTCCATACACTTTAGGAGTGAGTGTGAGTTATTGTTCATCTTATTTGTAACTGTGCTGGCCTTGTTGAGAGTTTCAGAGTCTGTGGTAGATTTTGGCCCCTAAAAAACCTAAATGGGAGGAATCAGGCACGAGAAATAGATTAATGGACATTCATACTCACATTTACTCTGATGTCATATCTCACATTGTATCAAAAAAAATATTTAAAAAAACTAAACTAAACCAATGTGTATCATCATTTAGTAACCCAGAGTTAAAAGTATTCCACACCACTTTTCAATGGGCTTTATCTTTCAAAATTTTAACTACTCACCAATTTAAGTCATTGCATTGAATATTTCTTTGACAGAACTACATCTTTGTCACAAAAATATGTGTTTGTGTTACGAATATGTCTGATTTGTTTAATCCCTCCTTTGTTTATCCACCTCTACTTTACTTTACAAGGTAAAAGTATCGTATTTCTGTGTAGTTGAATTAAATAAGATACAATAGAATGGACCTTAAGTTAGTAGGTGACTTTGTTAGGTTATTTAGTTAAAAGAGACCTAATGGAGGAAATCCCCTCCTCCAGCAAACAGACACACCCAAACACACAGAGATTCCATGTTAAAAAGTAGGAAGCAAATATGTTCTAATGCAAAAAAAAAAAAAATCCACCATCAAATTGACTCCTATCTGGCTGCTGTTGCAGTGTTGTAAAGCCGGCTGGGTCCGAAGGTTACACTAATGGTTGTTATCACCCTGGGTGGGAACAAGGACACTAATAAACAGCTTCTCCTGCTTTCATGTTACAACACACCCATGTGCGTGTTTTCTTTCTTTGTGCCTCCAACTTTCAAATAAGCAATGACGTTTTAATCAAATGTTCATAACTGCAATCAAAGAAAATCCACACAATCTGGATGACAATTAGGCATGTTGCACTATGCAAATAGCCATGTGACACTTTGAATGTGAATTAAATCATGGGGCAATGGCACCTTTAGGCTCACGTACCCCCCCTGTATCAAAAATATTAGTGACTCAATGAGTGAACTAATGAAAAATGTCCAGTATAGAGGTCCAGGAAAGAGGGACTATCAGTGGAGACCTCAGTTCATGAAATGAAGAGTTAGTCTTGATAGATTGACAAGACACTTAAGTTAAAACAAATCTGTTGTAACAGTTACTGGTTTTCAAAGTTTTTCTAAATCAAACCAATTAAATGGATGTAACATGACCCCCCAACTCACATGACAATGATTTATTATGGTGTCATCCACTTCAGATCACTACATATGAAATAGATATCATTTCTCATCCATGTTAAGAGACAAAAAGTGTCATTTACAGGTTTCAAATCAAGGAGGCTGATTGAGATCAAGATGTTTTTCATTTGATAAATAATAAAAACTGTGTAAACATCACAAGAAAGTTAAATTACACAACAGTCCTCATCAAAAATGTTTAAATCATTAAAAAAAACTATAGTCAGAACATTTTAAAAATCTGTATCTTAACTTTAATGTAAAAGTATTATTCACATAGGCATAGGTACATGTTCACAACCTGTGGAATTCATACAAAAATTCACAATCAAATATCAGTCATGATCTTTGGTCTGGTTTAGACCTTTACAAGCTGTCGGTTTCTTTCACTTTCATTTTGAAATGTTCCATATTTGAGTAGCTCTCATCACTTCGAAGTAAACGATACATTCAAAAAACATACTTTGGGAAAATAGAAGGACGAAAATGTCATTTGTGGGAGTCAGTCATGGATGTTTGTAGCCCAGGAACTGCAAAGGACCAGTCCTGTGGGGAAAATCAACAGAATATTAAGACGGATTAAGTATTGACACCAGCTGGAAAGTTATCTAAGTGTGTTTTTAAGTAAATATTTCTCAGTCCTGATGGCAGATTCATTAGGGAAGTCTCATGTAAGCTTGCTGCAATCGCTGATTCAACTGGGAGCCGTTTTTTTCCGAGAGCACACAACTGGTTAATGGTTATCCGATGATAAGAGGATTTTACTGCCATATAGTTTCAGGAAGTTCTCTCAGTTCCTCATTTAAAAATCATCAGGTGAGAGAGAAAAGTTGGACACACTTATCTAAAACCCATTTGTAAGAGTGAATCAAAGGAAAAAGTTAATGCATTTAAGGCATTTCACGTCCTATAAAACAAACAAGAGTAAGCTGAGGAGCATGGAAGCTAAATAAGTGACACACTTGTTGGGAACCTTCAGAACAAAGCCTGTGTTAGTTTTTTTTAACTTATAAACTTTTTTTAAAACTTTGCTGGGGAGGGTCTTTTGAATCAAGATCTTAGAAGCCTCCGAAATATGAAGTTTAATTGACTTTTTTTTTTCATTGCTCTGTTGGGACACATGAAGGTCCTATTGATTTATTGATGGCCATCCTTATTATGAGCAGGCAAAATAAACTAAAACATGAAAAACAAGTTTTATACTTTTCCAAAATGACCTAACAAATTAAACATATTCAAGAGGAGTATCAGAGTACCAAGTTCTGAAGGATAATAAGGCTGCGGGTCACGGGCCTCACCGTCACGGGCCCTACGCGGGCCTCACCGGTCCCAACGCGGGTCACGGGCCTCTCCGGTTCCTACGCGGGTTCACCTGTTCTTACGCGGGCTTCACCGGCCCCTACGCGGGTCACGGGAACTCACCGGTTCCTACGCGGGCCCCACCGGTCCCTAGGCGGGCCTCACCGGTTCTTACGCGGGACTCACCGGTTCCTACGCGGGCACAGTCTCCGCGGCGTCCCCTCGGGAGACGGACGTCCTCGGGGTGTTCTCCTGCCGGGAAATCGTTGCCATGGAAACCGCCACCTGCCCCGACCGCGAGGACACCTGCTGCACGGGCCCTGACCTCCGCGCGCGACCCTGGCGGCCGTCGGAGCTCGCGCCGCTCCTCCGGAGGGAGTTTCGGATGCCGCCGGACACTCGCCGGGAGAGCTGCCGCACGGCGCCGCCGAAGCCCGACAAGCCGGCCGCCTTCTTCTTCAGCAGCCCGACATCATCCTCCAGCTCCGCCGGCGGCACCTCGATGTTCCCGGAGTACCAGAACACCCACCAGATGAGGCTCAGGAAGATGACGATGGCGCCCGCGTAGATGAGCAGGTCGTAGAAAAAGACGTTGGCGAACACGCCGAGGAGGAGCACGCTCAGCCCCAAGACGTCAAAGACCACCGCGAGCCAGAAGCAGCTCGCGCACCGGCCCAGGCCCCTGGGCACGCCGGGCTCCCGGGGCTCTGCGGGCTCCATGGCTGGCCCCCGCTCGGGTCGGTTCTAACTTCCTGAGGCTGGAAGGTGAGCCAGGTGAGGCGGCGCGGAGGCGGAGGCACACCTGTCGGAGGAGGGGCGTGCCGCGGCCCGGGGGAGGCGCGCGAGCACCTGGCCGGGGAGGCGCGTTCTTCTGTATGTTCTGTGTGGTTTCATCTTTTCTTAGTTAACGATTTACTGACATTATTACGAATAATATTATTCCACTATCCTTTACTAGGGGGGCACTGAGTGAGAAGAATTTTTCACTTCCCACAAACACCTGCAAAGGAGCCTTTAGGGTAGTTTAATATAGTTTAGGACGGGTTTGGTGATTTTAAGAGAACTAAAAATAAATATTTTATTTTTTTTAAAGTGGAAAAGGAAACTCAAACAAGCATGAATTCTTAAAATTCAAAATATCATACTATACTAGAATATTATTTACTTTGGACTAAATTTTTGTAGTGTCCCCTGAAATTTCTGGGCTCACACTTTGGACATCATAAACAGACACGGCCAAATGAAGGCAGCCACTCACAGATGGAAATAAAAACGCTTTAACAGTTTATACACAGATTGGGTCCGGTGTTGGATCAGAGTGAAGGGAAATAATTTTTAAGCCCCTGAAGAGTGAACAGGAAAAATAAGAAATAAATCCAAGAAAACCCCTTGGATTCTCAGGTCAAAGTGCATTATGGATTTGTGTCGCATCAGGAAACCCAGGCCTCATTTAGAGTACGGGGGGGAAAAAAAAAAAATTGCTCAGTCAATTTCATTTCATGTTAAATGATCAGGGAAAGTATTTCTTGATCCAAATCACCTGCCCGGGACACATTTGTTTTGTTTTCGTCAATAAAAAAGTTAATTAAAAAGCAAACTGATGAGAAAACAACTAGCTTAACCAACTAAAAACCTGCATTTTCATCCTGCCAGTTTGCAGATCAGGGGATTTGATGTCGTTTCCACTTTATAACCATAAAAAATTAAAACAGCTAAATCCATTTCAGAATGGCTACCTGAGGAGGATTCAGGCTCTGCAAAAAGGCGCTCCAGCAATAAAGACACTTTGGTTTCCCCAATTTATTATTTATTGTCATAGTTGTTTGCTTTAATAACATCTGAACACGCTCAAGCACGCAGCCAGAACGCCACACGAGAAAAACCCGAAAAAAAAAAAAAAACAAAAAAAAAAAACTACTTTCATTCGTGAGTAAAGTCGGAATTCTTTTTTTCTTGGAACTCCCGAGTGAAAATCCTGGTCCACATTTGAATGGAGAATGTGACTTCTGCCCTTTTGTCAGCGTCACTTTTCAAAGCGAGAAAAATAAAATAAAAACCGAGGAAAGGAATGAAAAAAAAAAAGAATAAAAATAAAAATCATGGAATAGGCAGAGGAATGGGAGAGGTGGAGGGGGGGCGCTTAACCCAGAATGGCATAACAGAGCTCTCAATATGAGAAAGCTGACTCCTGTGGACATCATCTTTGTCTTTTTGTTTAAAAACAGGTTTTCTTTTTCGTTAGTTGATTTTTTTCTGATCTTGGACACGCAGCAGGGGGGCGGGGGGGGCGGACACAGGCTGTGGTCTGGCCCCGCCCACTCCTCCTGGACCAATCGGCGCTCTCAGTCCCGCTCAGCGACCAGCTTCAGAACCTTGCCGATGGCGATGGTCTTACCTGAAACACAGCAGGAAAAAGATTAGGATCTCAGCTAATTTTTTTTAAAAATCTTTGAAAATAAACGTTAGAATGAAAGCGCGACTTGCACTAAATGGCATTTAATTTTTTACTTCTTGTGGCATCTTTTCCTAAATCATGAATATTCTCAAAAACTAAAGAATTATGATTCTTTTTTATGCAATTTAAATATGCCTATGAGTAAAAGGCATCAGTTTTTTTAAGGATTCACCACAGTTTCAAGTCTTTTTCCTTTACGTCCCATCATTTGAAATGTTTTTTATTCCCCCCCCCCCCCCCCCCCCCCCCCCCCCACCCCCCCCTTCGTCTCGTAAGGTGAACCGTCCCATCTGAGGGAACTCTTTGAAGGTCTCCAGGCAGATGGTCCCGGCCGTGCGCAGGCGGGCGATGCAGACCTGGTCCTGCTTGACGAAGCGGGGCCGCGTCTTGCTCTTGTCCCCCGTCTTCTTGTCTACCAGGCAGATTAAGGCCTGAGGAAGAGCACAAGTCCAGCGTTTGAGAAAAAAACGGTCTTTTTTCTCCCCTGAGTCGTCTGTAAAAATAAAAAAAAGCCTCACTGTGATCTGCACTTCCTCGATGCAGGTGTGGATGTGGAGGACTGCGTTGTAACCTGGACAGATGATGGACTTGTGTTCTATGATGACGATCTGCGGGAGAGACGGGGAGACCATTAAAACTCTTCTCCCAACAGAGACAGTAAAGCTGAACCAAGAGAAAGTGCAGGGAAATAAAGCTCATTCAGCAGCTTCCCTTTGTAGAGAAACACACAACCCTGGGTGGGCTTCTAAAGCTCTTTGCGTGAGCCCCCACCTGGGCGTCGAAGGTGCGTCCCGAGTGGCAGAGGCTCTCGGCGGTGCACAGGATGAAGCCGGGCAGGATCTCCTCCTCCTCGATGCCCTTCAGCCGCAGCTTCAGGTTCTCCCCGGGCCCGGCATCGTCCGTCTCCACGTCGTCCGACAGCAGGCTCAGCACCTCCACCACGTGCTGCACGACAGGGGGGGGGGGGCACTTCAAAACCAGGAGCAACGCTTCAAAATAAGAGCGGGCCACAGCCACGACCACTGCCCCCCCGGCGGGCGGGAAGAGGCACAGACGGGTCAGGAAACCCGTGGTGGTGGTTTCTCTTGTACCAAACCGGTGAGTGGAAAATTTGGATTTTGGTTAAAGTGAGCAAAAGAAAAAAAATATTTATGGGACATCTTACCCTGTTTGGCATCATGACAAGCTGCTGTGCTTTACTGATGGAGCCCGACTCCAGTTTGCCCAGAATCACTGTGCCCATGTCCTGATCAGAGAAAGAGAGAGGGAGAGAGAGAGACCTTAATATACAAAAGAAAGTGACGGGGTTTAGCTCGTAGTCCCTTATTCCTCATTTTAAATCAAAGTCAGATGTTTTAATTTGAAGTCTGGTCATTTTTGTTGTGAGATAACTTGGGCTGGATGTTCATTTCACTACTGGTACTGAATCTAATAAATGAAAGTTTTAAAAAAAGAAACAAAATGACAACATCATGGAGCAAGAGCAATAAACACAAAAATGGGGGGTTGACACTTTCATTTTGTCTGACGTCAACAAAGCAGGAAAAAAATTACTGGCACACAAAACAAAACAAAAAAAACGAGTTGATGGTGACAGAGCTCAGGACATAAATGCTGAGACAAATCAAGAAATGAGCCTCCCATTTATTATATTATTATAAACTATTTATTATGAACAATTTTTAGGATTCTCACATAAATGTAAACAACGTTCCTGTTTTTATTTTTTGTCTTTATATTTATACTATTTATCTTATTTTTATGTATTATATATATCATCTTTCATTAATATATTTATTTTTATTAATTTATTTTTTTAATTGAAGCTTCTGCTCAGATGAATACAGATGGGAGCCCCTTCTCATTATCAACACTACTTTTATCCCTCCTTAAATATAATTTAAATACGGCTAGAACAGACCAGAAAATCCCCGTACCTTGTATTTGTCTACGATGGGCAACCTGACGGGGCCGTCGCTGGATCTGTTGAAGAGTGGCAAACTGTCCAAGTGTGGAATGAACGGTAGGCCTCTATGAGGAGAAACACAAGTGTTAGTCTTTTCTCTGGGAGCTGGGAGCGTGGGGGGGGGGGGGGGCAGATACCTACGTGTACCAGGGGCACATGTCGGTGGGCTCCTTCAGGTTGGCGCCCGTCAGCCCCGAGCACGGCATGAAGTGGATGTCTTTCTTCGGGTTGAAGCCCACCTTCTTCAGAAATGGCACTAGTTTCTCTTTACACTCCTCGTATCTGCGGGGGTTAGGCAAAACTGGCATCAGAAGAGCCTCAATGACACCATAAAATGCAGATACCAAAAAAAAGCAAGAAGTGTTCTGCCAAAAAATACTACATTTAAATATTTAAAAAAATATATATTCTTCTTAATATGTACATATCAACCAAGCTTTCTAATTGAACTAAGTTTGACAGTAATTCTTTAACAAAAACAAAAAAGTTCAAAATGAGTTCAGCATACAAAAAAATGTATGTGTATATATATGTGTATATATATATATATATATATATATATATATGTGTGTGTATGTATATATATATATATATAAATTATAAAACTATAAAATACATATATAACTATATAATAAATACAACTATAGTATATACTATAACTATAGAAATAGAACTAAAAAACTACAAATATGGAGGACAAAATGTAATAAACCTGATTTCTTGAATAGAAAGCAGGTTTCAAGCATTCAAATGGTAATTTACCAAACATCCTGGTCAAACAGGACTAGCTTCTCAAATGATACAAAGGCACCCAAATTAAGTGGTTGGGAAAATGATAATTCTACCGAGACTCCTAAATATGTGGGAACACAAAAACAACCCTCCGTGTGTCTCCACCCGTAGCAAACAGCCACTGCTCCCTACAGACCCACCTCTCCAGGCTCCAGTTGACTGTGGGGTCGTCCATTTTGTTGACCAGGACGATGAGGTGTTTGACCCCGGCGGTCTTGGCCAGCATGGCGTGCTCCCGGGTCTGGCCGCCCTTCTCAAAACCGGTTTCAAACTCGCCTTTCCGGGCAGAGATGACCTGTGGAGATTACCACACAGAGGGTAGGGTGTGAGACCACGTCAGCAGGCGCTAAAAACATGCAAGCAAAAATACTAATGCTACTTTTTAACAACAATACAAGCTTTGTTTAAGTGCAGCACCCCACAAAAAAAAAAAAAAGTATTTTAGGTAAAAAGAACAAAAACATTTGGAAGGATAGGACGTTATAGAAAGGGAGGCATATTTGGACTTCCATACACTACATAATGTCAAAAGATGCCAGTAAAACTCCAGAAGTGATCTGATTCTGTTCATGTTACATTCATTTAGCAGCTTTTCTCGCAGATACACAACAGCCAGCATCAACCTGACATAAGCTAAACAGAAGAACAGCAGACTCTGTTGGAGGCAATAGTGCTGGTAGTGTAGAGGGACGTTCAGAAAGGGTTTTACAAATCTGAACACCAGTAGGAGGTCACGGTGACACCCTGGAGGCTGTTGTGCATAACTGATAATATCAATTTCAAGGTAGCAAAACAGTTCACGATTTTGGAATAGTATCCATTAAAACTGCTCCACGCTGATGATTGCTCTGAATGGTAACTTATCTCATGTGAAGAGGTGTTTATCTGTTAGCTTTCTGTGCCTGATGGACTTCCAAAACCTACGATGTGACTGAACTCTGATCCTCCTCAGCGTCGCCTCCCAGAGGTTCAAATGGGTTACGGTGCAGAAATCTGGTTGGTCGGGAACCGAGACGCTCCACAGACTTATTCTTAAATGGCTTTTCCTCTCTGGCATAAGACTGCCTGACTTACGTTTTATGAAGGGATCAAACTGATCCATGATGGCTCTGATACGAGAACCACCCCCATACTGTTCCAGCATGCTTCGGTTTCTGTGTTTAGGGGTCTGGTCTTACATTTGTGGGGGACTCGGCGGGGCGGGTCAGTGGGTTGCTACGGTGATCGGGTAACTTTAGGCCGCGGGCTGCATTTGAGCTGCTTGTGCATTTGGCCCTTTTGGGAGTAATTAAATATATTTAATCTATTTATTTTTAAGTCTTCTTTTACGTCTTTCTGGTATTGGCTGGCGTTTGAGTTTTCCTATAGGGCGCTGTCTGGAACGACCTCACAACCAGTAGGAGCACTGATCATACCTGTTGGGTCTATTGGTTTCACTCAACTCTACTAAACCTCCTGGTCCATTTTTTTGCAATTGGAAACAAATGACCGAATTTTTACCTAATCCTGAGAATGTCTGAGAAGTCAAATTGGACTGCCATTACTTAAAACAACGGTGTAACCATGTTAGCTGTAGCATCCTCTCCTCAACCTACTTAGCAGCTATGAAAGAGGAGTGAAAAGGGGCCGGTTTAGCTTCGTTGGCTCACCAGCACAGCCAGGTCTGCTTGCGAGGCTCCTCCGATCATGTTGGGCACGAAGCTTTTGTGGCCCGGAGCGTCCAGGATGGTAAAGTGCTTCTTGTCCGTCTCGAAGTACGCCCGGCCCACCTCCACCGTCTTGCCTTTGTCTCGCTCCTCCTGGTTGGTGTCCAGCGCCCAGGACAGATACCTGAGGGCCAGCGTAGGGTGGGGGTTGGTGGGATTTTCTGAGGTCAACATAAAAAACTGCAAACCAAAAGCGGGGGTGAGCTGCCACCTACCAGGTTTCTCTGTTCTTCTCCTTTGCTTCTCTTTCGTATTTCTCTAGGGTCCTTTTGTCTACCATGCCCGTTAGATACCTGGAGGACAGCGGAGAGGTTAGAGCTGAAGCCGCCGCCCGTCGCTGACAGGACGGCTGGGGTTACTCACATGATTTGTCCTCCAATGGTAGACTTTCCAGCATCTAAGAAACACAAGGAGCAAAGAATTTGAAGCGAACTTGACCCGCTCGTTGAGCCTTTGGTGGGGAATTCAACCCCTATAATAACCCCTAACTTATCAGACTTTATCAACATAAACATGCTTCTGCCTTTGTTTTATTTTTTTTCTTTTGTGTAAAACAAAACAAGTTCAGGAAACTTCTGTACTATTAATAAAAGGAAACTCAGACGTTGCCTTAATGCAAGAATTTAACAGAAAAAGGGACTTATTTGACTTGTTTTGGGATAGAGAGCAAATCAAATTTAAAAAAGCACTAATTCCATATCCACTTAAATCTGAATATTTGATGGCGTCTGACTGTGTCCCTTTGGTCAGAGGGAGCCTGCTGTCTGGGCAGCAATGCATGCATGCTGGCACTGACCTACATGTCCAATGAACACCACATTGATATGTTCCTTCTTGGGGGCGTCCGGCTGGACCAGTGGAACCTTTGGCAGCGGGATTTCTTCCTCCTCCTCCATCATGGTTTCCGGCGCCGCCTCCTCCTCCGGCGCCCCCTCCCCCGGCTCTCGGCCCCCCGGCTCCTCCTCGCTGGGCTCTGGCTCTTTTTGGTCCCACGGCTCCTCTGTGCTCATCTCTGCGTCGCCGTTCTCCAAAGGAGCTACGAGGTCACAGACCAGTGGTTAGGCACCAGAACGCTCTGGTCAGCGATGACCATGTTCACAGTGAACTATAACAGTCAGTTAGGAGGGTGGGAAAGCTAAGGAAAAAAAAGTTAAACGCAGACTATGATGATAGCTGGACACTGAGAACAGAACTATTTAGCTGAATTTTAAATATGAAAAATTATCAATAAAAATACATTTTATTTTATTTTAAATCAATTTAATGATCTGAAAACAATGTTTTTCATGCGATTTAAATGACAAATGTTTTTTGGGGTTTTTTTTTTTTTTAAGTGACCAAGAGACATTGTTTCCATTGATTGGTTTTAACAACAAATAAAGCATTTTTTTAAATCATAGAAAAAAAGGAAGGAAAACTTTAACTTTTCACCCGTGGGGAAAAAAAGCAGAACTTTCAAATTCACAGATATTTCCCCCCCAGTGTTTAACTTCCACCTTTTTAATAATCATTTTAGGTTAAAACTAGCTAAAAGCAGTTTGTAAAAGCCATTCAATTCCCCTTTGGCTTGTTTGGAGTTTGTGTGGCTTCTGTTCGGCTCAGTTATCTCCCACAGAAGAAAGGACATGCGTGTTTAAAGTGATAATGAAGCAGACCAATGGCTGACCGAGCAAGAAAGCGGCAAAACAAATACCGGCCGAGGCTAATCTGCTGCTCAATCGGTGTTCTGTTGCGGTCAAACACCCAACAGCCACTTCTCCCCCCTCCAGGAGTTCTGCATCTACCTGAACTCGCCCAGCCAGAGCTAGAAACTAACTAAAGTAGCAGAGGAAGGCATTCTGGACTGGTAAAAACAGATAAAATTAACATTAAACCAGTACATAAGCTTGAAGTCTAGAGGCTTCTAAAAGCATCAGGTTAGATTTGAAAACTGTATTAGTGCTCTGGGGTCTTTAGGAATGCTAAATGTATTGAGTTCATTTTGGTTTGCAAAAAGCTTTAAGTCGCATGATATGGAAAATACCTACACAATGAGAGCACAAATGAAAAATGTTCACAAACTGTAGAGGAGACGAAGGCTCAAATGAGTGTTAATGAACACATTTGGAGTTTACTTCTCACTTCCAAACTGTGCAGCGTCTTCCCTCCGACTTTGTCGGCAATTTAAAACTTAAAGATTTACTCAAAGTTTTATGCTTTACGAAAAAATGATTCAAATGGCACATTTAAAGGCTGCTTAAGCTTATTAAGCCCATGTAACCGGAAACATGCAGATTATAGTATCTGTTGGGATGTCAGGATGTGGGATGGATACAGCACAGTGGTATAAAAACACAAGTCTGGATGGTTAATGCTTGCAATCACAGATGTTTAATCAACTCAGTCATGTGATCTTTCCTGGCCTTGGTCAGCTTGTTACTTTTAAGGTTTGTATCGGGCGACATCATGAACCCATTATGGGGTGATGCGAGTTAAATCTTCTCCGACAGACCACAAAGACTCTCAATGGGGTTTAAATGTCCAATTGGTAGGTCTGGGCCCCCGTTGTGGGGGGATTTATTGATTCAAAAAGCCATTCATTGGGTACCGTCCATAGTGAGTTCACCTGGTTTTGTTTGGCTCAACCTGGGAACCAAAAGACCCAAAACTCTGCTAAACCCAGCCGGTGCACATCCCTGACCAAAATGGGGACTTTTTACGGAGCGCTATGCCACAGAGAACCTTCTGATTCATCTATATTGATCTCCAGTTGATGTCATCCTCCCCCTTTTCGAATATTAACCCAAACTCAGAGGGTCAATTCAGAGCCGATCCCTCCACAAACCAGTTTCCTGTCCATCTCCATAAAAGAACCACGACACAGACAACGCTTCCAGAGATGTCTGTGCCAGCACCGGCTGCCTTTTCCACACTGGTCCAGGTTTCACACATATTCCACCTCAGGATTTCACAGACCTAACACAATACCGGAAGTCACCTTTTCAAGCGCACTGACACGCAGTGGAACACACACTTTGGTACATACCACTGCTCTGTGACACCTCCATGTTGGATACTTTTTCACCGGCAGCTGAAAGAAAAACAACCCGGGGGTCAATTGGTTAGGTTACCCGCGTGTAACGGTAGCTAAAGATAAATAAAATAAAGCTAAATATCCAACCGTTACAGGAGACTGAAACCACGACATGCAGGGTAAACGCTAAACGAGGGGGAGAACCTCGACGTGTGTAGGTCACAGGAAAGATTCTATAATACTATGATTTAAAAGGCAAACTGCTTTGTTTTGTTTCCACTGAGCCTCGTGCAGGTGTTATCTGAACTTCGGTAACTTTTGCCCTAGTCTTTAACGGCAGTGAGCCAGAACATCCACGTCACACGACTAGCAGCAAGCGTTAACTGGCTCCGTTCGAAGTCCCTGTGAAGTGTCACAGTTTTGGTATCACAAAATGACAGCAAGGAAGTACACCGGTAGGGTACATTTTTGGGCCAAATACGAGTTTTGAGTAAGTTCTTACTCTGTAACGACGCGAGGCAGACTGGCGCTCCGTAGAGAAACCGCACAAGCTACGAACCATGCTAGCCACTAACCGCCCGTTGGGCGAAACAGGCTAATGCCGGTTGTGTTAATGGCTATTTCTTAAAGTTATGCTACCGCTTTAGAAGCAATAAAACCACCAGGCAAAGTTACGTGGCGCCATGTGTGCGACAGAGAGAACAAAAAAACAACAGCAACTCCTTTGTCGGCACAGTTGCTAGCTGGTTTATCGCGCTATGAGAAACGCGTGTCTGTACAGTAGCTAGGAGGCTACTAGCTACAATACCCGGGTTGCCATTAGCTGCTAGCTTACGTAGCTCCCCAACGTGACTGAGAACTCACCAGCGGAATCGAGATCTCCCGGGTGTGCTATCACGGCAAAGGCAGGAACAAACTCGGCCGCGTTTATATTGGGCACAAACGGTTTAGCGTTCACGTTTAGGCTCTTAAAGGCTGAATCAAGCCCTGGGTCGATTGTGGCCTCCACATCGTCCTCTTGTTCCCAGGAATCAGGGGCAGTGTCTCTCGGGTCCATCGTGGGTCTTGGATTTTCACTGAATAAGATTTGAGCTACGCAGTTCTCGGTCCACGTGCAGGTCCACCCGAAGCCCAACGTTACGCTCACCCCTTTCGGTTATTAGAGGCGTTCCACTTCGAATTGTGATGGTGGTTTTCCGTTCCAGGAGAAATACAGCTGCCGGTTTGAGTCGGTCCGGACGCCAGAGAGGATATTCGACTCAGCACTCCCAGAGACAGTCCGCGTGAGCTACTGCGTCCCTTTAGTCGCGACGCGCGGTGAATTATGGGATATGAAGTGTAATACACAAGAGGAAAGAGTTTGCTTTCCGATAGTTTGTGTGGAGAGAAAACTTCATCCCCCACAGACCGAGAAAAGCTCACCGTTAGCAGTTCATGACCTTTTTCAGATACGGCAGATTCGACTTAGTTTGTGTTTGTAGTAGTTCTCGTATGTCTGAGGTAGTTTGAAAATAGTTATATAAGTATTTTTTATGTAATTTATCTTCCACACTGTTAAAAAGTGTTCAGAATTTTTCAGTGGCAATATTAATTATTTCTATATTGTTTAGAAAAGTCAAGGTACCTTCATGAAAATTTGATACAAATTGATGATTTTGAGATTTAAAGTAAGAAGAAAAACAAAAAGGAAAATCTACAAATCTCTTACTATTTTTGTGTCTAATTCTATAACTTAAAACAATTTTAATGACAATCAACATCTATATTTAAACATCTGAGCATTTCTTCTGCTACATCAATATTTTAGTGAAGCAGAAAGATTAATGAAGAATTCCTACAAACCAAACAACTTTGAGTGCTGTGGAAAATTGTATACGGACACAAAATCAACCAACCAACCAACCAACCAATCAATCGATCAATCAACCAACCAATCAAGTAATCAACCAATCAATCAATCAATCAATCTATCAATCAATCAATCCATCAACCAATAAATAAACCAATTAACCAACCAACCATACAACTAATCAATCAACCAACCAATAAATATTCAATCACTCAACCAACGAACCAATCAATCAACTAACTAACTAACTAACTAACTAACTAACTAACTAACTAACTAACTAACTAGATGATAGATAGATAGATAGATAGATAGATAGATAGATAGATAGATAGATAGATATTTGTAGGGTTTTTCAGAAAATGGTCAGCAGCCCAGTGGGAGCAGAGAAGACTGGACTTTACCTTTTGAGAACCTCACATTTGTGCTTTTTTTTGCCACAATCGCAGACAAAGGAGAGACAAAGGAGGTCATTGTGGATCAGTGGGTCGGCAACATTGTGGCAGCAGGACAGTTATCTCTGACGGAAGCCTCCACCGGGCGACTTTTTATCACATATCTCGTCCAGTTCTGCAGCCTGCTGCCCAGCCCTCGCTCAGAAAACAGCATCAGAGCTCCAGATCCAAACCGACCGGACCGACTGGACCGACTGAGGCAGAAAACCGCCTTTGGCCAAAACTGACTGCACAAATAAGCACAATGTGCAAGGTTCTCTCTCAGCTGACCATAAGATAGGGTTTGAAGTTTGTTGTTTTTAGAACAATGTACTTATTGATTTTATGTGCCAGGACAACACAACTCCAGCTGTTTATCAGCCTCCGGTGCAAAAACATCTGGCAGCAAACCTGCACCATCCACATATTACAATTGAACAAGTCACCTCTTTTTAAACTTGTACTTTCCTTATAGTCCTAACATAAAGAGCTCCGGGTTTTCCTGGTTTAGAATTTTGGCCTGAAACGTTGGTGCGTTTTACCATTAAAGTGAGAATGGAAAGCAGAAGGAAATCTGAGAAACTGGTCAGTTTCTCAGAGGAAAATGACCCTATTTATGGTCAGATTAGCAAATCACATATTACAATATAACAATAGAGTTAGATAAAAGTGTCAGATCATATGAATGTTTTCCACTGGTAGGATCATCTCTGTAAGAACAAGCAACCAAAGCTTTTTGGTGCCATATTGCTTCAAAATGATGAATGTAGTTTATAACTTCAGAGTCATAGGCTCAGAATAATGCCCATTAAACCCCCTCTTAGGACCGGTGGTCATTAGATGGATCTTTTGCCAGGAGGATCATGATAATTTCACATGACATCTTTCTAAATTTGAACAAGCCATTCCAGGTTTTGTGGTTAAGCTATTTAAGTAATTCATCACCTTATTTTTCTTTTTGTTTTGTTACGTAATACTTGCATTGCTCTGTTTGTAGGAAAGGAAACATTCCTGTGAAAAATATTCAAACATTGTGGTTGGAAATTTTTTTAATAATTAAGATAGCAGTTGCATTCATGAAGAGTTTTTTTTTTTTACATGTGCAAAGGACAGACAATCGAGAACAGGCACAAACACAGATTTGACCTGAACAATAGAATAACGATAATGAACGGAATAGAAAATGTGTTTTCATGGAGGTTTCCTTTCCTTTAAGCTAGCCGAGAAAAAAAAACTTACACCAAACAAAAGACTCCCTCATTCAACCCCACCAACCCAACAAATGTCATAAGGTTAAAAAAAAGGAAAAATGTATTTATTTTATCAGAATCGCGTAACAGGATTAACCATCCAGAATCTTCTGCTTCATTTACACCACAGAGGCATGAGATACAGTAGTAAACAACACAGTAGTAGAGTTAGCGTCTGCAGAACGCGTGCAGCTCGGATGTCATCTTCATTCTCGCTGGGTTTCATCTTGACCCACGTCTTTACAGTTGTGCAACAATTATTTCACGAACTTTTGACTCCAAATGAAAAAAATAAATTAAAAAAAGACAAGTCAGACAAAAATCTGCACGTGTTCCCCTCCAAATGATTTCTTTTTTTAAGGGACCAAGGGGAAAAGATCAGAAAAGATGGTGACTTCTGATAAATGTTGGCTTTTCAGCCTTGTTAGTATATTATCTTACGTAATGTGTCCCTATTAGGCCTCAGATCCCCACCTGCTTTAGTCTTAGAATATTTAGAATATTTTCCAATCGCATTTGTTGCGGTAGCCACGTATACACCAAAAATAAAATAAAATAAAAATGTTGTCCTGGAAAAGACAAACTTGTCTTAAACACTTAATAAAGTGTATAAGCTGAGTGGGAAGAACTCTCGGCTTTCCAGAAGTGTTGAAAAAACAAAGAAAAAATGAATTAAACCCCATACCCCGTCACCTATTTGGCCTCGCAAAACAGTTCTCTCAACTGAGTTCAACAACAAAAACTGAAGAAATAACCCTTACACAATAATTCATTAAAGTCAATTAAATAAATAAGACACTCAGATAACAAATAAACAAACCCAGCTATGTCTGACTGTAAGGGGGGTTCCATTCTGATCTGTAATATGTAGTATTAGGGCCACTGTTTTCACATTTGATCTTTAAATGAAGTCAAATAAATCATTTTAAGACCCAAGTCCTTGTACTACTGAATTTCCATAAAGTTGATCATATTTTTATCTATCAATTCTAATAATGGAGACAGTTATAACATTCTTAGAACTTTAGATCTTTTGGAGAAAACGTTGCTAAAGCTCAAAGCTAAATATACAATACTCTTTGTGAAGGTATTACCTGTACAATAGTCTCTATTTAACAGATAAATGATAACCCGGTGGCTTTGGCTTGTCTTTTAGAGCATTCGTCTCATCTTCTAAAAGAATAATGTTTATCTCACCGTTCAGACAGACTACAATGAAAATCATACAAAGTATAAAGTTTTTTCTTTCAAAATGGCAGGAATTAAATTCATGAGGTTTTGTTAACAAAAAAGAAAGAAAAGAAAACTTAAGGGTTATGGATTATGAATAAAGAGCGTTATTTTCTGGATTTTGCATACTCAAACTCATATTTTGTCATCTAAAATCTCTTATGATGCGGCTATTTGATTCCAGAAATCATCACTTTTTAGGCGCTTATTTACACATTAGTCTCTGGAAACGATTCCACTCCATTTAAAACTTCAGAATAACATTTTTAGAGTGTCAGCGATCCCCTGTGTAATTTAATGTGAGCTCTTCTTTTCATTGACGGTGACTGTGATCCGACACACAGCAGACATTTAGCAATGGAACGCAGACTTAAAGGCACCCGTTAGGTCGTGTTGGACTAATCATCCTAATAATCCTGTTTGTTGTACTGGTGTGGGGGTGGGAGGAGGAAGACTGTCTTATTAAAAGTCTTATCACCAGTAAGTAGCAACGCACCGAGGTTCACAGCGATGAGAAGGTGTGGGGGGGGGGATTTTTCCCAATAATTTGACATCCTGAAGCAGCAGGACAAACCCGAGCCATCAGCCTTTCTCATGAAGAGGGGGGAGGAAGGGGGAGGAAGGGGGGGGATTCTGGGGGAGGTGTCTGTTTACGGGACGGACGGAGGATACCTGAGCTGGAGCTTCTCTATCTCCCGGCCTCTTGTCCTTCGGGCTGCCTCTCCTCCTCCTCTTCCTCCTCTTCCTCTTCCTCCTCTGCTTCCTGCTCCGAGGGGGCGGGGTTCCCCTCTGGCGTGCCGGCGTTTGTGGTTGGGGAGGCGGGCGGGGGGGTCCCGGCCCCCGGCGTGGCGGCGGCGTCCTCGGGCGGGCCGACGGAGCTGGTCTCGCTCAGGGAGTCGGAGCTGGCCCCCGGCCGGCGGAACAGCCTCTGACCTGTGGCCGGGGGGACGGGGGGGAGGGACCGGATCACAACACGCTTCTGCTCCCTAAAACCTTCTCAGAGAAGTTTTTGTCTGGAAAAACAACTAAACTGGTGTTTACAGCTGCTGTGATCTGTCTATCTGAGCTCTCCAGACACAAAAATGTAGGGAGATAAGACCAATCAGAAACTATAGCTCTGTGGAACACAAGTCAAATAGCTTTTTAAAGGACAAGCGATTTAAAAGATGAAGGATTGTAAGAACAAAAGTTGACATTTCACACCCCCTGAACGGTCAATCATGTTTCCATTTATTTATTTAAATAAATAAATGGAAAAAAAAAGAAAAAGAAATCTGAAAATCAATGAGAGCTTAAGAGGAAAATCGGCACTCTTCTTCTGTCTCTTCTCAAGAAAAAGCTAATAGAACAGAATGGTGAAATTTTAAAGTGGACACACAATCAGAACCATACTATTTTTTTGGGGGGGCTCTGAACACCACCGCATGAATTCAGAATTAAACATCAAAATGTGCTTAAACTGCAGAATCGTCACCTCTGATTTCAAGATATTTCGGTGAACAGTCCAGAAACGATGTACAAAACATTTTTTTATGTGTGATTCCCACTTTTTTTTAAAAACCAGATATAAGCTATTGCTACAAACGGCTCCATTTTGTTTTACATTACACAGCATCAACAATCTGTTATTTCTTTTATATTTATACTTACCGTATTTTTCTGAGTAAAAAGAGTATAACCCGTACCAGCTCTATATCCATTATAAAGAAAAACAAACCATAAAAAAGTCACACTGGACTATGAGTCGCATGAACATACAGGTATGTTGACTGAACATAAAAAGTTAAGATGATAATGTATTTATCGTACTACAGTTCCCATCATGCATTGTATATCCGCTTCCGCTGGCCACTATAAAACAACTCGGTCATGTAAAATTGTTTTATTATGATGAATTAATTGAGAATTTAGAGGTATATTTTTTATTTATAAGTCGCTCTGGAGTATAGGTCGCACCCCCGAACAAAACATGTTAAAAAAAGTGAGACTTATAGCCTGAAAAATACGGTAATTTACTGTTTTTGCACGTGTGTCTATATTTTACAGTTTCTACTTATGTTCTTAACTTATCTTATATTAAGACATGTATTTCTCTTTTTGCTGTGTTGTCTGGGAGCATGAGAGTACAAAATGTTTACTCTGAATGTGTCGAGTTTTTATTACAGAATTGAAAATAAAGCTGATTGACTTCTTTTGCCTAAAAACAAACAAACAAAAAAAACCCTCTTTGTTGCTTTCGCTTTTAATGACCGGGGGTAAAAAAAAAAAAACACCCCGTCCAATGAGTTCTGAGCATTTGGCTAAGTACAAGCAGCTTAAATACTAATAGGAGGGAATTATTTCCACTGGCGGCCATACATGCCCGCACCGTGACACTACCACCACCATGCTTCGCTCATTCTACATATTCCTTTATTCCTTTCACTTGGTAGAAATTGATCTTTGTCTCATCTGTTTATAGGATGTTTTTCCACAACTGTAAAGGTTTTTTGTTTTTTTGGGGTGGAAAATCTGTATTTACGCAGGTGAAGCTTCTCACACACAAGGCCGGCTGTTGTGAAAAGGATTTCTTTCTCCATCAGGGAAAGAATTTTGTCATTTTTTCCAGCTCTTTTGCTGTTGCTGAGATCACTGGCGTGTTCTTTCTTTTCAAGAGTGTTCCTAAGCAAGGTTTTTTAAAAGTCTCTGATGGGATTTTTCAGCTCGTTTCACGAACAGTGACAACTTTTTGGATGTCGAACTAAAAAAAGTCGACGGATTCCAAAAATCCCCTCGACAATTGAAGTGAACTCTTGATCTTTCAGGGAATAGTACACATCTGACCATGGGCCTTGTGACGCCCAGTCGTCCAATTACTTCTGGTCCCTTAAAAAGCGGGCGGCTCGTATACATATTGGTAACGTTTCTGATCATTTCACCTGATTTGGTTGTAAATACCTTCAGTTTAAAGATGAGAGTCTGCAGTCAAAGCACCTGTTGTTCATTTAATTTCAAATTCATAGTAGCCAAAAATATGAGCGCTATGACAATGTCCCAATATTTATGGACCTGGATGTAGTTTGACAACAAACTGCTATTTGAGGTTTGCTAAGTAACAGATATGGGCCATCCTACCTGGTAATCTCTTTGAAGAAGAGGGCGGAGTTTCCTGCAGGGAGGGTCTTCCTGCTTGGGCCTTGGTGGAGTAGGTCACCTCTGTAGAATCCAGGGAACCTAGGGGCACAAATCAGTGTCCATGGTAATTCTTCACTAGTACTGTAAATTTAGGAAGATCAACCCCAAACCGTTTTATATAAGTAGCACGAGGGTATATTCATGTAAGAGGAAATTTGCCTTTATACTGAAAAAAACAAGAACAGTTTGTATGTTAATCAGTTGGCTGGTGTGCCAAAATACTTTTTCGGAAACTTTGAGGAGACTTAGGTTCATTAAAATCTGTCAATAAAAATAAATAAATAACTGCTGCTGTTTTTGACCAATCTGTGGAAAAGACTCTGCTGCTCCACCAACAGACCTAAGAACTCTTCATGAGATCATGATTTAACCCAAATTCACATTCATATCAAAGCTTAAAATCTAAGCTTCATTTAATACTTCTATACCCCATTTGGTACGATGGTGTATACAAGTATAAAAAAACACCTCTATTTGTAAGTCGCTTTGGGTAAAAGCATCTGCTAAAAAAAACAAAAAAGATTAGATATGCTATTAATGGAGTTTTTGTTTGCGTTCATACTAACTCGCCTTCATGTAGCCTCTCTATGTAGCAGCTATCTATCTATCCATCTATCTATCTATCTATCCATCTATCCATCTATCCATCTATCCATCTATCCATCTATCTATCTATCTATCTATCTATCTATCCATCTATCTATCTATCTATCTATCCATCCATCCATCCATCCATCCATCCATCCATCCATCCATCCATC
>CAJRST010008890.1:15731199-15774768 GCA_907169785.1 Menidia menidia | reverse complement strand
ATCCATCCATCCATCCATCCATCCATCCATCCATCCATCCATCCATCCATCTATCTATCTTCTCAGTGAAATGAGATTTGAACAGTTTAGATTTGTACAACTGACACAACCAGCTTTCTTAGACCTGAAAAACAACATGTAGCATAATGATTAATGATTCTGGTCTTTGCCAGCAGAACACAGTACCTGCAGCCAGGTTGAAAGTTCTTCCCTTTATGTCGCTTTGAACAGGAGAGAACCAGTTTAGGACAGAGCCCACCAAAGGAAGCTGCCTGAGCATCCCCTGAAACACACAGGCACAAACAAGCCGATCTCTGAATGGATTCTGTATTCATCTCAGTGGACTACGACTATTTAACGCAACGGCTGTTGCTGCATTGAATGTGTGTGTGGGTAGAAACAACCAGAGGAACCCACCTCCTCCATGAGTTTGTCCTCACTGGCCTTTTGGAGCTGCAGCTCTGCTTCCAGGATGCCTTTCCGCACCACCTCCGTCATGTTCTCCATCAGCTGCCCATGCAAACGTTCCAGGTGTAACATATCCAGACAAAAAGGGACAATGAAAGCCCAATGAGGATGGCTCACAATCAATAAAGAAGGATCAATAAGAGAAACTATAAAGTCCTATTTGACTGGTCCACTTATTAGTTGATACGTTCTGGGTCAATCAAAGTTCTGATTGGTCGACCACTTCTACTCTTAGTTTCATCCTGTCTGGTTAAATCCACCAGAAGGAAAGTACCAAGTTCTAACGGGGGTGTTCGGAGCAGCCCCGTTTCACAGGTAACAGCTGTCTTCAGAGAACTCCCCCCTCGTTTTTTACTGTTTTGGATCAGCCCACCTCACTAGAGACATGTCCAAAGGTTTGCTGTCCAAAAATGGACTACAAACATGTCATATAATTCAAAATCGATGTTTGATTTTATTTTTTTCATGCGTAAAGGGGTCTGTGCCTCCGTGTTTGTAGGCTATTGTTTTGAGCCTATGCTTTACTTTCCAGGAATGCACATTACCAACTCGTTTGTACTTGTTTGATAAACCAATTAGTCGATTCTCAGTCAAAATTTCAGGGTTTCAGTCGACCAAGAATCTGTTTGGTTGATTACATCCCTAAGAGAAAGATACCTTCTTAATCCAACATCAAATCCCTGCCTGTGAAAAAGAGCTACTGCAGCCTCGTGTCACCTCTCTGTTCGATTAAGTAAGAATAAATGTGTGACCTTCTTATTCTAGTCAGATATTTGTTTCTATCTTTCTGTCAGGGACCAGTTCTGCATTGTGCATCCATTTAATTTGTGTTCTTCTTGTTTTGTCCTCAAATCTCAAAACCCTTTTTTAAAAGAGATTTTGTTTTCCATTTGATTTAACTTTATTTCTCAAGCTTGTTTTTAAGCTGATAAGACTGTGGAAGATGTGAAAACATTATGTTTTGTATGTTATCCAGAAAAAAAGGCTGACAATTGACTAAACTAAATTACTTTGAGAGATACTGTTTCAAACAGTTTCATTACTTAAAACAAAGCACTGAAGTACTGAAAAGATTTAGACCACAAGGTAAGAATTGGAGGAAAAGCCGACTGTCACTTAGCACTCATTCAAACAAAGCTTTGTTAGTCGAGGATCTATCGAAATGAATAAAGCCATTACCCTTCCATTCTCTTCTATTTCCCTCCCCATGGCAGCGATGGTTTCAACCAGCTCGTACACGTCCACGTCTTCAGACACCATCCCCACGAACACGCAGCCCTCCTCCGTCACAAACTCTGGGCCTGGGATGAGATCCCCACAGGTTTAGTGTGTAATGCAATGCAATTAAACCCTAATAAATTTATTTATTCATTTATCTAACCTACTTTTTTAGGTTACTTGTAGATTAGTGGACATATTTCTCAAATTTGTCAGTTTGCATCCATTGGACAAGGGTCCAATTTCCCTTATTAACAGTACATTCTTATTTCCAGTCCTCTAATAAAATAATATCAGCATGGGAGCTGGTTGTTTAATGTGAAACTCAGGGGAAAGATTTAAAAGAAAAATAAACAAATCTCTAAATTGTCTTAAAGGGATACTATATTGCTGAAGTATATGTTATAAATTGAGGTATAAAAATGGTTGCCGATGGATAATAATGTGAGCGAGCGTCTGCCAACCAACCGGTGGAGAAAGTGATGTCAGTGTCCAGGTCTTGCAGTTTCTTGAGCAGCTCGTAGTTAATTTTCTCCATCTCCTGCTTCCTCCTGCTCTCATCCAGTCCTTCAGCCTGCGGCTCGTACCTGGGCAGGGACAAATCAAACCCAGGTGATTAGAAACTCCAGCTCAGTATTAAGCAGATCCAACCCAGACAATCCTCTACTGAAAGAGACAGTCCACAGACAAGGTTACCGATTACAATGGATTATTTGGGGTTTTTTCTTATTTACTTAACATGTAGGATGCCAAAAATGAGTTTTATAATCACTCTCCATATTCCTAAGTGATCACAAAGGGCTTCAAACTTCTATCTTCCAGCAGAAAAGCTGTATTCTGAAACTTCCTGAAGTTTAAGGTTTTTATATTTTTTTCAAATGGATCAATTCTGCTCTGAATTCAAAAGTCGAAGCCAAGACGATGATGGACAGATGCATCATCTTTACCTGACGGCTCCCAGACCAGGCCAGCTGAGCTCCTCTATGAATGTGAGCGAGGGTGAGCGGCGGTGGACCTCCTCTCTGAAATCCGGCCGCAGGCTAATGGTGGAGGTCATCAGAGGCACCAGCTCGAAGAGCTTCTCAACCATGTCCTCCACGTCCTCCTCCTGTGTGCCCAGACCTGAATGGGAAAGGAAAAGGCCACAGTCACTCTGTTCGTTAATGTCGTGAAGCATTTTCAGGGAGCTGCTGAATGTGTGCAGAGAACAGGCCGTTTGTGTGTTTACCCGCGGCCGTCAGAAGGGGGCTGAAGCGGATACAAGTCCCCTCGTCGTCAAGCTCCACCACGTCCACTCCACTGCTGGGCACCAGCTGGGCCAGCTGCTCACCAAGCTATAGCCACCAAAAACAAAAGACACTATGTCAGCAGGTCTATTACAAAAAAAAGAAAAAAAAGAGAGCAGATCTATTGGAAGCTTTCCATTTTTAATCCAATATAATCAAGTAAAAAGAAGATGAGTCAGGATTGACGCTTTTGTCAATATTGTCTGAAAAGCTGACATTAAAAAAAAAACCTTACTGATAAACAGAAGTACTAAACTAAATTAATTAATTAATTATGGAACTCGGACAGTTCTCCTCCCATTTTACAGCATCTTTCCTCGTCCTTGTGAACAATAAAAAAAAAAAGAGCTTTTCCACTTATTTGTTTCTTAGTATTCAAATTTAAATACAGGCTTTTTGTTTTTCTTTTTCAATGCTTAACATACAAAGTTTTGGAAGATACAAAAAAAATCAATAAGAAGATGGAAATTCTACTCACCCATCTGTTGAAGGTATTAAGCACCTCTTTCTCTCCAGCACAGAAGCCGTCCAGTGAACCCCCACTCGATTCTTATGAGAGGGGAAAATAAGGACACAAGTCAAACAAACAAACAAAAATAAAGGGAAACCATAGATCTATACTGAAAATGAATTCTCTTTTTACCTGCAGAAAAAAATTCTCCAACACTAAAATGTTACAACCTCACAGACATAATATAATAAACCCAAAGGACGCTTTGGGGAAAAAGTGCAACAGTCTCAACATGATGAACGTTTAAATTCTTATGTCCATGAACACCTCCACTGACAGGATTACCTGTTATATGGAATAAAATGGCATGTCAGCATCTAAAGGATAAAAACTAAACTCGAACTGGGGAAAAACACTGATGAACTATACATTTTTGTCAATCAAAACACACTTAAAAGCATCTTAAAGTGGTTCTGATTGTGACTCTTGGCTCAGATTACCAGCACTGGTTTCTTGGGAGAACTTGAACAGCACCACGGGAGAGTTGAGCTCATCTTCCACCTGTGGGACACACAAACCCACACATCAGCCATGTGAGGGAGGGCAGTGGCTTCCACACCTGTCACCCGACCCACTGAGAAACATGCAGAATGTCTGTGGCTGGAGGGGGGCGAGGGGAAAATGTAGACGGGGTTTTGTGTCAAAGCCTACTAACGTCTCTGCATGGCGTGTCCGGAGGAAGCCTGTCCAGAAGGTTTTGTTTGAGCGGGCACACTGCTCTGTTTGTCTTGGCTGACAATTATTCGAATCTAAAAATATTTTCTTGTTCAAAGCCGTCAACCAATACCACAGGACTTGAGAAATTAATATATAAAATTGTCGAAAGCAGGTCTACCGCAATTCCTCACTTATCGCAGTTGTTATGTTCCGGGACCACTCGCGAAGTAGGAACGCCGTATTTACTTTAGTATCTATATAATATTTCAGTAGTGACACACTATTTTAAGTTTTAGAAACCATCCCGACACAATTAAAACACTAACTTCGCACGGAAGGCGAGCGGTAACAAGATGTGACGGTTACCGAGCCAATCAGCGACGCCTCTACAGAGTAGCATACTCAGTCAACCAATCAGGTGTTGCGTACAATCTCACGTCGGCAAGTAGCGTCTCAAGCGGCCACTGTTTATTCATCCGCCGAGTTAATGAGTCATTTATTCATTTAAGTGGAGAGGAAATAATCCCCCCTTTCCTTGTTTTGTTAACGAATTTAAATTGGATTATTTATCATTAAGTACAATAAAAAAAATGGAAAACTGCTGGCATCGTCTTACAAGAGATAGCTAAAAACTTGTAAAAAGTTTGTGAGTGGTGGTGTTGCTCCTTATTTTTCTTTCGTTGTTTATTATTTTCCATTATCTTTTGCCCCTTGCTTGTAACCATCCATGAGATTATTGAGTTTCGTTTATGCTTTTGTACTGTTTTCAAACTTCTAATGAAGAAAAAAATCGTTATTTACTCACTACTGTACTGTAAATCATATTTTTTTATGATTTATAATACTGTATTATTTTAGTCTTATAATTAAATGTTTCTATGTTTTGTGATTTTTAATGCAAAATTAATCAAATATATACATAAGTGTACAACCCATGCTAGGCATATGTATCACAAAAAACAGCGAAAAGGAAAAATACCACAAAATATATTAATTTAAAACATTAATATTGATTTTTTTTTAACGCTAAATTTAAACTGCTAAGTAGCAGGAATCCTCAGAAAACCTGGACACATCTTTTGAAGGCGTTTCCTGTTCCTGCATCCTTGATTCTGACTTGAAATTTTAATTTGGCTGACTAATCAATGATTAAATATTTGATCTAATGGGATCTGCATGGGGTGCATTGCTTCATTCTCTTACACCAATGAATCTGGACATAAAGCAAAATGGAGCCCGCCATAGATTACAGGTAAGACGTAGAAACATGAATCATGCCTGGGGGGTGCTGCAATCATGATCGTTTTCAGGGTGTGGATGTGAGGGTCATGAATAATTTCTAAGCATGTTCAATGGGGTCAATCATAAAAGTCTGAAAACACCTTTTCCATGGTGGAAATGTCCACTCATCTTTAGAATTTAGAAATTTTGTTTTGTTTGCTCACTAAAATAACTCCAAAACATACATCCATGTAAAAAATCATACTTGCCTTTGAGGAAAGGCATCTATACTTTACCAATTCAAGCTTTCTCGTCCTGTTTTTGACACAGCATCTACTGCTTTATCAATAAATAAATAAGTACCATGTTCACCTCTCCTGTTGTTGTTTTTTTTTTTTCCACAGTGGACTCAAATGACAAGAAGGAATACACTCAAGTCAAGAATGTGTAGCAACGTCGATATTTGACTCTAGGCAACACACATTAGAGCCAAAACAAAAAGGATGTGAAACAAAACTGAGAGTTTAAGCAATCCACATGAAATCTAAATATCTATTTGTGGCAATATAATCATACAATCACAGGTCCAGTAGAAGTCAGTAGGGCCTGGAAGGTTTTGCCATCAGTCCCCTGAAAGTTTGACGCTTTGGCATTTATAATCTGTTTTGAACATGATCAAAGTCCTTCTAGAAATCCAAACTGATGCTTTAAGACAAAATGTATCACATAATCTACTGAATATTATTCATTTATAGGAAGGTATTGTGAAATATTACCCAAATGGCATAATAGCAAGGTTTGGGGTATATTAGATAACATAGAATTTTGCCCTGTTTTTCTTGGTCAGAAACTTAGACTTGCCGTGTGTTGTTAAGGCCACATGAGTAGATTTGATTCTAAAAAACAAGGAGATTATGACTCCCAAAGTCAGCTGGTGGAACAAAAGGGATTAACCACCACTCTCTGGTCCAATCTAAAGTAGAAGTCCATACTGCAAGGATATAGTTGTTTGGAGCAAGGGAATACAAGAGCACTTAATGCATTTAACAATTATTCATGACCCTTATAGTTCTTCCAAAGGCAAAAAAATATGAGTGCAAACGAGGCATTCTCTGAAGTACCTCGAAGAACATGCCTGAGGGATCCACATCCTAAGCTTTAGGAGGAAGTGAACAGTCCATCAGCCAATGGAGACCCATTATTGCAGAGCTGATGTAGGTGAAGGAAAATGATCAGGAGTGACAGACGGACAGAAAAATAAAGGGGGAAGGGGATAACAGGGAAGGGTAAAGGGGACCATAAGGGAGACGGGGGAAAAGGCTTGGTCCCACCTACAATAGAGAGTATGAGAGAGCCCAGAATGTCCCGAAGAGAAGCCCCGGAGATGGGGAGGATCGGCGACACCATGCCCTGGAACCAAGGTGACCCACACTGACTATAACTAGAGCTATACACACACAGAAACGTACTCACACACTCCTGAAAAACCCAAACACACATTGAAAACACAGTGGCTCAGCAGGCTCGGGCATCTGGAGCCTTTAGGCTGCAGCTAGCTTGAGCGCCCCCGTCTTAAGCCTGGGATCCCCCGCACGCGGATTGTTCACTGCATCTGGATCGCGTCAGAGCTCGTTTCGGTTCTCAGCTTAGACCGGATCACATTTCTGACCTCAGCGGATGCCAGTGAACAAGCCTTCCAACCCAGTCAGAGTCGGTCAAGTCCTGACATTACCATTTTCAAAGCCTCAGTGAGAGAGATCTTGGTCTCAAGCACATCCTAGAAACAAAAGTGGGTTTTGTTTTAGAGCACTTTGCTACCATTAATTAGGTCATCTGTACAGAATACAACACTTCCACTGTCTTTTAAGTAATTAACACCTATAATGAATCAATATTTCAATTGCAAACAACGTGTTTGACCGCTGCAGACGGTTTTATTGTGTAGGCTTTTACAGTCCTATCGACAACTAGGAGCACCAGACATGTATTTTCAGACTTCACTCAGAGGAATATCCCTCATTCTCAACTATCCCAAAAGTCTAACTAGCCTTTTACAGCTAAGAAACATGCTCTATGCTATGCCATTATTATCCTGCTATGCTAGTATCAATAGTGTGAGCGGGTAGAAAGCACATACCGATGTTTTGATGGAGGCCAGGGATTTTAACTTCTGCAGGAGCAGCTGACTCTGAAGGGGAGGAAGAGAGAACACAATGGGAAGCACATGGCATCAAAGCTCAACTCACTAATCAGTGGTTGAAAAGCTATTTATTTTGCTTCAAGATGAACATCGTTTATCATTTAGGTAATTGAATATGTAAGATAGATAGGTCTATTATAAGCGTTACATGCTGTAAGCCTGAAATGAAATAGCGTTTTGCTTAACAGTAAAGTGTCGCTTACTAAAGCCGTGGAGTGTCTGATCTTCTGAACGATTCCATTGTGACCCAGATACTGCAGGGAGAGCCAGAGAGGTAGCGCTCGCAGCTTTTCCACCGGCTGACTGGAGGTCAGCCCTGCTGCCAGAGACTGAGAGGCCCACACACACACACACACACGCACACACAGAAGGGATAGCATCAGACCATGTCTCACAAAATCACCAAAACCTGCACGTTTTCCAGGCTATGTGAACAGAGTGTGAGCCCACCAGCGCGGGGTCTTCGTGCCTGTAGAGGGTGACGGCGGTGACAGCTGGCAGCCCCAGCCACTGGCCCGGAGTCAGCGTCATGCTGTCACTTTTGGTGGCAGCCTGAAATAGAAATAGAGGACATTAGAGTTATTAAATAATGAAAGCCCCCTTTTTTAAACCTGAGAGGGGAAATAATAAAAAAGAAAATTGTGAAAATATGTAAATGATTATTTAAAGGGAGGGCACGCTCCTGGTTTGAATCGCACCTCACTGGTTGATCATTCCTGGTCACACCGATTAACCGCAGGGGTCCCCCAAGGTTCACTACTGGGACCTCCTCTCAATGCCATACACACCCCATCCACTGGGCCAGATCATCTGGTCACATGGCTTTTGATACCACTGGTAAGCTGACCATACCCAGCTCCTATCTCAGACTATCTGTATGTCATATCAAGATGGATGAAAGCCCATCTTCTTCATCTTAATCTCTCTAAAACTGAACTGCTTGTCTTTCCAGCCAAACTGACCATACACCACAATATTCACATCCAAACCGAATCTCTGTCCATCTAAACTAAACTATGTCAGCTGAGTAGGTTTTTGAACTGACACCTCTCCAGTAAGCCAGGAGGCTTTATAGTTTCGCTTTGTGTATTTATTGGAAAACGAAGGATAATAAACTTTGTTTCGATTAACCCTTTATAGGGCACTTAATGAAACACTTTAAAATAAAAAAAATCAACCTTAGAGTGTTATTGGACAACATAATAAGACTTTATTACATTTGTGACATTTTCTTAAATTTTTTACTATAACTAACGTGCGGAAATTCGCAAAAACAGTCACTTGTCCGATAAAGGGTTAAACAGAAACATCACATCATTGGAAATGTGAAATGACGGATGTTGACGGTTGACTGTCAACAGAAAAGTTTGCCAAAAAACTTTCTCCCAACTCCCTGCTGGGTGTGCCCTCTCAGCTAAATAACATAAGACCACACACTTAAGCAGTCACCTGGCTTGTAGCTAAAATCTGAACACCTGTGCCACCATAAAACATAAAAATTCCTTTTGGCTCTCAAACTGTTTCTTGCTCCATTAAAGGCAACTAGAAAACTCCACTGGTACCACTGGCTACCCTGCATCATATTAAAGTCACTGATTTTTGCCTGCAAAGTGCTTAAGGGCATGGCTTCCATCTATTTGAACAGTCTTGCAAAGGCTTATTTCACCTTGCGGGGACCAAAGATTGTCATCAAGCAGTGCCTACACCACGCTAAAGACAATCCAGACTCCTTTTATATATCTTTCCACGATGGTGGAATGACCCACCAAGTGATAGAAGAACAGTGGCGTCCCTGTATATTTTTAAGAAAGTCTTGAAGACCCAGCTCTTCAGGGAGCTTATTGCTAGCTTAATGCAGTTTGTAGCTTATGTTAGTGCCTCATAAGGTGAGATGTGTGAAGAATGAAGGGTAAAAAACGTTTTTAAGTAGACTGGATTACCGTGATAGCAGAGGTGACCTGACCTAGTGCCAGGGTTGCAAGGTTGACCCTGGAAAAGAACAAAAACCACTGGTGAAACATCAAGTACGCATTTCAGATTTACAATGTGTACAGAAAAAAAAAGGATGACAACTGTGGCTGCGTAGAAGCTACATCCTGAAAGGATTTCACTTCATTTTATGGAAAGATGAGGACAAAAAATGGACACAAAGCTGTCACCACATCAGGTCTGTTCACCGAAGAATATGAAAAAACAGACTTGTTACTGTACAACAAGTCTAAGATAATAGGAGGCTCTTTCCCCTTAATTATGATATTTATACAAAGCTAAATAAACAAATTCCTATTTCCATGATGTATGTCTACATACAAAAAGTTGCTTTAAAATCTATTGTTGGGAGAGGTAAAAGAGCGGACCCACCCCTCAACATGAAGCCATAAGCTGTACTGGTCACACAGCTCCTTCAGACGGCTTAACTTGTCAGTATGGCCGGCTCCCGGGGTACCTGAGAAAAAACACACAAAAAAAAAGAAAAATTAAGCAATGTCCATATCAATAAAACAGAAAAAACAACAATGGAACTGTTGCTGACCTACCGTTACATGAATCATCTTTAAATTATGTTATACATATATAACTACAAAGTGCAAAATGTCTTTCACCTGCATTGGCGATCAACAGCAGGGGAAGCTTTCCAGCTTCCACGTCCTCTTTGATCAGTTTGTCCAACAGGGCTACGTCCTGGGAATAACAAGACAGCAGTCAGGTCACGTTCATTTGCATTGGAGGGAGCCTGGGAGCAAAAGGTGCTTTGCATCTGTGTTCTCCTACCATTTGGTGCTGGGACCCGAAGATGGTGTTGCACGGCACCGTGCACAAACTGGAGAGAGGCAAGCCGAGCTAATAACACAGAGATAAACACAACGTTTGCATTTATGGACTGAGAAGTGGCTGATGAATCGAATGAGATAAGCCCAAACATCCAACCCTATATACACACAGGCAATGCAGACAAGATTGTTTTAATTAAAAAACAAAGAAAAACCAAAGTTGTGAATGCTTCAACTAAAAAGAAAGAATCCTTCTCAGCATTGTGGGTGCTTGAATTCGGATACACGGCGGGCTCTTTGTGCGTTTGTGTCTCTTCCTCCATACCTGGCCGCAGAGGTACTGGCCCAGACCGGGCCTGCAGGAGGCGCTGTGGTAGATGACCGGCTGTCTGGAGCTCAGGACGCCGTAGCCCTCGGTGGCGTAATCCTCGTAGCGAGCGTTGATGACCAGCCGGCACACTTTGACCAGGCCGTCCCGGTCGTCCTCATGGAAACAGGCAGAGCCGCTCTCGTATCTGTGGGCCAGACACAGCAGCATTTAAAACCAAACTAAGTATTCGATGTTTGCTTTCTGCCTATTTTTGACTTAAAAAAAAAAAGAAAATTGACACAGAGATGATATTGTTTTCATGCTAAAACATGATTTGTATATCAAAGGTGCTTTACACATCATTTGATAGTTAAAAATGTAATAATACGATGGAGTATTAGGGCCACATTTACAAAATTTAAAACAAAAAGAATTACGAGATTAAAGTCGTCATTGAATGTGTCAAAAATAAAGTCGGAAATATTCTATCCTGTTTTAGAAGACGAGAGTTTATAAAATGAGGGTCGTGAAACATAGAATTCGTGGAAATCTGCTTTAGAATAACTTTCACCAACAAGGACATAATCTTTTGGCACATCAGAATCAGAATGTCAGAAGTATCAGGACGCTGAAAAGAAGACGCAAGAAAATGCAGCTTTTCCACGGAAAGAACCAGGCGCTGCTTTGTTTAAAAATGTGTCTCTAATACTCTGTTGTACAATAAGAATGATACAAAAAAAGTATATATATTCCCTTTTATCAAAATCTGTGATGTAATAATAATGTTAAAAAGCTCCAGGCATTAATGCAGAGCCACTAACAGTTTAAGAAAGATATAGAGAGACTACAGTCATTGGCCTAAAGGTTGATCTATAAAGGGTTTTAAAGGAAGACACAGTGGGGGGGGGCACACCACGTCTCCAAACACAACAGGGCTTCGACCTGAAGATCCTGCAGAGCCACAGCGTGGTGTCGGACACGATCCGCGTGGTCAGCCTGCGCAGCCGCTCTCTGTCCAGCACGGAGATGTAAGCGGCCAGGCTGTGGCCCAGCAGCGCCATGTGGCTCTGCTCGCCGACGCACTGCATCCTGCTGGAGGAGGGAAAGCACAGGAGTCCGTTTGGTTCGCCTCTCCTGCTTTGTGCGCATCGAAAATGGCCCGTGTAGACATATTCTTTCCCCGGAATATCAAATAGAACATCAGACTCCAAATCTGTGTGCAGGTTTATTCATGGCAACGCCAGCTAAAATCATTCCTCAAGGGTTAGGAAGACAAAAGCACGTCTGTGTTTTAGAGGTCCCACCCTTGTCACACACTTGATGGTGATTGAATAATCAGTCTCCACTAGCAAACGGGAAGAAAAAAAA
Organism: Menidia menidia; assembly: GCA_907169785.1. Taxonomy (NCBI): domain Eukaryota; kingdom Metazoa; phylum Chordata; class Actinopteri; order Atheriniformes; family Atherinopsidae; genus Menidia; species Menidia menidia. Next base: position 15,762,758 of record CAJRST010008890.1, on the reverse strand, counting down.
AAAGGACCAGCTCAAACAACTCGAGTTCCTATTCCAGGGAACTAATACAACTCCGGTTGTATAACCAATGTAAATAACCTCCTACAAGTAGAGGCCACACAAGGAGTGAATCGTTTATTTTATCATCTGCCCTTGTGGTAAATCTTAAGGGGACAAAAAGACAAAACTTTAAAACTCACAGAAGCAGAATTTAATGGACATAAGTACAACCAGAAATAATAAGTATGAAATAAGTATGAAATCTACAGTATTTTTTTTAATGAATCATTAGGTTTCCCTTTAAGAGAAATTGGGATTAATAAATCAGATTCTGTGTCCAAGATGAAGTAACAGGGATGTTTATCTCACTGAAAGGTCTAAAAATAGACTTTGACTCATACTTTTTTCTTTGCCATACAACTCTATTTGATGGTAAATCTGACCAATATCTGACTTGATTGCATTAGTCTACAAAGATATATTTAAAAAGAACAATTTCTGAGTAATTGGCAGCTCACTACAGTTTTTGGGGAGCTACATTTTTCTTTATTTAAAAAAGATTATTATGGTTATGCTTACTGTCGGTTGAACTTGTCCTCTTCCTCCATCTCCTCCTCCTCTTCATGAATGAGGTTGTGAACAAGATGCAGTATAGTGGCAACATCCTGACCACTGCAAAGAAACACACAGGCAACACATGTTTAGCAGAACTCCTTAAAATGTCTCCATTTCCATCTTAACTGCTGTTGCCAAATGAAAAAAAAAAAGAGTCCTGAGATCAATTTTAAAGCCTTTAAAACTCTTGACCCCAACATTTGATAACAGAGAGAGTTTTCTTTCGACAGAACTTTAAGCTCCTTGAGTGCAGACATGCTTACAGCTTGTAAAAAGTCAAATGGGAGCTGAAACTCCTCTCTTTTAAGGTTTGCAAACTTGCCCTAAATCAGTCATCAGCGTGCCATTATATATAACAATTATGCACTGAGATGTGGCCATGGTACTACAATAAGCCCAAAGGCAAACAATGGAAACGCAGCCAAAACAAGCTAAACCTACTCTGTAACAGCACCTGTTACGGTGTGTGTGCGTGAAAAGATGGGCGTGTGTGTCTGTGTGTGTCCGTCTTACTCTCCCTGAAGGGGTCCGGGGATGCTTGTTCGGCTGAAACGCCGTCTGTCCGCTCCTGCCTCCGACTCTCTGCATAAATAGAACGCAAACTTCAGTCAGTTTCCCTGACATATAATAAGCAGAAGTCGTTGTGAATTCGTACATTTGCCCGTCTCCCAGGATCCTCATGGCTTCGGTCAGGTTCTTCCCCACTTGGGCAAGCGTGTTGTCCACCATCATGCCTTTGTGGCTCACTAGGGGAGAGAAAGGGAGAGGGCTTAACCGTCATGTGCTCACCACATATCCGTCAACCAGAAAAATGCAAGTTCATGGATTGTTTTTGCAGTTCAGTCCTCTTACAGTTACAATAGGGTTGAGAATCATATCTCTTAAGATATTAAGATAACACAGAACTACAAGCACCAGATCATTAAGTCCTTAGTTTGTTTTGAAAAAGAGCAACATGACAGAAAAATGGTGTCCTTCCATTTCATCTGAAGATGCAAACAGATGCTAGATGTAATACTTCGAACATACTTCCCCTTCTCTTCTGTTAATGTTTTTTTGTTATTTGTAATTGTGCTTATCTAATATCATTGTGTTCATTATTGAAGAATGTACTCCACAACTAAATAATATGATTCGTTATGTTCATGAAACGGACTCATATTCCTTTGTTGCTCTGTTTTTTTTTTTATACAGACCAGTATTTTTTTAAACTAATTTGAAACAGAGAACACATCTACAAACATCACAATGTGTTTGTAAAATGAAACATATTCGTCACTTTACCTTTAAGTTTTCAGTAAGATGCTCTCACCTTTTTGATGACTTCCTGTTTTGTTTTAGGCCAAAGCAACAAATTTGGTCAAACTGATTGTTTCAGTTGGTCTTTACACTTTAATATTCTTTGACCTACTTGAATATTCACTATTATTATGAATATCATAAATACTACTCTTTTCAGTCGCCATATTTGTATTGCAATAGCTCCCTTAATATGAAATGACGGTATTACTTATAACATTTTACTATGTCAACAGTCCTGTGAAATTTGTCCTAATAATGGCGGCTGGACATTCAACTAGATGAATTTGTCAGGTGCACTGCAGCTACACGGTTAACCGGCGGGGGAAATGTAGGCTTCCGTGCCCCCAGCCGAGTCCCCTTTAGAGGATACTTCATAACAAGGCGCCGGTAGCAGAACCGTCCGACCCCCGGAGACGTACGGCTGTCCGGGGGTTTCTCCCCCCACAACAGCTGGCGGCGCCGGGCCGGGCTAGCTAACAGCGGACATCCTGCTCCGCTCCCCTCCGCGCGCTGACCTCGCGCTCCTTCACTTACCTCAAGCAGCGCGCACCGATGACAGCTTCGCGGGGGTCTGCGGTCCGCGGAGGAGGGGGGCGGGGGTGGTCGGTCGGTCGGAGGGGGGGTAGGGGTGGGGTGGGGGACGCAGAAATGTCGTGACGTGGGAAGGCCGTGGGGTACCTTCAGAAAATTCCAGAGAAAGCCAGCTCAAACGCGATATCAAACGCGTACGAGGTGCTCCGAGTTCCCTCGAAGTACCGGAGATGGAACCGGACAGTTTACTTCCTGGACGCGCGTTCCACGCTGGCAACGCCGACGTCACCCTTTGTCACAGGACTGGCCAGTCGGGCGGTGGGTGATGCTGCCGGGAGGGAATGTTTGTACCGAGCACCAGACCGGGAGCCGAAACTGCCAACAAAATAGCCGTTTCCTGGTGTGTACTAGCAACCGGAGTCTTGACAGAGACCGTCTGTTGAAGTAAAAACGGGGACTATCTAATGTGAAGTTATTTCTACGGATTAAGCAGCCATGTTGCTCCCCGAGTCGACAGCAACCAAAACACCGAAACGATTTAAACTCCAAAACGAGGATTAGCAAAGGCTATGCAAATGTTTTAAGGACTTTACGGTAAAATAAATAATATACAAAAATCTGAAAAACAATAAAGGGAAATAAATAAAGACACATTTGTAAATATATAAACCATTAGGCCTATCCTTTAAAAAAAAAAAAAAATACTCAGCCACTTAATTTTCCTATGAGTGGAGAAAGGGTCATCGGCTTGAATCGTCCCTCCAAAGCCACACAGGGAGACTTTAGCTGTCCTGTAGCGCCCTCTATTTTCTAAGACCGAGGGATGGCTCAGAAGATTTACATCAAAATGTGGATTTATTTGTATGGTTTATTTTTAAATCAACGTGCCCACCTGGATTAAACCCATTACACTTGAGATCATGCAACTGCAATATGATTTTGAGATTTTTTTCCTTTTGTTTTGATCATTAAAAGCAACATCGGTGCTGTTTACAAATACAAATCATACTTTTACTTTGTGAGACACCAAATCTAAAAATATAATAACACGTTTCAGTTTACATATTTGATCATATTTATCCTACTCGATGTTTTGAACATTTCCCCTCATATTTTTTTTAATGAAAATGAACCCACACCGATACTGTACATACAAATGCTGAATCCAAACCACATTAGTTGTTCTCATTTTAAATGTTAAAAATGAATCAGAATTTAATACCTAACATTGAAGTTCAAATCTAATGGGGGCTCTGCGTGGAGATTTCACTGTCCAAAAACATCCAGAATAGGTACATTGGTGATCCTAAATGTAATTAGTATATATCCTGTACTGGCAGCATGAGAAAGCCCTCTAATCTGCAACTGGATACGTTTGCACATTGCAAAATGCTAATTACATAAATTGAAATGACAAAATTTTTAAGGGCATGGCTGTATTTAATCTCCAGCTAATCAAAAAAACAATGTGTTATAGCTTCTTCATTAAACATTTCCTCTGGATACATTAAAGACATCTGGAAGAAAATACGATGAAACAGCTTCTTTAAACACTTCAACATAAACCATAAAAGTACACCAACGGTGACTGAATGAACCACTCATCCCCTGGATGATTCAGCCATTCATTCAGATCAAAATGCATAAAACAAGGCAGATGTCATTGAAAAAAACACATTTTTCTGTCTGCATTTACTTTTTTGTCAGAAATTCCATCGTCCATCGTCAGATTCCTCTTTGTGATCTTCTTTCCCATGGAACAAAATGGAACTATCAAGCCTTATAATTCCTTAGCACATAACCAGCTGCAGGGGGCGTCTGAGCTTCTGGATAACGCAGAACTTTGTGAGGCTTTGCAGCTTTACAGCCCGTTTTTCTCACCATCTGGATTCCTGAAAAGCCCCATTGGAGTGTAGCCTGGTTCAGTTCAAACGCTGAACAGTTTTTCTCCAGTTTAGTTTTACTACTGGGTCAGGATAATTACTGGTTTGGCTCGGTTGGTCCACGTCTGCTGTAATTCCCTCCGACTTGCACCCTGCTGCTGTGTGCTGACTGTCACCCACTGCAACAGGCAACAAGAAGTTATTTTATTCTTGAATTCCCCCTTGGGGATCAATAAAGTATCTATCTGCCTATCTATTTGGTGGGAGGTTTTTTCAGCTTGGCTACAACAAATAACAGAACAAGTAGTTAATCATTTTTTCTGTGAGGTCACTCACAGCAATACAACGACACAAAGATGACCAGTTCAGTTCATTTAAATTTGGTATTGAATCAGAATGTAAACAATAAGTCTTCATCATGAAATCCACAGATTACTCTGATACACACAACTTATCTAATGCCCATTTTTACACACACACGTGCACATGGGTACACACAGACACACTGTAATGAGCAGTAGTGATAATAATCAACTGTATTTTTCAAAGCTGGTAGTTTGTCTATATTATATTTGTTATTATTAAGTCTATTCAAACAGAAAATAAACTTTTTGCCTGTTTTTGTCCTTACTACTTCAACCACAACTTGTTTTAAGACTTGCCAGAATTCTAATAAGGGTTTTTTACTCTTTTAATTGGTGTATCTCTCCCAGCCCTTCTACCAACGTCTGGCTGCTATGAAGACCCTGGCGGGACAATCACGTGCACTATGCAGCAGAAGTGCAAAAGACTTTGCTTTGTGCTCAGAAATTGAGAGAACGGCGTTCCAGACGAAACCAAAGTTGACATTCTTTGCATTTTACAGCGAACAGTGGCGTCATTCATTTGGCTGGTTTTCTATGATCTGTTAACAGGGATTTTTTTACATGCTTTTTTTTCTCCCCAACAGCTTCCAGCTAACCAAATTAGAGAAGTGGCTTGGATAGTTTGGCTGCTGTGGCTCATTCAAAGTAAAGGAGAAGCTGTTTTGAAGGGCCAGAGGTGTGGGCTCCTTTAATTGATGGTAAAGCTCACAAGTTCAAAACAAACTATTTTGAGGAGACATGGAAAAAAAGGGAGAAAAACTCATTTAAAGCACAAATGCCATTTTGTTTGCAGACCGAAGACAAAAGGATCAAGACATAACAATTCATTAATGCAATGATTTTGATCATCACCCTGTTTTATCGTACAATTGATTTATTTTAACTTTTCTCTATAATCGAATTTTAACAAAGTTTTTGTTCTCAAATGTTCTCCCTTTCGACTTGAGAGTATTTACGTATTCCGCAGAAGTCATGATGGACTGAATAACTCACGGATGGTGTCCCATCTTGTTCAGTTATCTCAACAAAAACATTTTTTTCAAGAAATCTTTGCTTGCAACGTTGCAAACCAAAGCTGTGCTGCTGTAATCTTTTTAGAGAGTCGTATTTCTCTTAAGAGTCCTTCTAAACAAGACATGCTGGTTGTCTGTATTGTCCCAGACATTAGCATTTAGTATGCTAACTGAGGCCTGTACGTGTGATATATAGGCCCTGGGTTTTGGATTATACAATCTGGCCTTGGGCTGAACTTGCTGGGACACCGTCTCTTATGTTTTCCTTCCTGTCTGTAGATTGATGGGCTCCAAATAGTTTGGAAAATCGCCTTAAAACTCTTTCCAAATGGATGGGGAGCAACAATTCCTTCTTAAAGATCAGTGCTTTGGTCATTGTTCGGGGGCTCCAAATGATCCCCCACATTTCAGTTGGATTTGAGTTCTGGTTACCCCCAACTGTGAAAGCAATAAGAGAGTGCATAGTTCTTCAAAATGGCTTAGTTTTTCCTCTAAAATCAGTAATCAGTCCGGTTCCACAGTAAAGTCAGTCCATGACTTCTTTTTGGGTTAATTCTTCATTGACTGTCCAACAAAATGAGAAACACATTTTGGAACATATGAAGACCCAACGTCCAAAATAGGGCAGGAGACAGGGTTTAAGATCTAATCCCACTAACAGTACACACAAGAAAACAACAACAGCTCATAATCAAATGATCCTCTACATGATTTATCTTTCTTTTCGGTTCATCTGCTTTAAAACGTGCTTAACTTTTGGTTTGCTGGTCCAGTTAAACCACGGTGGATTAATGTCAGGCTAGCTTTTGTTGATGGACACTGATAGTAAGTGTAATTGGACTTCTATGTACAGAAAATGAAGACATTATAAGACAAAGGATGGAGGGGATTGGGCCTATTTGTGAAGGGTGATTAATAGAAATACACGAAAAGTCTCAAACTGAAGCATTTTCAATGAGTTTGTCACAGTGGTCATGTCATTTCACAAAGCAGGGAAAAGCACCAGCAACTAAGAGGAGTTATTTTTAGCAGAAATTGATATAGATAATGTTTCTCACACCGTTCTCTTAGACCCTGTCAACACTAACGCACACATTTAGCAAAAAGACACTTTTTCCTTTTTCGTCAAAGCCGAAAAGGCATTTTGAACTGAATTCTCCCAAATGACTGTTTCAGCTTTTGCCTGTTTCTGTTCCTCTGTGTGATGATCGTTGAACTGGAAATCAAAACAGGGCCTATGTTCCATTTTTTTCTTCTGTTCTCCTTTACTTTTGTCCCCCTGCTCTGTGGGATGATGCTGTGTTACAGCACTGCCTCAAAATCGATACTAGCAAACAATTAGTCTGATTTTCACAACTGAATTATAACGTTTTAGCTCCATCAGGGGATCAGATTAATAAGAAACCACAAAACGTTCTTCTCTCGTATCTCATGTTTATTTTACATGAGTATTATCTCCATTTCACTGTCTGCTTTCCAACAGGAATTTGAATCCCTCAAACAAAATTAAATCTTTTGTTAAACTTGATTCAATCGGTGAATAAATCCTGATAAGCATGCTTTCTATCTAAGGGTCTAAAGACCTCACACAAAGTCCACCTATCCATCCTTTTGCTATTTCCAGTCATTCCAAGTCGGGTTGCTGGTAAACCACAAACTCACTCTCCCTCCTGTAGTCAATTTGGAGTCACACTTAACCTAGAAGGCATGTTTTGGACTGGCTGGAGGAAGCTCTAGTACAGAGAGTACCTCTAAATACACAGAGAGAACATGCTAACTTCACACCCAGAGGCCCGAAACCACGAATCGAAATATCAAATACACAATAAACGTACAATATGCCAAAAAAAATCCTCCAAAATGAACACCATATATGTTCAGTATCTCAAATGTTCCCCATTCGTAACTGGTTACTGCTTGTTAAACTCCTTTTTTGTCTGAGTTCTGGACAAATAAGACTTTTAATAAGAAAATGGCGCTGAGAATTTTTCTGTAAACTCGGATTTAAGCCTTTACTTTGAAACCATATGTTTAGAAAATATGGAATTACAGACTGATTAGCTCTCTGATGGAATTAGCTTTTTCTAGGGAGCTTTTCTGGTCGGGATATTAATGTCACTCTAAATTTAATGGGGAGCTAATGAGGATAAGCTGACGCATGAGAACCGTGGGTTCAGGGGGTTCGGACCGGCCGAAGGCTTTTCCGGGAATCTGGGGGACGGACGCATCATTAGAGACATGCAAAAATATGACACATGCCTGGTTTATTTGTGAGTTAGTCATCAGGTCCTAAGACACAAGAACTGAAAGGCTGCTCACGTTAAAGCTGGAAGTGATGAGACCAACCACACAGCTCCACTAGTTGTCTCACTGTGGGACAAATCTATTCAGATGGAGACAAATCCCACATGGATGCAGACCTTTGTGAACAATGCTGTCTATTAATCCAGAAAATTAATGTTTTTTTGGGAGTTTGAACTAGTTCTGAGCCATTTTGGATGGAGATCTTTCCTGAAGACTAAATAAACCCCAGCCTAAAGTCCTCATAAAGTCTAAAAAATGAGCTTTTTGTTCTTAAGGGGGGTTGCTCACGTCCAAGTGGTCTTCAAATGGATGAAAGCATGAAATGTAGACTGTAAAGAGAATCATTGTCAAAGCAGAAAGGCTGGGAAGGGGGGGGGGGGGGGTGAATGGGCATTGACTGGGAAGGGTTTTTTCCAGGTGTTGCACCCGGCCCCGCCCCCCGCCCCCCAGCTGCCCCCCCCCCTGTCCCTTGGGGCTGCAGGGGGGATGGGCCAGAGCCACGCCGACCCACAGTCCGGTCCCTGAACGCGTCAGAACGGGGAGAGCGCGCGCCCAGGAGCGAGCTCAGTCCAGCCGCCTTTACGCACCAGTTAGAGGGGAAAGTCTGGGGTAGTTTTCCAAACGTAACCGACCTTCAACTCTTCTCTAGAGGTTTTTTTTCTCCTCTTTTTTTCTTCTTATCTGACTTGGAGCTGCATAAAAGAGCCCTCTGCAATTAAGACAGGATGTCGGACCTTCCAGTAAATGACCACCTCGCAGGGATATTATCAGATTTTGAAGGTATGTGGGCGGTAATATTAAATTACTTTACTTGAGGCTAGGGGTTGCCAAGTTATAAAACCGAATTTGCTCGTGCAACTTCAACCGCTTGTCTCTTATTTCTGAGAGGAAAAAAACGCACGAAGACGGGAGTGTTGGCATCTTTGTTACTTTCATGATACCAAACAATCCAAATGCATCCACAGCCACAATAGAGCAACGTGTTGGATCAAAAGCTTGGAAGATAGTAAAAAAGGTCAATATTCTGCAGGTTTATAAGAATAAATCCAGTGTCTGTTTGCAAGCGTCATCCTGCATGCCAAGACCACACAAACAGGGATTTAATGAATTAAAATGTGAGTTTTCGCAAAGTATAAAAGAAAAGTAACGCTCTTTTCCGTATCATTGAGCAATAGAAATGAAAGTCTTCCATCAGGATAGATGTCAGATTGACGGTAAGTGACTGATGAGCCCTTTGTCTGCTTACAGTATAATTACAAGAATCAAATATCAAATAGGCGCCCCAGTGCGTGTGTGAGCCCGCAGGTATGTGTGTGTGTGTGTGTGTGTGTGTGTGTGGTGGGGGGAATGGGGGATTGTATCTTGCAGGGGCAGTAAATTCTGCTCTTTGAATGAGATGGCTGTCCCTCAGAGAGTCCAGGGCTTGTTTCCTGCTTGTTTTATTTTTTCTGTGTTTTTCTGCCCCGGCTTTGGGTTAAAAGTTAAAACCTCTCAAACACTGGCTCCATTAGATCAAGACTGTTATTCTTAATGTTCATAGAGCGTATTCAGTCTTTCTGTAGGCTATCCATTCCCATAGGCATGTGAAAATTGACTAATTTTACCTGAATGCATGCATTTGTTGGGGTGTAAAGGTCTTTTTACATTTATTTTTTACCACAACTGACCTACTTTTGACAACCTCACCCACAGCCAAATAACTTTGGCTGTTCGGTCAGGATTGTTTTACTTTATCTATGATTAAATCACACAAACAGGATACATGCCTGACCTGTAAATTGTGGTTTATTGCTTCAATAACATATTCCTCCACATGTTTACTGATTGAAACAAGTTTTTATTGAGCACATTTATACCTCAGAGGAATAAAGTCCTAAATGAATGCTCTGGACTGGGGTGAAGTTTGATGGATATGAGAAGATAGCCATATGAGCTGTGGCTTTATGTAAGATATTTACCGTCTGTTGCATAGAGGCCGGTGATTGGATTAAGTTAATGAGTGCTTCGGGATGAAATAAAAGGAGGACGTGGGAGCTGTGATAAGTAGTTTTGTAGTTTTCCATTTCAGCCCAGTCGCCTGTGTAGGCAAGCTCCCTTTGGGGGCAGTTTAAGACTTTCATTCCATCACTGTCAAATGGGAGGTGTAGTTAATTAAGTTAAAGCCTCAATTTACCTTCATTGTAGATGAAGGCTGGTTTCAGGTTGGCCTTTTTTTCTTTTGACTTAAGGGTACAGTTGGAAAGGCCAGAGAAATGGTCTGAAATCATTAATAAATGCTGCGCCTCCGTGGTGTTTCACACATGCCAGAAAGAGATCGGTCAGCCTAGAAATCCCACAAACTGCCATGTCCACAAAGCACATTTCACTTCTGTTACTGTCCTCCAGAGGTGAAAGGGCCTCTGGTTATTGGTACCTAATCATCCTAATTAATCAAATTCACAGGTTTAAACACACACACATTTCAGACATTGTTTCTATTTACACACACTTATTTATTTTCCTTTTCATTGTATTTTAATTGCTTCATGGCGGCCCATTGAAAAAAGCCTGAATTACTAAAATCCCATACCTCGGTCTTTGTAATAAACTTCTATGTTCCATTTCTTTGACATCGGTTATAGTAACATCAATCTTCCTCTGACATGTCTATTAAAGGGAGGCAGTTAGAGCCGTTTGGACATCCTTCAAAGCTGTGCTAGCACTTATTGGGTTACAGTGTCTCATAATAACTTAATTTGCCATGAAAAATGGCATGTAGATACAAAGGATTAATATTCCAGCACCAGCGGATGCCACAGAGCTAGCATGTGGTGCGTGGCATTCCCATGGATGAGTCAGTGTGTCATCTACACCACCAATTGGCAAATTGTTGACTGACATCTCCAACCCATTTAAAATCCACCATCCGGAGAGAATTAAATCTGAAAGAGGATCAAGTTTCTTTGGAAAAAACGTCTAGCAATAAGAATAGAGAAATGAATGGCATAAGGGCAAGTACATTTTTGGCCGGTGGGGTTTGTCTATAGGTTAGCGGCACAGCCTCAAAGCAGGAGAATTCCTGATTTGAATTCAAGGTTGGACCTTTTGGTATGTTGCATACACAATGATAACTTAAAGGTATTAAGACCCTCAACTCAAGGTTTTGCTACCTAAAGACACCAAAGCTCTACTTGGTTTATATTCTACAAGAGGATCAATCTTGCTCAGTTCTTCTGACTCCTGTTAGGACTCTGGCCAATAGCCGAGCTGAGCTGGAGCTGTGTAATTGTCTTTTTGGGGAAGAACAGATGAAAGAGCATCACAGTAATGGAGTCTGCCAGAGATAAGGGTGTGATTGAGCTCCTCTAAATCAGCTCTGGTTGCTGACTTAAGATTTGTTTGAGGTGGCGAGGTCTTGAGTTCTCTGGATTCAATCTGAGTGACGACTCTCATTCCGTCTATTTTGCCACCAAATAGAACTATTTCTGTAGATCAGAGTTTCATCTGCATAGCTGTTATCAGCAACATTGCTGTTACAAATGACCTGACTGGTGGGGATCATGTAGAGGATGAATAATAGTGGCCCAAGAATTGGCCCTTGAGGGACTCCACAGGTCAATGGAACAAGCCCAAATCTATTCTCGCCAATAGAAACCAGGTAAGCTTCTGCCTGGGAGATATGATCAAAGCAGCTGATAACCTGACCCACTTTTCCACTCATCCATAAAGATTTGGTGGTTCACAGCCTCAAAGGCTGAGCTAAGACCCGATAGCGTTAGAAAGGATGTTTTAGTGCTCAGATAAATGTCATTTAAGCTTTCACCAACGCTGAAATCCGTCTCAAAGACAGTTTGGATTAAAGAAACCGCTGAGTTGAGTCAATGCAACTTTCTCAATAATAGTTTGATTTTTCGATTGTTACCAATATAGTGACCATGGCAACTCGGATGTTTTTGGTTTTGATATCAAAGAAGGGTGAACACTCATTACTCCTATTCTGAGTCATCAAATCTGGAGCTAACTGCTCTGGGGTGTTAGTTTGGTTCTCAACAGTGGGAAAAAAGTAGGTAATTGTTAGATTAATGAATTTTAAATTGGCTTTCTGAGTGATGCCTGTTAGTTTGTACCCTTCTTTTCGTGTAAGGACGGGTAAGCTGGGGAAAAAAATGGATGAATGAATGGGTGTGTATATATAACGAGTCAGTATCTGTCATGCTAGCTCACTTTCCACCGTAGATACTGATATAAACCAGTCAATCATCACATTAAAACACCCGGTCTTACATCATGTAGGTGTTATGTTTTACTGCCCATGGAGCTCTCACCTATCAGGGCTTTGACAGGAAACCCTTTGGCATGCCCTTTTGTGATCCCTGCCAGTTAGACAACGGCAAGTGGATGAGATCTGGTGGATCAGAAGACGGTGGCTCCGCGGAACAGATTTGTTTTTACATATTACAGACATTTACGATTAGACTGAATTCTGAGGGGTTTGGAAGTCGGATTCAGGCCTTGGTCTCTATTCCTCAAGAAGTTTTTGTTATGTTGCTTTGGGAAAACTGTATTTAGTAGAATATATAGACATAAATAAATAGCATGTATAGCTTTTATAGCTTCCCATGGGAGGTATGTATATACTTCCCATGAGAAGCAATAACAGCTAAATGTTATCATGCCTCGTAAAAGCATTCAAACTCTTTCCAAGAGGCAACGCGTTGTGACAAGACTCAGGCATCCACCGTCCTGAGCTCCTCTCCCTCTGGGCTAGTGTCTAATAGCGAGCGGGACAGAATGGGTACGCGGGCTACATTTCGTGGCTAATTGGACGTGCCTGAGGTGTAACAATGATAGAGATTCAGAAAAGGATTTCTCCTCAGGTAAATGGAATAGCCCTAAAACCCAAGATACAGATTCCCCCCCCACTTTTTTAAATCGCCCCAAAGGGGAATATTTAAAAAGTATTTAAAGAATAAGCCCTCTTTTAAATCATTCACCATGGGAGCGACTTATCTTGACATCTGATGACAGAAATGGAGAATTGATCATTGACCATAGTTTCTGATGCTTTGCACATGTAGATTTTTTTTTATTCAATTTTTTTTACAGTAATCACTCATGGCTGACCTGGTTGTCTCTAATCTGCAGCACTACAGATACTCATCAGAGAAGTGGTTGAAATTGAATTCAGATTGTTTCCTCTGCTCTGGCAGACAAACGGCTGCCTTTGTTTTTTGGGTGGGATTTCACTTAGCTGCCCTTTTAACATATTTACCTCCGGAAAGAAGGATGGGAGCCACCAGAACGCATCAAGACCAAACGTGAACTGCTTTGGTGGTGTTCTGTGTCTGTCAGTCTGAGTGAGGAGCGACTGACTCGTAGGTGTTAGCTCATAGAAATGCAAGGGTAAGTTAAAGGGCTGGTTAAGTAACTAGGAAGTAAATGTCGTTTTTCACAAGTCACTCTTGCACCCTTGAGGCCTCCAGCTGTTACAGACCCTCTGTGTTGCAGAGGTTTAGAAAAGATCCCTGCCAACACGTGTGAAATAGCTGCTGTTATTCAGCATCTTTCTGCATCCAGAGCTTTGATTGTCCCCCGAATGACAGAGCTGACAAAAACCACATTGCTTTTTTATTCCGCACCACAATAAGGGATCATTGACCCTCCCATAGTTTTTCCTCTCAGCCCTAACAAAAGCCCTTTTCACACGGTGGTCGGAGCTGCAAGGTGCTCACATTCATACGGTTATAGAAGCAGTTATGTGTGCTGTCATAATCAGACGGCCCACAATTGTTTTGCAGTTTCAGCTCTCTCTTGCACAGTTCACATTTGGCCGTGTGAAAAGGGCTTTTTTCTGTCATAGGAGGAACCGTTCGCAGTTGCAGACGATGAATTTCTGCTTGCAGCAGAGTCTTTAGGTCTGCAAAGAGCTTTTGAAATTTCTGTTAGATCTGCCGTTGGTTCTATTCGAACGAAAACATGTGAAATTGGGTAAATGTTGGAAAAGAGCCTCTTAAGTAGAACGAAAAATAAATAAAACCATAAACAGATATGACGACCTTTCATGTGAGAACGGCTTGAGAAAGAAGAAATGTAAGAATGTATTTTCTTTTTTTTTTTTTTAAATTCATTGCAGTGATTGATCAAGTCTGACTTATAGTAACTTGTAGTCATGTCTTATAGTAAATGTTCAAGAGACAGTGGGAAAAGTTTAACTTATTTCATTCTTAATTATTCTGGGTATTGACAAAAATTAGCTGACTTTTCATCACAGTTAACCCTTTAGATTTTTTAAATCTCATCTGGTACATTTCACACTTTAAATAAGTTTTAGGACTTATTTGCTTTATGTGAAGTACATTTTTATTTTCCCACAGTAAAACAGCTCTAACCAATATGCAAATTTGAGTTTTGACTTATTTGGTGATGCCAATAGATCGTTTGCTTCGCTTTGTAATGCCGTTATAATTCGTTGTAAAATTAATTAGGAATTATGTCCAGGAAATGTCCAATGGTCCAATACATTTGGTCAGTATTAAATTACCATTTTTTTTTTTATGGACTTCCTTAGATCAAGCCTTGAACCCAAAACTAATGGATATAAAGGAGCATATTATTGATTTGGATCCACAGTTTAGCTAGATTATTAAGAAGCTACAGTAAAAAAAAAAAGTGAATAGTACAAGTAATGAGCTTCTTTAAATGTGAAAATGCCCAAAATAAATGCAGAAAAAAAAAAGGAATAACACAATCAGACGTCAGTCACCATTTGTTCATAAAAACATTTTTAAAAAGCCTGGAGTAGGTATGTTAACCTTGAACTTTTTTTTTTTGCTGCTAAAATGAAAGAGAGCTTATTTTGCTGCTGGAGAAAGAGATGATTGACTTAATTGTGCCTCTCAATGACATCTAGCAGCTGCTGGTAGATCTAAAGGAGGAATGTTTTCTTATTAAAACCAAGCAAATATTGATCCTAATTATGTAATTAGAGCCAAAATATTAAATTGTGGTGAAAGAAAAAGGTTATTACCAGAAAATCTGACAGTAAGCATTGTAATGTCCACTTTATATACACTTTTATAGACAGGTTATATCTATATTTATTCGTAAACTTTATATCTGGCTCAGAGCTAGAAATATTGGGGTGGTTGCTCTGGGTGGTTTTACATGTTCCTGCTGTCAGATTAAATATCAGTGCTTATTAGCACCAGGAGATTAGAGGGGACGGGGATGGGGATGGGCCCCCCCCCCCCCCCCCCCCCGGCCCCGTCACAGACTGGTACTGCACCCCAGCATGCACCCTGTAAAGATCAGAGGGTCCCATGACTTACTGACCCACTGACCACCCCCGCGTCACCTTCTAAACTACACTCACGCACACACACACACACTCTCACACACACACAGTGAGTGCTTGTTGTTTTTTCTCATGACAAATGGCACTCTATCAAAAACACAGTCCCACCCCCGGCTGACATTCCAGCATGAAAGCGGCGAGCACAATGGCCTGAGGACAGCCGGCCGCTGAGTGTCCTCATCAGGAGGGACGGGGTCTGGAGGACTTCTGGAGACCGATGGGTGAAGTTAGAGCGTAGTAAAAGTTCATACTGCAGCGTTTCCAGAGAGAAATCACAAAGTGAGTGACAGCGAATGCCAATCGGGAAATGAAAACAAACCAAAAATAATGGTCATCAAACACTCCTTAACTAAAGACTCACCAAAAATCCTGACTTCTTCTCCAAAGTAATAAAGACTAATATTTATTATATTTATTTCTGTATATATTATATATATTATCTATATTATATGTGGAATTTTGTATATATATGTATATATGTATAGACATGTATGTATGTATATGCCGTTGTTTTATTTATGGAGCCAGTAACAAAAATAATTTCCCTCTGGGATTATTAAAGTATTTCGGATTCTGATTCTGATATCTGATTCTGAGCAAGGGTTGAAACAATAATCTCCCCAGAGATTTTAAAATGAGGTATAGGTTAATAATAACTAATTATGATAATATCTGATTATGCTGTGTTTTATTAAAGTGGTACAACTTAAACAATTTAGTATTATAAATATTAAGAGGGATGAGAATGCAGTTCTAACAATTATCTTCAGGACATGAAATTTAATTCCATTGTTAATTAAAAAAACAGTTCTCAGCCCGTGGTGCAGGTAAATCCTGAGATTGATACATTCTTGTGTACATTCTTGGAGATAAGTCTTATTTACACCTCGTAGATGAGGTTACACTGTGCCCTCTGACTGACCATGAGTCCTAATCTTTCTCTGCTCCTTAAAGTGGACCATGATGAACTCCCTCTGAATGTGAAACAATACCGGTCTGTATTTAGTGGCAGCGGGTGTCGCTAAAGCTTTTGCTGTGTCTGTTTTTGAGCTAGGTTAACCAGCCGAGGTCGGAATGAGAATATTTAGATGTCAATCCAGCCAAGATGGTGTAAAATCTTCAATTTGGCCTTTTATTTTTAGCTTATAAGAAACAATCGGAGCAGAAAAAAGGGAAAGAAATAAACCAGACGAGTAGAGAATGATGCATATGGAATGAGATTAAAGACCAAATGTACAGCAGTTGAGTTAAATTGATATTGACATTTATTAATGTCTTTGGTTCCTTTTTGTTCTTTGCCTCCAGGACAGTTTAGCCTTTGTCTCGGTTTGTTAGAGGCCACACACACCTGAAACACACTGACGTCACAGCCTCTTGTGCTTGTGTGTGGACAGTTATGAGTCCTGTAAGTGTGTTATTTTCAGGATTACGCCATCGCAAATGGCGGCTCGGAATGCGCTTTCCAGATGTGCTTTTGGTGAGTGGAAGTTGTTTTAATGGGCCTGTGTGTGGGTCCGTGTGTGCGTGTGGATATTGTTAAGGTTTATTTAGAGGCTCAGTTTAGGGCAGGATCTTTCTAATTAGTGTAAAGTTTGGCTCAGTGGAGAGTAAAGCCTGGATAGAAGTTCATATGGTGAAAGTGCGGTGTGAGACTGTTCTGGATGTTATTTGTCCCGTAAAACCTTGTGGTATGTGCTGATGGAGGGTAAGGTGTGAAGCAAGCCTAGACGCAGCATCCCCTCAGTGTGTGACCACAGGGCAGGTCAGACCTCGCGTCCGCCCATTTTTTAACCACTTCACTGGTCAATGATGTCAAAGCATAATTGCTTCATTAGTTGGAGCAATGCGAGTTGGTCGCCCCCCCCACAGACGTGCTGGAGTTTGACAGGATACTAAAAACAAGCAAATCCAATATGGTTTGGACTGTTATGTCAAAATCAGACGCATTAAAAATGCCTGATTATAAAATAATTATATAAAAAATAGTAAAAACTAATACAACTAATAAAATAATTAGGCAGCAACACACAGAACAGGACAGTATTTGAGGGATTGTCCTCCTGACCAATGAACTGTAGCTCTTTTATTTTATTTTTTCTCTTTTTTAATGTCCATTTTGTTTTTTTATGTGGTTTATAAATGGATATTTGCCTGTTCTCATTCAAAATAATTGATCTTTCTGGTGACTGAGCTAATGTCAAAGGAGGAGACCAGAAAAAATGCAAATTTTTTATCTTGACAAGTCATTTTCATCCTTATAAAAAAAAACTGCCACCTCCCACTTAGAATGTCACGAATGTCAGTGTCAGTCATGAAGATAATAATTCAAAAAAAGAAAGAAAATGAAATGCGTCCAGGTGTTGTGATGCCAGGTGGGATATCTAATCCTCCTGCTGCTATCTGGGCGTGCCCCCCCGTCCTCTCACAGTTGGATACACCTGGAATGCTGGGATTACAAAAGGCAGCTGTGGGAGTTATGGATGAACTAGATAGAAGAATACGCCCATGCAAACTAAGGCAAAACGATTCAGGGCTATTGAAATCATTATCTCACTCCCAGAACGCTAAACAAGCCAAACAATGGCTCTTTCACTAAACGTGTTTAAGTTTAGGCAAATTACTTTTTAAATTTTTTATTTTGCATGGAAATTCGTCGATTTTGGACTGGTCAAAACTCTATATTTGATTCTGCCCAAGTATGAACATTATGGCCAAATCATAAATCTTATTAATCCCCCTGAGAGCCCAGCTTTTATCTGGTTTCTGCTTTATTCTCTGGTAGATCCAGAGCTCAGTGGAAGTTGATAAGTTTAATAACTAGACTTTGTCCTGGTAGAGGTAGTTATTCTTCATATAGGCTCAGGGGGTTTATCTTTAGATTTAATAAGTTTGTTTAGACATTTGATTAAATGATTTCTCTGCTATTTTGTTCTGAGGGTCCAAAGTAAGAAGATGATTGATGTAAAATGTAGTTCATGTAAGACCTTGACTTTGTCCATTGCGTATTATCCCAGATATTTAGCTTTTATTGCACGTTGGATGACTGATTTGTGTGCTTTAATCGGTCCATTGCATTGTTCCCATTTCACAGACAATAACTTAATGTGGCCTTTAGTTCCCTCAAAGAGTTCAGACTGGCCTTTGTCGGGGCCCTGCTCCCGGATAGAGGAACAATGGTGGTCAATTTTTCCCCTCGTCTGTGCACGATCAATCTAAATGTGGATTCCAAAGTCCAACGTCTTAAGAGGTGGTCCTGGAACCCTTTCTTTATTTGGTGAGCATCAATAACCCTTTGTCTGGGGTCCTTAGAAAAAAGCGGTGAGGGGGGGAAACATCTCCACAGACTTTGATAGATCCTTCTTCTGTAAATAAAACGCGACATCTCCTCTCATGCGTGATTGATTTGAAACATCTGACTCCAATTCCAGCCGTAGGTGAACCGCTTGTCCTGTGGTCCACATACTTTTACTGCTCGGGACATTATTGGATCATTTTCCACTGAGAATTTGCACACTGAGTTCCCTTTTTTGGTGGTGGTGGGGGTTAGTTGAATGCATAAAGGCTCTAATGTAGAGAAGAGTTGAGTTTCCTGGTTAAACTTATGGCTGGTAGCGATGTGGTGCAGCTGTGTATTTGAACTGAGATGATTTTTTACCCCAAACAGAGTTTTTTTCCAGTGGGTTTGCGTAAACTCATCATGCATCATCCACTGTGCTGGTCTCAGTAGATGCAGGTTTCGTAGGTAATTGCAGTCAGTTTGGAAATGATTTATCACGGTTTTCTTTCAGAGAAAAAAACACATTTGATGGCACTTTCAAAACTTTGTTCTTTGCGTATAAGCCTGAGCTGACGTGGCATTTCTGGAGTGTTCAAGTCTTCAACGTTTAAATAATAACAGAGGGGGGTGTTTTTTGTGTAATAACTTTTCTTTTGTGTAACAAAAAGCCTCATTAAAAGTCCGGTCAGCAGGCAGTGGTGGTGTTATGACATGTTTCCAGCCTTCAGTGGAAGTCTCAGCTTGCCCCCATGTCTTTATTTTTTTATAAATATGTCAAAGAACAGAAATGAAGCAGCTAAAAGCTATTCACTGACAATTCCCCTTTGGTCTGTGCGCATCAATGCATACACACACGCGCGCGCACACAGAGGAAAAATGTGCGGACCTACCATTAAAGTGCATTTACTGTACTTACATTAATCCTGTTGCCTTTGGTCTTTCAGTCTCGTTAGACTCCGAGCACCATTTCTAACCCTTCACCTGTCAATGTGGAATGTTTGGTATTGGACACACACACACACACACACACGCACACGCAATCCTCACAGCTTCTACTTAAACTGACTGGTGACTCGCACAGATGGAGATAGTTTTCTAATCATGCTAAATAATGGATGTTCAATGGAGGAGGCAACAAATAGGAGCATCCAGCAGACAAAGCTGCCCGTTTAGGCCACAGATGTCAGACGACACGTTGTGTGCAGCCCAGACGCACACACACGCAGACCCACACACAGATAGACCCGAGTGGAGGCGCAGGGCCGTCATGGTAATTATTTCTCCAGCGTTTTGACAGGGTGCCAGCAATTACCTGATACCGGGGTCTCCTTATCTTTCTGCGCAGAGGGCAGGTTGGGGCTTGCGGCCTCGGTGGAACTTGTCGAGTCCTCACATACGCATCCTCAGACTGCCTGGAGCCTGCAGAAGCTGTGGGCTAATGGCTGCTAGGTGTGTGATTTAGAGCTCCACTGACACTGTTATTATTTTGTGGTTAGTGTATCCATCAAAATTGCCGTGTAAACAACCTTTGTCAAACACAAGGTTTTGGGATTCGTAATTATGCAAAAACTGAATGCAGTTCTCCCTGAAATGAAAGCCAGTATTGAGTTAGTTTTTTGTTTTTGTTCATTTTTTGAAGCCAATGGAACTTAAAGTAAAGCACAAAAGGGTATTTTGGACGTAGTTTTCCTAAGAAGTGGGTTTCAATTCAGTTTTATTCTGTCTTTCTCAATGTATTTCCGTCAACTAACACTTCTGAAGGGGTTGGAGGTTGGAGGCTATCCTCGTGCTGAGGGGTGACGCTGCTAACCATCATATCAAAACAAAGAGTTGCAAAGCCAAGGAAACCGACAGATCCCGCTTGTAGGACCTTCTCTTTGATTCAGTTGACCGTCCTGAGCACGCACAAAGGCCAGAGCGGGGAGGAAATTCTCCTGGAACAGGAAGAAACTCCCAGGAGGACCAGGCTCAGGAAGGGCCACCATCTGCCTTTACGGGTTGTGGGTTAAGAGGACAGGAAGGAGGGGTCAACAAGACCAGAAGGCCAGGCCAAGAATACCTGCTGAGAAAGGGAAACAAAGTTAATGACAACAATTATGTCACGGAGACTGAGAGTCAAGAGAGTAAAGCTGAGAGACGTGCTGAGCACGTTCTGGGATGTTCCCGAGCATCATAGTGGTCTATTGTTGTGCCTTATTTTAAGGGCAGATCCTGGTAAAAAATGAGAAAGTAATACAGTATAATTAATGTTGATTGTATGTAACGCTGGTGTCTGCAGAAGATTCCTCATTTATTTGAACAAACTCAAATCTATGAGATGAAAATGACTAAAACCAGCCTAACTTAGTTCAAGATGAGATTGTAATTGAAGTATTTCGATATATGAATTGGTTTTGCTTATGGCCGTGGAATAAGAGCGATTCCTCCTGTTACCCCTTCAACAGGCCCCACACACACACACAAACCCGTCTGCGGCGTGTCACATTGCACTGGCTGATTTTTGTAATGCAAACCCTACACTGGATGCCTGGTCTGACCTCCATCCAGCCTTTGTGGCCACAGGATGAAAGCAATGCGTGCGCTTTCCCATTTAGAAAAGGAGACTGCTTTCACACAAAGATAAATATTCCAAAACATCCCATAGATTCAAACCCAAAGACAGCGATGCTATGATCTTCTTTTCAGTACCACAGATGTGTTTATGAATGAAAGAGCACTGGTTATATATCCAAATAGAGGCTTTAACATTTAAACTTAATAAAAACTATGGTTCCTTATGGTGGAACCACATGCACACCCTCCTAAATATTTATGTTTATTGAAGAACCATGTTCAAAAGAAGAGTTTGACTATATTGAATACTTTCACAAAGTGAACATAGACATATTTGATGGACAAATAGTAGATTGTTCAATCAAAACTAGATTTAAAACCCGGAATTTAACATTAAGTTTTCCTTTTTAGCAATTACGATCTGTAATTTGGATTATGCTGTCAATAATCACAGATGGTTGAATGATGTTGACAATGAAAATTCAATATGATATTCCACACACCAATGTAATGCATGTAAAATAGAGTTACAGAGGCTGATAACTGTAGAATATAACAAGGTTCCACAATAGACTTTTACAAGTTTAATTGGTAAAAAAAAACAAATGTGTGATGGGTTTGACATATGCTTTTTCCTTCACATTCAACTGTGGAAAAGTTTTAGTAGGGAAAAGCCTCATTAACATAAACCTTCAGTTTTGTGTGTTAAATCTTTGATGGTTCCAACGAGTTAAGCCATAGTTTTTCCCAACATGTTGCTCCATTTCAAAGCTTTATGAACAGCCTGGATTAAGATACTTACAACAGATGATTAATACTCATCACAATATCTCGCTAATTTATCAGACTTAAAAATACTAAATACCAGAAGCCATTCTGATATCAACAGAACTTATTGTCATATTGATAACTGTAAAATTGTGTCTACTTTGTAAGTCACTTTGAATAAACGCATCTGCTAAATGCATAAACATAAACATAAACATCAACCTAGTAATGAAAACCCTATTATGTATTTAGGAGTGCCACATCGCCACATGACAATTACAAAAACTAAAAACTTCCATTTTCCATTCGACTCGGTCCAAAGCATTATCCTTACTGATTGGAATTAAACTGTTATCGATAGAGGTACGAGATATCATTTCTTTTTCCAGTAATCAGATTAGAACTGATTTCCTCTTCTGGGATTTCCTGTACAGCGTTTGTCCCTTTGAGTACAGTGTTCCAGGTTTATGGCTGTTTGACCAACTATGTAAGCTAGTTCCACACATTTTACTATTTTTTTTCTTCTGAACTGTGTTAGCAACTTTGATTGAACTCATCTTGAACTCCATGCAAATTTGTTTCCTAATTTAATAAGGACAGTACTATCTATTACCATACTGCGACCCTGTTTTGGGGAATTCTGGGAATAGCTGTATGGAAAAGGAATGGATGGACTTTATTACCATTGCGATTGAAATGATTAATTAATGTATTGATTTCTTTGTCGTCCTATCTGCAGCACTGAAGAGATCTTTCGACACGGAAGATGGGGATGACATTCCGTCATTTTCCTCAAATTCACCGGTTTCCACCCCCGTTTCGCCCTCCTCCTGCCATTTCTTTCTCAACCACAGTAAAGCAAAGGAAGACAAGGGGGAAGGGGACCAACCTCCCTCTTTTGCCTTCAACAACAACAACAGCATGGGCTCTGTGCCCCACTCCCGTATCCGGCTGAGTTCCAACCCCAGCCCCAACATTAAAACCCGTACAGTAGGTAGCAGCTTGTCATTCAACCGAGGAACCATGAACAAGCCGGTCATCCACAACAATGGCTCCTCCGTAACCAGAGCCGCTTCTTTCCAAAGCAGGCTGAATCCTACTATCTGCTCCCCCTTGTCCGGACCAGGAAGCGACAATGACAGCCTTCACAGCTCGACATCCAGCTTAGAGTACTCTAGTGGGGTGGGTTATACCCTTCCCCTTAACAAGCTGACATATCACAGTCCTCCATCTCAGAGGGAATACCGCGGATCCCAGGTGCAGCAGCCCCAACGATACCATGAAGCCAACATAAAGAAGTTCTCCCCCCTCGGTAACATTCTCAAGTCAATCAATCAAGGACAAGGGACGATGATGGGTATGACTGAGCCTCAGGAGATGAACCACGGTTCCACCACTGTTATTGACTTCCAGATCCCAAACGATGGAACTGGAGCCATGGAAATGCAACGAGGTGGTGGTGAAGGGAGGCTCTCTCCAGGGATGAAGTATGTTGACGCGAACGCAAACTGGAATGGAATGCTTCACAATGTTAGTTATTTTGGAGAAAGCGGCTCCAAAACGGCTAGTCCTCAGCAAGGGACCCACATTCTCAAGTCCCCGCCGGCCAAGGCCAAAGGAACTCCCCGTCTTAATAAGTTTCCCCTGGATCTTGACAGCTTAGTCAACAGCATCTCAACAACATCCCCCACCAAGGCTGAGGGTGATTATTTGAGTGGAGATGCCCCAAGACGCCCCCCGCAGAGCTCAAGCAACCCTCAGCACCACATCAGTCCCACGTCCACAGCAGCCAGCTCTTCAGCCTCTCTCAGCAGCCTCGACAGTTCTTCTGAAACACCTTTCCGCCCGTATAACTATACCCATTCGCCCCCCTCATCAAGCTCCCCGTTTCCTTCACAGGGAACTATCTCTTCCCCAAAGATGAGTTGCTCCCCTGTGCCCCTTTCTCCAACCGGGAGCCGTCACCTGGGTATTTCGTCAGGATCCCCAGTTGTTCAGATGGCCCCCAATCCTCATAGCCCTTCCAGCCTCTCCAGCACCTCCAGCCCTAGAGTTACCAGGCCACTTGAGGGTGGTAAATATGAAGCAAAAGATAGCGTGGACTTAATCTTGCAGAGAATTGCCTCGTTCTCCCGACCTGACGCCACCTCTGCACACGGGGCCCAAATCCAAAAACCCACCCAAAGGAATGGTTCCTTTGGATGTCCCACTGAGACAATGCCCAAGAATACGTGGAAAGAGGGAAAGAAGAATGGATATGGAGGTAAGATGTCCCAAATTTAGGGTAGCTTCCAGTGTCAGAATACTAGTTTAAAATGTCTCCATACAAAATTTAAATTTCTGTTTAACACTATGCAGGATACTGAACCAATCGCATTGCTGTCAGGGTATCTACTTCTGCACTACCATTAAGGATTAGGGTGCTAAGGATTGGGTCATTTCAGGTTTCTTTTTATTATTATTTGTCCCATGCAGAGAAAAATGGCTATCTTCAGTCTTGGACTGAGTCATACAAAGGCTTTCACATCTTGAAGCACACGCGCAGCATTAAATCATGTTTTCGAACGGAGAAGTTGCATAAATGTAATTTGAAATAAGTCGTGCAGTTTATTGAATTCGATCTGCAATCTGGGTCAATTGTCAATCAGCATGTGGGCAGCTGTGGTCCAGTGCCTTTATGACAGTTCTTCCACCAAAGATCAGGACATGTGCGTAAATCAATAAGATCTAATTCCTCTTTTTTTACAATCCGTGATTCTCTCTGTTTTTAATCAGCAGCTGCAGTGACATTTGATGATTTTGTATTGACAGAGGTGAAGAAAAGTGCCAGAAAGACGTTAAAACTATTAGAAAATGCCATGACACATTCTTATTTGTGTTATGGGTTCTGTTTGATGTAGTAAAGAGACTATAAATCACCACATTAAGATACATTTTACACATTTTGAACTCTTAAATATTGCATATTGTGCATAAAGGTGTATGAAACAATGTGTACAGCTAATGAGACCTTTTTCTCAGCGTCAAATACATACTGTTCCTCGTAAGTGCAGCTCTAGTCTGAAAACAACATCGCTGCTGCATTCATGTCATAAATTGTAGGTTAACATGCGCTAATAGGTGTTTACAGTCAAATTATTGTCTTGCTCCATCCTGTGCCTTTCATGTAGGGCTTGCTCTCAAAAGCATTAAAAAAAAATGTGTCCCTGGGGCGTAATTCTCTTCTCCTTCTATCTCTTCCAATAGAAACACATAATGGAGATAAGTGGAAGTAGATGAAGTGTTTGGCTTCACAGTTATAATTAATCAGGCTGATTAACTTCAGGTAGCTAATTTTGCACAGCAGGTATCGATCCCATACATCTGTACCTTATCTTTTCTCCCCCTTTTCAAAATTTTCTTTTGTATTTTTTTTACAAATACTCACCTCACAACATCTTTCATTGTGCTTAAAAAAAGCCTAACAATACAAACTAGCTTGCAAACCCACTTATGAAAATCCGGCTCTTGATAAAAAGTCATAGTTATCTATATGCCTAAGCAAAGGTTTTGGAACATGTCATCTATTTATCTGTATCTCACATTTTCATCACTTTTGATGGAAAGAGATTTATTACATTGACTTAAGCAAAGCTTGTGAACTATTTGAAAATACTTTTTGATAGTTACCTTTTGCTATAACAGCTTTTTTCAGTTGTTCTGTGTGATTGCAGTTTCAGTAGTATTGAACTCCAGTCTATAAGTAATGGATTTGGCTTTTCACCTGATTATTTCTTCTATTTGTTCAGTAAATTCACTGATTTCTTAAGCGAATGGCAAAACTACAACTTACGCTTTGTTGTTTTTAGTTATTCTTTTCCTCCACAAGTCAGTTCTCGTGATCTTTCCAAAGGTCAAGAGAGTTTTGAGTTTCAGCACATGAAATAAATAGAGGAAACGCCCAGCGTGAACTTCTCATGATGGAGCCTCCTTTCGACTTCTTTTTCAGGGCTGTTGGTTTTTCCTTCCCATTGGCTGAGATTAGAAACCTGTTTCCTGCTCGCTTGTTTGGTTCAAGGCCCTCAAATGTGTTTCCTGTAGGAGATAAGATTAGCTCCCCCTGTCTGAATCGGCTTGTTTTATGAACACCCAAGACACAGCCATGGAACCGACAGTGATAACAGAAGACAGTCGGAATTAGTATGGCGACAAGCGAGCATGAAAAGAAAGCACAACACTTTAAAAGGCGAAGCCCAGTTCAAATGACCTGACTGTCAAACATGCACAGAGATCAGAGAACATTTGAAGCAGCTATACATGATTTCAGTACACAGTGCAACAAAGAAAAGGACAAAAAGAGGAAGATAAAAAGGCTTTGTAACCTCCAAGGATAAGATAGCACTAAAAATGTAGCATTACAGTTGTAAATGGAGCTCAGAGCACCATAAGATTGGATTACAGGCTTTTCAGGGATAGAACATCTTCAAAAGTCCACCGCTGGGTTAAATCCCAAGGGTCAGTGATTATGTGGCTGTTTCAGTTTTGCCACATAACAAAGAGAGGTGAGATGCAGGACCTAGACCAAGATATACAGTATGTCTGGATTTATCCCTCCAGGTGCTCCGGCTCACTTCAGAACAAACATGCCAGCTAGGTTTATTGGAGACTTTAAACAGTCTGTAGGAGTGATTGTAAGTGTGTGTGGTTGTTGGCCGCTTCTCACCCAAATGTCAGCGGGGATAAGCTCTAGGCCCCAATGACCCTACCAGGAATAAACTGTATAGCCACTGGATGGATGGATGGATGGATGGATGGATTTATTCTTCCCGTTTAGGGAGGCAGGATCAATAGACCTTACTTACAATACATCAGCAGGGAGTCACTCAATTATTGAGCCCCTCACTCCAAGATATATCAGAATTTGTGTAGACATGGTTCAAATGTCTAGTGATATGAAAAGACACTTGTTTATATGCGCCAGTGCCAATTGAAGTGCGTCGTTTTTTCTTATTGACATGCCATAGGAGTGAATATAATTGTGAGTGTGCGTGGTTGTTTGTCCTTGTATGTCTCGTGTGTGTCCCTGTGATGGACTGGGGACCCTCCAGGGTGACCCTGCCTATTGCCACTGGGATATGCTCCAGTTATCCCTGCCACCCCATTAGGGAATAAGCGGTAATGATAATGGATAGATGGATGTCCAACCTCAGAAGTTATGTTCCCCCAGATAATTGTCATTAGTTGAGGGTGCTTTAAAGGATTGTATTTGCCAATAATTAAAATCTGGAACTGTAAAGGAGGATTTATTTTAAAACCGGTCATGATTATTTATTCAATCGAATACAATTAAATGTTATTTATAAAGCGCCCCAACAGTTATCTCACAGCGCTTTCCAAACAGAGCAGGTCAGACCCTACTCTGAAGTTATTTACAGAAGCCCAACAATTCTTTATATTCATAGTTTTCGAGCTTAAAGCCCTGCATTTCCACACTGAGAGCGTCTTGACTGATGTTCACTGCGTTTAACGGCCGAGATTTGTACCTCGCAGAACCCATCTCCGAAAACTCCCCACCAGCGTTTTATCTCGACATCAACAGGAAACTGTAAAGTTTCAAAGTGCCACTCTGAAGAGAGTTTTCAGACCCTGACTCATCTTTAATTGACCCCTGGGTGGAAGCGAGTCTGCTCACATTCATGTAAGTGTGTGTGTTTATCTGGGATTTAAAGTGTATATAGCCATTTCCTGGACAAAGTGGCTTCACTCCGGCTGCCGGGTTGGGAATTAGAGTGTCTCAGAGTTTAGTGTTTGACATTTGTACTCGTCTATTCAAATGGATGTTTTGACTCGGGCGAGGAACAGCTGAACTCTGTTTTTTTGTGGCTCTGGAGGAAGTTCAAGGGGACATCAAAAGGAGGATTTTCCGCTTGAGCTTATAGTTCCATCAGGAAAAACCCATCATTCTAAAGTAGATATGAGAAATTTGAAAGCTTTTTTTTTCCAATATGGAAGTTTAATCTGATAGATCATGAGCCTTATTATGCAAACCCATAAAATACTAACTAAGGCTCAAGATAAACACTATAAAACACTAATAAAATTTGTGTTGTGCTGTTTTAATGTGCTCTAAACATGGAGCATCTCAGCCCCCAGATATATATTAGAGGCATTAAAGTTAATTTCCAACCATTTTTGGGCTGTTCTCGGCAGACCAGGGTGAATGGAAAAAAAGAAAAGTTTAAAAGCTTTATTCTGTGAGTCTTCAGCAAGCTGATGTACGTCAAGGAAAAGGAAAAAAAAATTTGTCTCACATTTTGTGTACAAGACAATTCAAAGTGCTTCACATAGAGGATTCAATAAAGAAACAATCCTCAAAAAGTAAAAGTTTAAAAGCACAAACTAGAAACAAGTTAAACAAAAATGAATTAAGGAAGATGATTGATAAAAGAGATTAAAAGTGAAGAAGAAAAGTAGCTGCTCAGCTGTGCGTGGTCATCATTTTTCTGATGATCTCCTTCATGTTTCATCACACAGTTTCAAAGGGAGAGGACCTGATCAGCTCCAAACTGCTCCACACTCAAGCTTTGACTTGTTGATTTAAGTGGTAGATTTAAGCAGAATCTCTCAAAAGTTACTAATAAATCCACTATTTTTTAATGCAAAAAGCTTTTAACTTCCCAGGGCTTGTAGAGCCTGTTGAATGGAGCATCAAACACTGGATCAGTGTTCCTCTGGTCCATGAGGAGATACCTAAGATAAGACATTTACATGTTGATATGTCTTTCTTTGGTCAGCATTTCCACAAAGCTCTCCATTAGCAGAGTCCCACGGTGTCCCCTTTATTTTTCATCTGTGCTTCCCTTCACGTCCACATCCACTCCCAGACCCTCACAATGGTCTGCCTTGTTGACGCCCAGATGTTCTGCCACTATAGACATTTTTTCCTCCTCTTCAGCCTGTCATCTCATTACCATAACTCGCCAGACGTCGGACAGATAAGTCGTATTCGTGATAGATTTGATTCAAGCCAGACTGTGTGTGTTCTTCTCGTTTAGGTGGATTTTTAGTCTTGATCAAAGTTTAGTCGTGATCGATTGTCTAAATTTTGTAGGTTTGTTTTGGATCAAAGTCGTACTTCCATCCAAATCCAATCTTGTCTCGAGTGGTCTCACTGTCTTCACGACTACAAAGCACTGCCAGGTTCATCTTCCAACAGTGGATCACATTTATCTTGCTATTAGATCAAAAGAAGCGGATTATGCAAAAGTATTACGATGGCATAATTCCTGGTTGTCTGTTCACTGAGCAAAAAAAACCTTAATGATTCCAAAAGAACAAGGAGCGACTCAAATCTAAGCAACACTCGTTAAAATACACGTACAGTGCAGAATTAAAGAAGAAAAAACATTGTTTAAGCTCATCAAAAATGGACAAAAAAAAGAAAAAGATGAGCTGGAATCTTTTCATATTAATTTCCCATTTGGGTCACTTTGTCTCAGGCACACTCACAAGCAGTTACACACAAAAACTACAATGAAAACAAACAGTTAACCCACTTGTTTAAAGTTAAGGAAGCTGGGTCTTCCACCACATGTGTTTCCTGTATGTCAACCTGTACGTCACGTTTTGTTTTCCTGCCACAGTCCAGTTGGGTCCTTGTGAAGGATCCTCTATGGGAGCCATACATTTTCTGAGGTCCTGATGGGGTCTGGTTATCGTTAGTTTAGCAAAAAAAAAAAACAAACATCTGCAGTCACATCTGTAGGGTTGTTGGCATCAGAAATGAAAGCATTTGATTTCCTTATAAAGGACGATTCTGTATTTTATGTGAGGGTGGCAATCCCCAGTCACTGGCTTATTATGCAACATTAAGATAATAACACCAATTTAATGACTGGTTTTGCTGGTTTCAGCTTGTTTTATAAGCAGAAACCAGTTTATAGAAGCTAATAAGCATATTCACAAAATACCCTTGAATAATTGTAGAAGTAGTAAGAACAAGAGAGTTCCCAATTTAAAATTTGGTAATATAAGGCCCAATTAACAAAAGCATTAATACGTTAGAAAATGAAAAGGAAATGAAAAAGCTATGCATTTTTTTCATTACTTTTTATTTCCTTGCTCATGTATTTGTGTACATAGTGTACATTTTTTTCCATTCAGACAAAAGAAAAACAAGTTTTACTTTTATACAAATCTTTCTATTTCCCTTTCCGTTATTTTCAGTTTCTAATTATTAGAATAGAATACATCTTTTTCTTCCTCTTAATTTCTCTCATTGTTTTAAATACAGTGTTTCCTTTTTATATCTAAACAGTTATTCTTGATTCTGTTCGACTCTGGTTAAACTCAGTTTAGTCCTCTGAGACAGCGAGGGTTAAGACATGAAGTTAACTGGAATTTGCTCACATTACTCAGTTTAAACTGTAAATCAAAATCTGTTTCAAAAGAAAATTGAGGTGGGAAATAGACGTCATGCTTTCAGAATTCTCCCACAAGTTCAGTCTACAAGGTAAAAGTTCCGTTTGTAGGATTACATTTACCTCAACATCAGCTTCAAAACTTCATTTAAAGAAGCTGATTCTAAATTCAAACTGCTCTCAGAAGTATTCGTTTAATTATTTTATACAACCTATGTTTTTTTTTTTGTCTAATTTTTTTAAGGCTAACCATTTGATTGACATTTGTGACATTTATTCATTAAGCTAAAGTTTTAACAACAACATTTTTTATTTAATACGAAAGAACGCCATATAGAAAGTGTCCAGTAGAAAAGAAATAAACAAACAAAAAAACATAAAAACGGTTCTCCCACAAACATCCTGTTAACCCTTTAACCTCTAAGGCTAAAAAAGGGAAGCTGTCGAATTGTTGGAAGACAATTACGCAAACAACAAACACGGAAAAGATGATATCAAAGTAAAGCGTTTTTCCATTTTTTCATTGTTCGACCTGAGAAAAGTCACAGTTGGATCAAAAGTTCATCCCCCCAAAAAAATCTATGCGTTTTTATTGCACTTCTAGCAGGAAAATAAAAAAAACACTTGTAAAACTTTATCAGTTAAGTGCAGATATATTCTTTTATATTTCAAATAATAATAATAATCAGATAAGTATGACAACACTTCTTGTTTTAAAGGTAATTTACAAGAGGTTACAGGGTATTATTAGCATATGCTCTGTAGCAACACATGGCAATCATAGATATTATTATTAAATTAGGCAATCCTATCTCACTGATTTTCTAATTGTGAAGTGTTTTGTTCTGGGAAGAGTTGCACGAGGCCTTTTTAGGCTCCAGGGGGCGCTGTCTGGACTCTGATGAGCTTCAGGATCTGATGACACACGTGTTTGTGTTCTAGGATGGGCTTTAAAGCCCTTTTCACCTGGGCAAAACCCACATTACACAATTTAAAGATTTCTACATTTAGTTTTGGGTTGCTTTCAACAGTCTCATTTTCAAATTTTCCAAATTTTGTTTCAATTCCCTTCACACGTCCACAAAGCTAGAACAGGTCCTCCACCCATCACAGACCCCCAAAATTAATTAATTATCTATCTATCTATCTATCTATCTATCTATCTATCTATCTATCTATCTATCTATCTATCTATCTATCTATCTATCTATCTATCTATCTATCTATCTATCTATCT
>CAJRST010008890.1:15700097-15731189 GCA_907169785.1 Menidia menidia | reverse complement strand
TCTATCTATCTATCTATCTATCTATCTATCTATCTATCTATCTATCTTTTACAGAGAGTTTTATGGTCTTTGTGGGGATTTAGCTCCCTTTGACAGTTGTAAGATCTTCTTGGACCGTTTCCTCCTCATCCCAGGAAACGCATCACCCTCTGACACACGCTTACGCTGGGCCCTCTCACACACACAGCGCCACACCTCTCCCCACACACACACACACACACACACACACACACACTCACAGGCGGCGACATGACATCCTGCCCACTTGTGGAAGTGTGCCGCTGCAGACAGCTGTGTCTTCGCCGCGTCGGGTAAAGAACAGACCTCTCCTTCCTGTTTTAAAGCCTCTTTAACTGTTATTATCTGGGACGTGGAGTAGGATTCTCCCCAGGGGCTGCGACTTCACTCTGACAGTATGTGTGTGTGTGTGTGTGTGTGTCAGGTCTGGGAACTAGTTCTAGTTCTGTGTGACTGCCTCTTTCAGCTCAGGGACCAGAGTAATGGTAGGACCAGAAATTGGCTCAATAATCCTGCTTGATCTGTACTGTTGTTACAATAGAGGTTCCATTGTTTGGTCTTTTAAAGGCTTCATTCTGAAAAAATCGATCAGACAGAAACTGTCCAAACTGCCTGGATGTCTTCGTGTTAACGGTTCTGCTCTGGTAGGATGTGTGTTGTGAAAATCGTTCAGTTGCGCAAGCAGTTCTTATGCCGTTAAAAAGCACAGATCTGCCTGCCAGAGGAAATCGGAACATTTATTATGAACATTTTCAGTAATGCAGATCAAATCCAAAGATAGACATGAAATTCCATAGCAGAGCAAATCAATACCTGCCCCCCCCATGGGGGACCCTAACAGGCCTCCGTGACATAACATGTAGAGACACATAGCAACCGTTTTCTCTCTTCTCTCTTCTTTCCAATGTAAATGGTAACATTTAACCTTACTAACGGCTTCAGTTGGGTTTATATAAATGTATAGACGCAGAAAACACTACAAACCACCAACTGATTAGCTGTAGAAGTCACACTAGGCATGTCCGTCGCTCAGTAACTCGTTTAAAAAGGCACAAATGTGCCTAATATTTCCCGTTTGTTTCCATTGATCTAATATCCATAGCCATTCAATAATAATCAATGTAAATATAGTCATTTTTGGCTACATCTAAACATATTTCTATTTGTTATTTGAATAATTGCACAGTTTCCAAGCTTATTTTGATCCTATATTTTTTAATTGCATGCACTTCCATAATATTAGTTCAATTAGTTAGTATATTAGTTTGGGAAATTCGGTTGTACAAGTGTAACTGGATATTTAAATAAGTCATTTCAGGGGTAAATATGCGTCCTGTGGTTGGTGGCTTCGTCACTCTTAACCAGACCCTGTGAAATCAAACAAGAAGTTAGTTAGCCGAACAAGCTGGTCAAAACCAAAGCTGGAAATGTTTTATATAAGTGTGTTTCCCCCCGGTGGAAACAACTCCGTGTTAAGTTCCATAGCTTTGCTTTAAAGGTGCAGTTCGCTCAAATGAGGTGAAGTTCAGCTAAAAATGTCACAGACGACAGAGTCCCACTTCCGTCTTCTCATTTCTGTCTCTGGGCTTCTTCCTGACTCTTAAAGCGAGGCAAAAGATGAACTGCTTTCACTTTTTTTTAGTTTAGAGCTCTTTAAGAGCGTCTTTATTGTGACTGGGAAGTCGTTTTTTCATTGGTCTGGAAGGTTACGGTTAAGTAACCACGAGCCTAACCGCACCCCCCCTCTGCTCACGGCTGTATCCGAACCCACACCGACTCAGACCGAGACCAGAGTGTCTGTCAGACCTGATCCCCCCCACAGCCGGGGGGGGGGGGGGGTCTGGGTCCCCTCAGATGGACTGTGGCTCACAGGTTCACCTTTCATCTCATTATTTTAAGCGTCCCGTTTTGTTTAGAAGGTTTCACAGGCTAGACAGGTTCGCTTTTGCCCCCTAACACGTTTAGAATAGTTTTTGTATTTTTAAAGTACATGTTTTATTGAGTTTCATCCACAAACAAGACACGGCCAAGTGTCATGGATCGCGTCCCCAATAAGAGAATAGCCCTCCAAAGATGATAATGAAGGATAATAGCAATAAAAACAAGTCAAGTCAAGTCAAACTTTATTTATATAGCACATTTAAAATGACCAAGGTTGCCAAAGTGCTGTACATAAAAAGCATGTATATGTGATTTTAATGTAAAAATAAATAAATAAAAATAAATAAAAAAGGTAAAAAGGTGCTCTACCTCAACCTAAGGTTAAAATGTTAAAAGCCATGTCGAATAAATGTGTTTTTAAACAGGACTTAAACACTTCTATGGTCTGGGCAGCTCTTATAATAGAAGGCAAGCTATTCCAGAGCTTTGGGGCGACCACACTAAAGGCTCATTGAGCATAAAAAAAGAAAGACAGAATGGGTCACATTCGGCTCACAAGTTCAGTAAAAAGATATTTAAAAACAATGATAAAAATTAGGCAGGAGACTTGGTTAAAAAATTTTTTTTAAGAATTGAGGTACAAAATACTTAATAATAAATATAGAATTATCCAAGAAAACATTTGATTTTTTTTGTAATAATACAAATAGATAAAAACTTAATAAGAATTCTAAATTTAAAACTTTATAGGAACTATAAATAGAAAAAAATAGAACTATATCCAGTCCAATAAAAAACAAGAAAGGCTCCCATAAGACATTATCCTTGTGATGTAATTCACATGTCAGCTCGTCCAATGCGACCTTGTGCCCGCCTGTTTGGGATGGGACCCTATCTCTTATCGCACAACTTCTAGCACAAAATGTTCACGTTTTGTACAGTTTCCTTATATATTTTCTGTTCTGTCTATTTGGAACCCAGGCAGCATAAACAGTGGATCCACAGACAGTGAGTGGGACCACCTGCTTCTGTTTGAGTCCAGTCCAACTGCTTTGACTCCGTTAAATATAGAGTAGTTAAAGGCCACCTGAAAATCATTTAGTATTTTATCTGTTGCATATAGTAAAGTCGCATTCACCAGTTCAGTCTTCTGTTTAAAAGAAGAAAGAAAAAAAAGAATATTGACATGCATTTTTCTTTCTAGAATAAGGATTTTCTTTTTTAACTAAGAGTTTGGCAATGCATTAAGCTATTCTGAGTAGACGCCTGATATTTGTAGTCACAGTTTCTGATGCCATTTGACAAAAAAAACAAAAAGCTGTATGAATGAAAGCAGCTTTATTGGCTTGTGAGGAGGGCACTGACCCAGGTGAGAGCAGTTTGTGGTCAGTGGCTGGACTCAGTGATGAGTGCGCTGTAAAGCGCTTTGAGTGGTCAGTTCGACTGGAAAAGCCGGTCCACTGACCACACTGTCTGAATTGCCTTTAATCTAATAAGCTTTTGACCTAATGTGCATTGTAAAAAAATGTGTCTGCCATTGTAATAACACAGTTATTACTTGTTTTTCCCTAATATCATGAATATGAGACAGCTGAGTCACGCAGAGCTCCAGGTTGGAGTTCAGTGATGTAATCTGTCTGTCTTTAATTCAGTTGCTGGACGTTGATACGGCTGATTTTTAATCCATGTTGTCACGCTGGTCACTCTGTAAATCTGCCCCCCACCCCCAAAAACGAAGGGCAAGGATCTTGTTGGGGTTGTTATCAGGGTGCTGACCGCTGACCGGTGCCTCCGACTGACAGCCACTGCTAGGTGAAGGATCCCGGTGGGGGAGGAGGGCGCACTTCTTCTGCTCTCAGGGATTAGTGGAAGCTCCTTGGTGCATTTGCATGTGAATAGATCCTGGGGCTGCAATCCAAGGGCACCCCCTCCCTCCCTCCCTCTCTCTCTCTCTCTCTCTCTCTCTCTCTCTCTCTCTCTCTCTCTGTTTCTCTGTCTCTTAACCTTTCTTCACTCTGTTCCTGACATCAGGCAGAACTAGGGAGAGGGGGAGTAAGGCAGGCGGCGAGGGAAAAAGAGTGCATCCCTGATTCAACAGATAAACTCTGACGGGTTTTAGGAAGTGGTCTTGAGAGGAGTCCCTGTAGGACTAGTCCCTTAGTTGACTTTTGTGGATGGGAGAAGGTAAGAAAGTTTCTTTCTTGGATTTTTTTTTTTTTTTTTTTGGGTTTTTGTCCCTTTGTGGGGGTTTTGGGGGGGGGGGGGGGGTCACCAAAACCATGCTCAGTGTTCTGGGCTAACAATGAGAGCAGATCGGACTGGTCCACTCCAGTCCGGACGGGGGTGGTGAAGCTGTTAGGCCTCGGCTGTTTCTTTCACACCGTTGGCTGGAACGAGTTCTCCAAAAAGGCGCTTTTGCAGGAAAACGCCGCCGACCGCGGCCTGTTAGGAGTCTCCATCCTGTAGGTTTACCCCGGAGTCCAGGTCCTTCACCCCGCTCTGAAAAGTGAGACTTTCTGAGCAGTTTAGGTGCTGTATCTTTCTGGATGTATCCAACATGTGGTTCCAGCATTTTCTTTGAGAAAGAGAAGATATCACCTATTCAAGCTAACAGTTCAAAACTGAGTCAGTTTAAACATGAGCATCACATTAAACGCTCAAGAGTAATTATCATTAAATATTTGATATATTTGCTTCTAAAGGAACCTAATTTACTTCCCCAGTGCATTTATTTTTGCAGAAATGCCTTTCTTTTAAAGAACTATAGCTTTTTTTTACTATATATATATATATTTATAACATATATGTAATGTGTGAGCTACTGTATCTGAGATAGAAGCTCCCAGTAATGTGCTTGTCAGTTGAAAATATTTCTGCTGCATTGATATATTCGCTGGGGGCGGAACAAAATTGCTCATTGGTTTAGATGATTCACAAACCATTCGTTTTGAACTCCTCCGGTCACCTGACAGACCTGATTTGCCGAACTTGAAAGCTTTCTTTTGTAGGCCTGGTCAGTCGGCTTTAACTGGACGAAGGGCCAAGCTTTGATTTATCTGTTTCCAAAAGGAGCCCCTCATTAGATCGAGGGACTTAATAATTAAGTCCATAAAAAAACCTCTACA
This sequence comes from Menidia menidia, assembly GCA_907169785.1. Taxonomy (NCBI): domain Eukaryota; kingdom Metazoa; phylum Chordata; class Actinopteri; order Atheriniformes; family Atherinopsidae; genus Menidia; species Menidia menidia. The sequence goes on along the minus strand of CAJRST010008890.1, from coordinate 15,726,165 downwards.
AATGCATATCATGAGCCAAAGAAACTTGTTTGTTTTCTTTGATGGACAGGTGATTATTCTGCTTGGGCTCAGGATGGACTGCTTCTGCTAAAGATAAAACTCACTGCCAAGCCCAGAAGCACACACAAGAAAAATAAGAATAATCTGCATTTAACATGTCTTTTCTAACAGCTTTGCTCTTTAAATCAGCAGGTTTTTATTTAAATCTCTCCAACTGGAGACACAAATGGCAACGATTACCTGTAAATTCAGAAAAGCTACTTCCTCTTGTAAGCTACAGCTTTTAAAACTGTTTAGATGTCAGCCTTAAATTCTATTTAAAAAAAAGACTATGATAATCTGGGTCAGTTACCCCTCTCTACACACCTCAGACAGTGATTTTAATGACAGAAATCTGATCCAAAAATCAGTTTGAACAGAGTTGTGTGCTCAGCTTTTCACTCGATGAAGCTACAATAACCAGGAAAGGGCTTCACTACAACATTTTAGAAACACAAACAGCAACTGTCATGGCTAAAATATGGCAAGATGGCGGATAATTTCATATACACGTGTGACATAATTCTCTGTACAGATGTTGGACATCAGCTTCCTGGTTTAAAGGGGATGCTGCCTCTATCAATCTGGGATTTTAGCAGAGTAGTGCCACTATCCAGAAAGTCTTTGTGTTGTCTTTGTGGACTCACAACTGAGCCTAGATGTGCAGGAGTTCTTTGAAATCCCATTTTAAAAGTCAATTTTTGTCTGGATTAAGAACAATCGTGTTTTTTCTGGATGCATTTGAACATTTTTTTGCTTTTTTAAAAGAAATCCTGCTTTTTATGTAAGAAATGTCAGGGCATGGTTTGCAGGATTAAATCCTGCAAATAAATCAATCTAATATCTAAAAATATCTAATAAATTTCGAAAAAATAGTTCAGTGATTCAGTATCTGTCGGTCAAACTATTTCTTTTAAACGTAGAGGGTCAAACATAGTTTTGGCTGTTTGGTTGTGACTATTAACATAATTTAATTAGTTTAAAATAAAATGCCACGTTGTCCGAAGCCCCATAGTGGAGAGGAAACACATATTGCCTCAGTCTCCCACTGCTCCACTCTGCCCTGACTCATGAGGATTAGTTCTATTCCAGTTGCTGTACAGTTGGGTATTTATAGCTGATTAAATTATGTGGGCAAACAGTGATCGGGTGTGTGTTTGTGAGCGTCTTTATGTGTGTTTTTTCTCTGTTTGAGAGAGAAAGAATGTTCTTTCTCGCTTGTGGAGTCATGCAGAATCTCCACGCGTGGGTCACGCTGAACGGCGGTGTCATGGCACCTGAGAGCGTGTGGGGCTTCGTACCGGCGCAGCTTAAAGTTAAACGTGGGGGCCGCGGGCGCCGGCCAATCCTCTTACGCCGCACACACACACACACACACACACACACACACACACACACACACACACACACACACACACACACACACACACACACACACACACACACACAAAAACACACACACACACACACACACACACACACACACACACACACACACACACACATACACAGACAGACAAGAGGAGATAGACACGGTTCAGCTGAGGTCTGAGAGAGAGCATGCTGTGATCCTTATGGAAACTAATGCAGTTCCTCTTCTCAAATGAGACGATGTCTGACTGTACCTGAGATACCAGAGACACACAGCTTTTTTAAAAAGTTTTTCATTGGCTTTTCCATCCTGTCTGCGTCCTCACAACAAGTCTTTATTGATGGGAGATCTGATCACAATTTCAACAGTCAAAGCTCTCAAAAAATAGGATTTCTGGATGATTAAACAAAAGGAGCCATCTTAACCTGTCTTCCTTTTGTGGGCAATCAGTATATTTTCCTCATATTTGACCCGTTTTCATGCATGAATTATGATCGTCTCAGTCAGGATTTTTTCCCAAAGTGTTTTCGATTTTCATCATATTTTAAAAAAGTCGATTTTTTTTCATAATCAAGGACTTCCAGATGTCATCCAAAAGACAGCACACGTTTTATGATCTCTTACTAATGAAATGTGATATATATTTTGACATTTGTTAACAGAATGCATGGCCATAGAACTAGCACGCAGCGCTTATCCCATTCAAGTATTCCCTTTTCTCACTCATTCAACCCCTTGATTTATTTTAGCTGAGCTCAGCTCCTCCTTAACAGTACATTATTGCCCATATAAAACATAAAAACCCATACATGCACAAGATATGTTATATAGCTGCCCACTGTGTTTCACTATGCGTGAAAGGGTTAAAAAAAACTGGGTTCTGGAGGTGTGTTTCATGTATCTCTAATATCATTAATCCAAACAGTGTAAATAGATCATTTTCCTTATTCCCATGGGATGGAAGCACACATGCCGGCCACCCTACCGTCAATAAGTCGGCTTTGCTCCAGTTGGACACCCTGAATGAGCTTTACATGTCACCAAACAAATGATATTGATATCAAAACCGTCTCAAAGTTTGTTTTATTCTCATCTGAAAGCGATTTGTTCCTTTTTTTATGCCTACAGAAGCTTCTGGAGAGTTGCAGACAGAAGGATTCACCCTAATGGAGGAGAGAGGGGAGAAGGAGAGAGGCATCATAGGAGAAGAGCAAGAGGATGAGGGCAAAACTAAAGGATACCAAAACAACGAGACGTCCCCAACGGAGAAGGACAACCGCGTGGACCTGCATAAAGACACACAGGAGAATGGCAAAGAAACCGGAATGGAGGTTGGAGAGCCTGAAAACGGGACAGAGCTGGAGGCGGAGGTGAGAGTGGAGCTCTTCCAGTCCGGCCCGGACCTGCAGACCAGCTACATCCAGGGCTCGGACCTGTTCGGGTATGTGGGCATCGAGGCGGTTCTGGACCAGATGAGGCACAAGACCATGAAGGCTGGCTTTGAGTTCAACATCATGGTGGTTGGTAAGTCAAACCCCATTAGAACTCAGTAAATAAGGCCCCCCACTGCTGTTCATCCTCCTGAGAGGCCAGCTTTTATCTGGTTCTGCTTTGTCCCAGATCTCTGGATCAGTAGGAGCTGATGAGTTTAAGAACTAGATTTTGTCCTGGTACAGGTAGTTTTTCTTAAGTAGTTTATATATTTGTATTTAGAATATGTATTTTTGTTCGGAAGGTCCAAATGTTAAAAAGATTTGTGTCTGAGGATGCTGGGACTCAGGAGGTTAATCTCTATTGTAGAGATGTATCTCCACAAATGAGGAACAGCGTAATGTTCATAATGATGTGAAATTGCCATTATGACAAACACCAGATTATTTAAACTTGTACGATAAAGTTTCCAGGTTTTTTATGTAAGTCAAGTCATCAGAGGTGAAAGGTCAGCGTGGTGTGAGTGTGTATATATATATATATATATATATCTAAAGAGAGAGAGAGAGAGAGAGGGAGAGAAAGAGATGTTATTATTATTCTGTTGTGTAATGTCTATAAAGCCTTTATATTTAGCTTCAAATCTGACCTAAGACACTGGATTGTCAAACTGATGCGAAAATCCAATTAAAAGTAAGAAAATCTTTCTAAAAAAGTAATTTCAAATGACACAGCTGTTATTCAGTTCCTTTTTCAAATTAGACTCTTTTCCAAAATTATCTGCTTTGACATCAGTGTTTCAATGTGATATATTTTTTTAAATTACAGCAAACCAAGGATTTTATGAGATAAATGTTAATTTTGCTTCCCATGAACTGAATCTCAACAGAAACCGCTCACATATTAGGAATGTTGGGTTGCCATGGTGACCAACATGCGATCAAATGTCCCTTTTGTCTCTCAGATATTAAGTTACTTGTGTTAAAAATGGCTGAGCAGAGAGTGCACGTTTGTGCCGCGTCTCTTCCCCTTCGACTCGGCTCATTTGCCTTTCATAGTGGAAGGGGAAGTACCGATCTGGGAGGAAGTGGTTCTGAGAACTGGGCCCGGCTGCTACTTCCTGCTACTCACAAATGAGTCGATAAGCACTTCCCCCGCCGCTCGACCGAAAACAGTTTTACCCAGAATTCTTATTCTTCTCTTATGGAGTATAAAGGTCCCCCAGCTTCTGAAGCCCTCTTCTGCTGCCGCTGGGCAGTGAGCCGGGCCTCGGCTGCAGCCTCTGGACTCTGCGGGCAGTTTATGAGGGCTTTTTATTCTGACCCAGTCCACTGAGTGCGTGCCTTTTGTTTGTTTGTTGCAGGTCAGAGCGGTCTGGGCAAGTCCACTCTGGTCAACACTCTGTTCAAGTCCAAAGTCAGCCGGAAGTCCTGCACGCCCAGTTATGAGGAAAAGATATCCAAAACCGTCAAGCTGCACACCGTCAGTCATGGTGAGCTGCATGTGGGGAAAGAAACACATTATTGCTCTGAATCTGGGTATTTAGTACGGCCGCCCCCAGCCCTCACAGGAACCTGCCCACACAGTGGACGGACAGTGGACAGTGGGTGTGCGCTCAGATCTGGGGTTTCATTTGTTCTGGCCGCTGTGAAACTATTCAGGGGCTGCTCTCACATCCTACTTTCACATCACTTTTCCCTTCACTCGCTTGTGTCACGTACAGGAATCTCAGTGTGGGCTGTGAGTGTGTTTCACAGGGTCAACAGGCCCGTTTCTCAGATGAACGGCCACTTACGCTCTTTTCAGATGTGTGCAAATATAAACAAAGTCGGAGAACACATCCCAGAAAAAGTCAGTTAAATGAACATCTCGTTTGCTTTCAATCCTTAGATATTATTGAAATTTGAAATCCAAAGTGATATCTCATTTTCATAGAGGGATCAGTCAATTATTATTATTAAGTTATTATGTTATTAAGAGCATTTGTTTGTGGGACAACAAAAACATCAGCAGAAGCTGAAAACAGACTAAAACTAAACAGGAGAAAAAAAACAAAAAAAGAATTACAAAACCAAAAGAAAAAAAATCTAATCGTCCAATCCAAACTGCAAAAGCAGACACATTCATCACACATTGAGTGTTTTTCAGAGGGTGGTTTGGAATATTTATGGCCCACTTCTTACAAAGGTGTGAACACAACTGTGTCTGGGCCCAAACTGAAATCTGACTCACCTCCATGAAAGATGCTGGTTCCAACAGGAAGATTTATTACGTGTTGATGTCCGTGCAGCGATGCGTTTAAGGACACCCTGTATATTTTGGATTCCAGTACATCCTTTAGCTGGCGTCCAGTTGTTTTTATACCTACACAGATTTACATATCTGCCTCAACTTCAGCCTTTGCAGACAGTTGTTTGCTCACATTCCACAGTTTTTTAAGGGTTTATTTTGTTTTACATCAAAGAGAGAGTCATGGGATTTCTCATTTGAACTTGAAGGAGCCCTGGGAGTGTGAAAAATCGACATAGTCGTTATTTTCTGAGTCCGTGATTTACAGGGAGAAGCAGTGCCTCCTTCAGGCATTTCACCTGATGTTGTCGGGGGAAGTAAGAGTCCCAAACAATTAATTTAGCTCCATCACCGGGTCATATCCAACCAGAATTTGTCCCAGCGTGAGTTTAGTCCAATCTAAAAAAAATGCACATTGCCTTGAGAGATAGTGATTATGAGTTGTACACTATTATTTGGCACATTTGACCTATTTCTTCTAGAAAGAAATCAGAAAACCTATTTAAAGCAACACTAGCTAAGTAAGCTGGGGTTGTAAGAGCATAAAGCACTTTGTTTTAAGCTGGTGACATTTGTATTCCCCATGTTGGTTTTCTACTTCTGGGAAGTTGAAGTGTTTAGGAAATATGCTCTGAGCTAATCTGTTGTCAAACATGGCCGTATGAATGTAAGCCAGTCATTTATGAGCCGAGGGGATGTGTGCGGCCCACAGCAAACACATCCAGACAAACCACAAGAGCGTGTTCAGACAGCTGCCTCTGGTCATGTGACTGTCCCCCACAGTACAGGTTTGGACCCATCTTAGAGCTGAGAGTAGGACGCTGCAGCACCTCCATTAGGGCTTTGAAACTGATTAAGGGTTCAGGTCATTTGTCTGTATGTAAACAGGAAATGTGGTGAACGCTGCCAGTTAAAGGTGGAGAGACTCTGCTCTGTCTTGGCAACAGCGAAGACGCACTTTTATTACAGGTTAGCGGATCTCCTACTGGTCCGGCTCCAGATGTTTGCTGTCATGCTTCCGATCAGAGGAGATTCCTGCGTGCTTACTCAACAATGACTCTACGCCCAAATGATAGCCCTTTTTTTACCCCCCAGCTCTCCTTCCGGCGCTCACAGGGCCGCGGCTAACTTTGATCTCGTCATCGCACAAATAACTGTAGCAAATGAAAGCGTAGGGACCGGCTCGCCTCACGTCTGCTTCCACCTCAAAGCCCACACCGATGCCCAACCAGAAGCCCTTTATCAGAATCAGAAATACTTTAAGTGGCACCTCAGATAGTATGGCAAGATTATAATAACATGCAGAGCAGGGCGCTCTCCAGTTATGCTGGAGAGTGATGTTGTGTGTCTTTTAGGGGACACCTGAAGTCAACTAACTTTAGTCACTATGTGAATATCTAGTCTATAATGTGTATCTTTAGTCATTAATATGTGAATATCTAGTCTATAATGTGTATCTTTAGTCATTAATATGTGAATATCTAGTCTATAATGTGTGTCTTTAGTCATTAAAATGGGAATATCTAGTCTATAATGTGTATCTTTAGACAGTAATATGTGAATATCTAGTCTATAATGTGTATCTTTAGACACTTATATGGGAATATGAAGTCTATAATGTGTATCTTTAGTCACTAATATGCAAATATCTAGTCTGTCTTGTGTATCTTTAGTCACTAATATGTGAATATCTAGTCTATAATGTGTGTCTTTAGTCACTAATATTTGAACATCTAGTCTACAATGTGTATCTTTAGTCATTAACATGTGAATATCTAGTCTATAATGTGTATCTTTAGTCAGTAATATGTGAATATCTAGTCTGTCTTGTGTATCTTTAGTCACTAATATGTGAATATCTAGTCTATAATGTGTATCTTTAGTCACTAATATGTGAATATCTAGTCTATAATGTGTATCTTTAGTCACTAATATGTGAATATCTAGTCTATAATGTGTATCTTTAGTCACTAATATGTGACTATCTAGTCTATAATGTGTGTCTTTAGGCACTAATATGTGAATATCTAGTCTGTCTTGAATATCTTTAGTTCCTAGTATGTATATATCTAGTCTGATGTGTATCTTTAGTTTGTTTTATGGGTAAATTAGTCTTTAAGGGGTACAGATTTTAGTTTATACATAGGAAAGTTCTTTTGAGTTATTTAAGGAAGTTCCTAGTAAATGGACTGTCACTTAGTATTAGAACTGTTGTTAGGATGGGTCGGTGCTGTTACTGTGACAGTTCATTTACGGTTCAGTGTGAGGAATGTCTTATCTTGTCCCACCTAGGATAGCGAGGACCTAATTTAGATTCCTTTGTGTGTCTGGTGCATGTGGTGAAATTGAGCGTAAAACAGACTTTGACTTTGAGGTCAGCTATGTAAGAATTAGCTGTGAATTACCACACAAGGATATTTCTTTGATAAAAAGCGGATTCCTTTTTTCATTTCTGTCTTGCGTGTTAAGTGATATAAATGATCTGTCACAGAAATAACAGTTTTATATCAGCCGTCCGTTACTGAAATAAGCACGACATTTGCCTTTATTCAATTTACCGCATAGTGCAATACCCTTTTCTTCTAATCTGTCCCATCCAGTAATTGAGGAAAAGGGGGTAAAGATGAAGCTGACGGTGATTGACACGCCAGGGTTTGGAGACCAGATCAACAATGAGAACTGGTGAGTTGGAGAATGGTGGAGACAAAAAAAAGAAGCAAATTATTGTTTTGATGAAGCTATTTGAACTAATTCATTCATTCATGAACGGATAATTTGCTTGATGTGAAATGTATATAATTTCACTTTAGTGGGGGGGGTTCTTTCCCTCGTATTAACTTTAAATAAGGTGATGTTACGCAGTGTGTCAGGAACAATTAAAGGACCAGGATGTTTGTGGGGCTTTGGTGCCTTCCCACTCCAGATTTTTTGGGGTTGAAACAAAACAATGAGATCAATGAGGTGAAAACTGTCTTTGGTAAGACGATGATTACATGAGCTGATCTAGAATAAATGATTCCAGAACTAATGGCTTTGTTGGTCTATATATGAAAACATCCATTATGTGGTCTCGTTTACCCCACATACAGTGTATAAAGTGAGTGGTCCATCTTTTGAATTTAATATTGATGCTTTCGTGGTTTGATTATTATGTTGCAAATATGCAAATCAGCAACAAAAAAAAAGTACTTGCATTTTCCCAACATTTTGTTTCAATATATTCATTGCTGAAGAAGTTTCTGAAATTGATTTTTTACAAATACTAAATCTTTTCTAGTATTTCTGGATGTAATGGGTGTTTTTGATAGAAGACCTCTTTCTTCTTCATATAGGTGTTGGTTGGTTTGAATATATATTTCATCAATAGTATGAAATGTACTCCAGTATAATTTTCTTTGAATTTATTGGCAATTAAATGCATTGGGGATGATATTAGCTTCTGCCTTCAGTTTCCAGGAACTCACCAACCACTCTCTCCTTCTTCCCTCTCCAGCTGGGAGCCGATAGTCAAATATGTCAACGAGCAGTACGAGAAATATTTGAGAGAGGAGCTGAACGTGAACCGGAAGAGGAGGATCCCCGACAGCAGAGTGCACTGCTGCATCTACTTCCTGCCCGCCACTGGACACACGTGGGTATTCCCTCACCCGGAGCCGGGCGATGCTCCACATGTTTGCAGGGGTTTAATCTGATTAGATGATCTCATTAGGGCGTGATACACATTCACATTCTGCGAGCAGAAGGAAGAGACTATGTTCAGATAATTTACCATCTCATGAAAGAAACCTGATGCAGGAAAAAAATGAGCAGCCACATTTTCCTTTTCGTACAGTTCTGTCCCCAGTAGCATCAGATGCATTTATACTGTGATAAAAACCATCAAACTGCCATGATGAACCCCTACAGGAACCTAAAATGTTAATGGAACCCCTCTGATTTAAAGCTTAGAAGTATAAAGTTAAGATGTGAAGTTAATCAGAAGTGCATATCATTTAGATTTGAGTTAATTTACTAAAATTGCATTTGCAATGTTATAAGTTATGTTGTTTAACTATTTACATTTTCATGTTGCACATTTATTATTTACATATTTACAGGTTTCAATATTTACTACTGCGTCTTTAAGACAGTAAGAAATAATCTGTTGAGTCTGCTTGTCAGATTCCCACTGTTTGCCTAATAGTCTAGATTCTGGCATCTCATTGGTCAGCTCGGTCATGTGAGTAAAAAACAAGGAAGTGAGAATTGGCCTGTCTCCATCCTCCTGTTTCTCCTTCTGGAGAGAGGTCCAACCACCTCTGATCCAACCCTCACCTTACAGATGTTACAGTGCATCTGTTTGAGGAATCAGGTGGCAGCTGATTGGCCAGAAAGGACACACCCCTCTCCCATCTTTGTGTCTTGGGGTATTTAACAAAGAACCAGCTTCCGTGTCCTGTCACACATGTAAACAAACAACCATAAATACCATGAACAACTTATAATCTGTGTATTTTATTGTATTTCAAGTATATTCATGTTTATATTGAAAAGGTTCTTACACAAAATTGACTTGTAAATATATGGTAAATATACTAAAACGTGCTTTCACAGTAACACTTATAAAACACTTTGAAATAATTATGTTAGATTACACTTAATAGAAATATATTATTCTAAAATATCATTTAAGTGGAAGCTATGTGTAATTTATAAATTGTACTAATTTGAAATTTTTTTTTGCACATATTTTTGATATATTCTAAAAGTACACATTTTAATAACAACACTAAATTGAGTTTGAGTGTATTTTAAGTTACATTTGAGTCTAATCAAACTTCAGGACATCCTATTAAATACCTTAGGACACAAAGATGGGAGAGGGGTGTGTCCTTTCTGGCCAATCAGCTGCCACTTGATTCCTTTCAGATGGGTTCCTCCCAACATTTAGAAAAAACCTGTACAGTATGTTAGCTTGTCTGGAGACTCCAGATTGACTTTAGTGCATGTGGAACCGAGTGGTTTGGGTCTGACCTGTCCCTGAAGGTGTGGCCTTCATTTCCCCCCAGAAAAACGCTCAGGTTTTTTGTAACACGTGTCCTCTTTGTCCGGTCTGATCAACAACTCTCTGTATTTCCAGACTGCGCCCCATAGATATCGAGTTCATGAAGAGGTTGGGGAAGATAGTGAGTATTGTGCCCGTCATCGCAAAGGCCGACACGCTCACAGTGGAGGAGAGGCAGGAGTTCAAAGAGAGGGTAAGTCCATATCTGTGCTGACACAGCCGTTTTCTGGTTTAAATTCATATGTGTTTCAGCTTTCATTTTCAATGGAATTGCTTTAGTTTTTAAAAAGTTATTTAAAGAAATATTATTCTAGAACAAACTTCTTTGTGTGTCGTTCTGTACAATTTAACTTCGATACCCCTCTTTGCTTTGGAATTGCATTCTCATGGTCTTACGAGTTGCTATATTTCTATTTACCTTGTTTGGAAACGTCAATAAAGTGTGGATTTAAAAAAATGTTTGTGTCCTTTTAAAGTGTCTTAATTGACTTTTGACAGACAATTTAAAGTGGAACCTCTCCACAAAATAGATTATCAAAATTTGTTTACGTTTTTATTCCCCCCCCCCGCAGATAAGGCAGGACTTGGCCGCCAACGGAATACGTGTTTACCCCCAGAAAGAGTATGATGAGGATCCAGAGGAACGCATGCTCAATGACCGGATCAGGGTATGAAACAAACATTACAATTATCTCTAATTAGCAAGACTGTATTAGCAACACTGTTAAAGCTGGCAGGGTGCAATAGCACCCGCGTTTATACACTAACAAACAGTCAGTAAAGGTCTGTGGAGATTCTTAGAAAGGCAGTAAGGAGCTAACTAAATGTGTAAAATACATTAGCAAGCAACTATTACAAAAACAACATTCCCATACGGAAAAGATCGAGATAAATCTTATCCAATTTGGATCTATTTTGTCTGAAACTTGTGTGTAAATTACACAATAGTGAAACCAGATGTAAGATCCAATCCATGGAAGATTTGAACAAAATTGAACTTGTGATTTGGGTATTTATTAGAACAAAATATGAATAAAGTAAATTATATTTTCTTTCTATGATGCACAATGCATGAAACATAAACTGAAAGATACCTTTTTCCCCTATTAAGTTAAGTTTGTTGTATTTCTTTTCCGTCTGGGTTGTTGCCATGGAGATAAACCTCTGCATGTTGAGAGTAGGCTGAAGCCTCAGGTCTCAAATGTCTGTTTGTCCCGCGTGTTCAGGAGAGCATCCCCTTCGCCGTGGTGGGAACCGACAAGGAGCACCAGGTGAACGGAAACAAAGTGCTGGGCCGGAAAACTAAGTGGGGGATCGTTGAAGGTGGGTGTTCGGTTTCACGCCTGCTCTTGAGATTCTGTTCTTACGCTGCTAAAGAGATCATGATCTCATTTTTTAAGGGGGAAAAACAGATAAGAAGGTTCAGTGGTTTTACCACCTATAATAGCTGGACCAGTACCACACAAAATACTTTCTCACTTGGTTTTCTCATAAACAAAATCAGAGTTTGTGAATTATTCTAGTTCCTTGATCACTCACTCCCACCACTAATTTAAAAAGCAAGGATACATATTTTAAAATCAAAGCTTTTGTATTACATGAACTGAAACACTAAATTCACACCTCGAGGTCAGTGGGATTTTCACACCACAGTCAACGGCAAGTTTATTAAAAACCTACAAGTTTCAGCATTCTACCGCTGGGAGGAAGGAAGAGGCCTATTTCATTCAATTAAATTCCATTCAAAAAGAAAGAAATTGCTGGGATACACAAATAAATGCAACTAAAGTAGTGAGCATTATCTGTACCGCTGGGCTCAAATCGAGTGGAAATGTAATAGAAATGCATTTGTCTGAGTGTGTTTTTTTGTTTTTTAAAGCCAGATCTAAATGAGATCATTCTTTTTTTTTTTCTCCAGTTGAAAATGTGGCCCATTGTGAATTTGCCAACCTGAGAGATCTGCTGATCCGGTGAGTATAACGCGCTGCTCCACAAATTCTAATCCATAAGGGCTTAAATATGGAAACATGGACATATTACTGCTTATCCACAGTCTTTGTTTAACTCCTGAGATCATTTGACATTCTCCTGATATTCTTAGTGACTGCTATGCCTCGTGCTGGGAACTGTGCACCAAAAAAAGAGAAAAACAAAACACCTCATATAAGGTTTTTCTGTCCGTACAACATAAAACTTCTCCCTTGAAAAGGAACTAGGGTGCAATTATGCCCATTGTGGAGGTACAGACAGTAACAGCTCACTGTTTTGACGTTTAGAACATGGGAATGACTTACCTTGTGCAGGATATTATACTATAAGCTGCGTGGATTCTGCAGCAAAAGGTGTCCAGGTTTGAATCCCAAACCCTGTGTGGAGTTTACAGGCTCTGTCCATTTAGCATCACCTAGTTAAACCCTTTCGGGGCTACTGTGGTTACGCTGGGGCGTCACATCCAGAGGGTTTCTGCCTCGGATCCATGCCCTCCCCACATATGTGGGTTCTCTCTGGGTGCCCCAGCTTCTTCCCTACCGTCTAAAACATGTTAGCATGTTAGATAATTAAAGACTAACTTATCACAGGTGGTGTGAGTTTACATGGTTACCGTATTTCCCGGACTATAAGTCGTACCGGAGTATAAGCCGCACCAGCTTTTATCCATTATAAAGAAAAATAAACCATAAATAACTCACACTGGTCACATGGACATACAGGTATGTTAACTTAACATGAAAATTTCAGATGGTGTATTCGTCGTACTACAGTACCCATGATGCATTTCCTTTTTTGGTGGCCATTCTGAATTATAGAACAACTCTGTCACGTACAATTGTTTTATTACGGTAAATTAATTGAGAATATATTGTTATATCTTTAATTTATAAGTTGGTCTGGAGTTTAGGTTGCATTCCTGGACAAAACATGTAAAAAAAGTGAGACTTATAGTCCGAAAAATAGGATATCTGTCTTGTAAGTATTTGCGTGGTCCTGTGATGGACGCCAACCTGTCCAGGGTGGATCCCGCCTCCTACCCAGTGACCGCTGGAAAAGGACTCAAACCCTATTGGGAATCAGCTGTATAGAAAAAAGGATGGATGGATGGATATTCTCAAATCATCACCTTTATTTTTGATGTTTTGTTGGTTTAAATCTCCAAATCACTTGGTTTCGACAGCGAGTCACGTTTTTAGACCAGTTCTAAGATGTTTTACTAACTCGTCTGGATTTAAATTCTAATTTAAAACTATGTAAACCAAATAGAATTTCAGCAGAAGGTACTCAAGTGAGTCTCTAGAGTCCCTAGATTCTATTTCTTGAATTATTTTAATACAGGTTATGTGGAAGGAATAGACTTTTAAAGTGGATCAAGTTCCTCTGGAAAACTCTGTATTGATAGTTGATTATTTACAAATGTTTTGCTGGTTTTCAAAGGTCCCACCTGCAGGACCTGAAGGACGTGACCCACGACATCCACTATGAGAGCTACCGCGTGCAGCGGCTCAACGAGAGCAACATGAACTTCAGCGAGCTGGTTCTGTCCGCCTGGCCGCTGGAGAACGGGACTGACAAATGCGAAACGGAGAGCCACCTCTGACGCCTCAAAAAAAAACCCCACCCCCCCTTTTGCTCCTTCATTCCCACAGGGGCGCCGAATGCTCACCATCCAAGAGGAAAGAAAAAGAGAACGCATCTGTCTTTTTCAAATATTGGGACCAAGTAGTGGATTTTTTAATTTTTTTTGCAAAAGATTAGACAAATGATGTATTTGAATGTGAGAAAGATGGTGACGCAGATACTTTCAAGATGGAAGTTGTCACAAGGGTGCTCATTGCGAGAGGAAAATACCCATAATCCTCCAATCCAGAGCAGATGTATATAAAAAAGTTTAAGCTTTTTCATCCAAGATTATTGTTGGTTGTTACTAAATCCTAACTTGCTGTGTTGGAGCATCTCCTGCAGCTAAAATACAAATTCTGGTGGAAAAGCTGATAAGGAAATGATTCTTTATGTATCATGTATCAGTTAAGATGACAACATACTTTGTGAGAGCGTCCATTTTATGCTTGGATCGAATATTACAGCATGTAAAAGCAGATTAATCACCGAATAATCAAACGTTCCTCCCTTCCTCTGCTGTGCCAAGTTCCTAACTGTTTCTTATTTAGAGTACAGGCAGTCTGTGTCTGTGCTGAGTCTGGGAGATCCAGCATCTAAAAACTGCTTTGTCGCTTTGGTAATCTGTGGCTTTCTGAGCAGACTAATGAACCGTTTGCATTTTGGAAAAGATGGCTGCCATCCTTTCCATCATTTGAATTGGAATCTATGGGAGATGTAACTGACTGTAGGTATGAACTTGATGATTTAACTGTAGGATTGATTTTTGGAGGACATTTTATGTTCTTTGCTGCATCTCAGCATTTATTAGCCTCTCTTTTTTTTTTCTTTTTTATTCAGGACTACGCGTCCACACTGGGTAGAACTGAAAACCGAACTGATGCCGAATATGTATTCAAAGTGTTTGGCCTATAAACAGTGTTGATGATTTTTGAAAGTACAAAGTTTTAAACTACACATTAAAGTGCCAAAACAACTAAGAAAACTTGTACAATCTTTATTTTTTTCTTATCTCAAAATGTAATTTCTGAAAATCTTTTTGAAATAATTTCATTTAAGTCAATATGATTTCCTTCTTTTGTGCCTTGCTCTGCCGTAAGTATGTAGAAGTGGGAGGAGTTGACTACAAAATATTTGAATAAGGAAACAATTGATTACTACTTTTAATCATGGGTTCCAATTACAAGTACCAGTTATCACACATGCACATACGTATCATTTATTTAGGACACCTTTCCCCTAAATTGCGTGCATAACTTGTAGACACATTTCTTCATTAAGCTCACCATCTACGTTCAGCAGTGTGTGTTAAAACTTCCCATTCGAACAGACAGTTGGAGCACTAAGACATGCTGCCAAATGCATTAGTAGAACAAAAACTAACTTAACTTTGGACGTGCATTGCAAAGGCAGAATGTCACTTCAGTGTCAAGAAACAGGCAAATCGTTTTATTTTCCAGATCTTGCGAGAAGAAGCTGTAATGAATGTGTAATAAATATGCTTTAATCTTAAGATGGTGACATATTTAATTGGGTAATGCCTTATTTAAACTTAAAAGGTCCATTTTCGCCACATGGGGAGTCAGTTAGAGTTATTGTTGTTATGTTGTTATGGTGTCAGTCCAGAGCCGGCGCACACAAGGACAAACAACCACACCAACAGTCACTCCAAGGGGCAATTTAGAGCGCTCAATTAACCCAAAAAGCATGTTTTTGTGATGTATTTCAGCAATAAATAAGCACATAATTCATTTGAAAAGGATCCTTTTGGTTTAGCAGAATAGCAAATTGGGTTAGTGGGCTTTAGTGGGCATTTGTAGTTTTTAGTGAGCGTCTGTAGTTTTTCTTAGGTGTGTTATTGCTAACCTCGAGGTTGCAGCTCTCTACTAAATGAAACTGAACAAAGAATATCTCTCCTGACGTGTTTTGACTTCTACGCCTCCCTCCTGAATCAGACCGGGGGTCTAAAAACGGCCGTGCCCACGCAGCTATTCAGCGTTAGTATGAGATAGGCCCAACTCGCCACTACACACGAGCAATTAAAGATGTTTTTCCAGGGATTTTATTTAGCACAAACGTTTATAAAAAGCCCGGAAATGCAAACAAAGTGTTCTATCCCCTTCAGGAGACGTTGGGGTTTATTCTGTGGGTAACAGCGAGTTACCTATGGGATTTTACTACTTTCTTTTCTTTTTTTTTCCTGCAGAAAAAGCTACATGATACGCTGAGAAAGCTCCACCTTCTGATCTAAAGCATAATACAAGCTCTTCAATGTTTTTCTGACAGAAAGCGCCTCATGGCTGTAAGTTTTATGCTGTTTTCAGCTCTGGATGTACATTTCAGGATGATAAATCCTGGTTTGTGTAAGTTACATAAATGCCAACGTCTAAAAGCGTAGTTTCTCTATCTGTTCTCGGGTTAGTTTAGAGTTTTGATTCCTCAGATATCGGATGACATATATATTTTTTAACCTACTGTCCCTCTTAGCTATATGTTGACCAAATCTGGAAGCAGAAACAGTGTTGCTTTGACTGTAAGCGTGAATGGTTTCCTCAAATTCGAAGAGCGCAGGTTTTTAAATCAAGGGGGAATGTTGTTTCCAAAGGATGCTGAATGAATGGAGGTGAGAAATCTCGTTATCAAAGCAACAGATAGTGTTTTGCTGTGTGTTAAACTTTAACATGTACTCATTAGTATGTATTTAGCATTGAACACTGGCTCCCTTACTAGCTATTTATAAAACTAAAAGGCATACTCATGGTTCTATTAGCGTCCAGGATTAGAAGAAAAGGTAAAAGCTGAATGGGTGTGATGTGTTTTTTGCATTTGCTGTCCATGGGGAGACTTTAAACACTGGAAGGCCAAAGAAGATATCTACTGCCACCTACTGGCCTCTTAAAAACTAAACAAACTAAACAAACAAAAGACAAGGAGCACACAGTTTCTGTCAATTTCAACATTGTCAATAAATTGTCATTATTTATTTTACTGCTTGGTTAAATTTGTGCTGTACAAGGGTCGTAACAAAAGGGTGACAGATGTAGACCAAAGACTGCAGACAGTAATATAAATTATTTGTCTTAGAAAATGACTTTGGATGATGTACCTTGGACAGGTCCGGTGTTTTCTAGTTAATAAATGTGCATGAGATTCTATGATATGTAAACGTACACGTGGAAGCTCATCAAAAGCAAAAATACTGAAAGCACACAAAACGCGTTTGTGTCCTCGAATAGAGAGCCAGAGTTTGGGAGCGACTGCAAACTGGGGTTTGAAATGGAAGTTTTGGGGGTCCAGCGGAACAAGGGTGCAGAGGATGGTGATGTCACGGCTCGGTTCTGTCGGGTTCGAGTTTTTATTCAAGTCAGGACATGTCTGTAAATGAAAGAAGGGGAAAAGTCTGCTAAATCCCCCTAAAAAAAGTTTATCAGGGTCATGACATGATGTGCACCAGTCCATTAACGCTAAGCTAGCAGGATGTCCTTAGACTAAAAGCCAACATCTTTTTTTATGACACTTCTGGCACAACTGGTGTTAAATTAGCTGCACACTGAAGTGAGCATCGGTAATATCGAGATAAATAGCGGCAAAATAAATAAGCAGGAACCTTAACGGTCTTGTTCTTGTGTGTGTTACGCTGCCAGAATATAACCAGTAAACTCTTGAGCCCTCCCAAAACCAATGACGGTGAGCAGGGAGCTTGTGCTGAAGCCGGTTTGCTGCATCATGCTCACACTTCTTATTTACATTTGTTTAGATTCAATAGTTTTGTCAGTAATAAGCTTCCACAGAATCCTCAGAGATCTCATCCCCCTTTGTTTTTAAACTACTAGACAGTGTAAACATTGCTCAGTCATGACAGAAGTTGATCTCAGATGTCGTATACTCTTATATATCACGTATATCACTCTGTTTGGCTGCCACATTCAGGACAATGACAGTAAATATAGCGGCACCGTGGGGTGCCATCTTATTCTCGAGGGACCATTACAAAGTTCACACAGACTTGCACAGAGGAAAATAAACCTTTGTGTATCCTGAAGGTTCAAAAACTTGAAGTCACTGTTAATTATGTTACTGGTTGGATGTGCACGGGGCCTCAGCCGTCACAATATAGATGATAGAAAACAACAATCAATGTATGAGCTTATTCAAGCCCCTTACTCGAAGCAAATTAAAACGCTGATGAGTGTCTCTCCAATAAATAAAATCTGCAACAAAAAAATGAATTTAAATAAATAAATACAACAATAAATAAATATACTTCTGTACACTGAAGAGATGCCAAACAACATCTAGGATGAGCCGTCCGGAAAAGAAAAGAAAACAAAAAAAAACAAAAAAAAAGACACAGACCGAGTTTCAAAACATGCGTGGTCTGCTTTGTCCATACGTGGCCCGGCCCGTCTCGCTGTGGTCAGCGGTCATCATCTGGACGCGGCCGGGCACACGTGACGCGCGGCCGCGGCGGCATTTGGCACAACGTAACACTGACTCTGATCCGGCTCATCCTGTGGGGGGGGGGGCAGCACATCTGGAGGTGCAACAAGGCAGAAAAGCAGCACTCACTGCTGAGCTTGTAGCCATTTCACGTGGGGGGAAAAAAACGAGCAAAAAACCCCCAAAAAACAATCGTCCACCACTGGCCTCCCAGCCTGTTGGTTTATGGGAAGTCTCACCATTTTCCAGTATCACCAGTAGGGATTTTCTTTACCGGAACAAGACATGGAATACACAGCCGAGCAGATCTTTGCTCAAGATCTTTAGGAAAATCTGAGGTTGAAATGCAATATATTTCCTCGAGACTGTGTTTTTTAAATTTTTAGTTCTCATTTACAACTTGGCTTTTATGATCTGTTGTTGGCAGCCTGTGCTGTTCCAAGATCTAAGCTGTTTTTGTTTTTTTATATTCAAAAACCTCCAAAACCAATAAGCCAGAGGCATTTCTTCTGAAGAGAAGGACAGGATAGCTTCCAAAACATATTGCTTTGTCGGTCAATCTCATCCTGAGATCAATTTCCAACGCACAAAAACAAACATGGAGCTTCCCGTTCTAAATGGTCCGGATGGTTTAATCAATAAAATGCATAAAATCACCATAAACCGACAGTTGTTGTTTTTTTTTTTCAAATAGAATTTCCATATTGACCCTGAGCCCCTATTCCTATGGTGGACACTGTGACGGTCACTCTTCTGGTAAATACTGAACTCACTCAGCCTTTCTTTGTACACTTAAAGAAATCTGGCCTTTCAAATTGCATCCCGCGGTGCGTTTAGCAGATTCCTGGACACACGTGGTCAAATGCACTAAGAAAAATAAATCACAAAACGTCATATGTGTCTGTTAGCGTCAAAAGATGGAACCAAATAAAATGTTCCAAAAGCAACAGAACCAATCTGCTCAGTGATGTCATTCGTTTACTGTCCAGGTACATCCAGAGCTCAGGATGTGTTTGTGACATGTGACTCTACTCTAGTCATCGTATGACACAAAAGCAGCCAATCAAAAGAAACACCAGCATTTCGACGTCCTCAGCTCCCTGCTTTCCACCGGACTGACCACTTTGATCAAGTCTGGACTATTTATTCCAAGCCGTTCCGAATCATCAGGGTCAATCAAGCGTGCGGAAAAAAACAAGAAAAAAAAAGAAAGAAAAAAAGCCAATGTAAACAGTTGTCTTCGAACGTCTCTTCATCTTTTTCGTTTTTTCCGTCTTTGTTTCTTCTCTCAGACGTCCCGATGGCGTCCCAGGAGACGAGGAGCTGGGAGTCTACGACACGTTTCACACTGCCCGATGCGTCTGATTTCTGGCATGTGGCGTCTTCCTCAGAACAACCCAACCTCTGGAACCTTCTCAGAAAAGCAGCCGTCCTACTGTACAAGCTGATGGAAGTGAGTCTCAGGTGTCTCCAGGACTTGGATTGGCTTATCTTACCACATACAGTCCGTTTTGCGGAGTGTGTTTGGGGTGTGTGCGCGCACGTGTGAGTCCCCGCGGCTGAGATCCTGCAGCCTGGCGGGGGCCTCCCTCTGCACGGCCCCCTCCTCTGAGAAACACATCAGAGTCTTTGGAGAGACGCTTCTCTTTCTTTGAGCAAAAAAAAAAAAAGAAAAAAAAAAGAAAGCCTTTTGGGCAGAGAGACTCGCTGTCCGACAAGACGTCACCGAGCCCCGGGCCCCCCTTCAACGGTCCGGCTCAGGCCCCCGCCCCCCCTCCGGCCCCCCCGCCGGCCCCCGCCGCGCGCCGGCACCTGCCCTCCGGCCTCTCGCTCAACCTGCGGGTCAGTCCGGTCAGTGGGGTGTGGAGGAAGACGGGCGGGATGTGGAGACAGGCAAAAGGAGGGTGGGGTGTGGGGGGGGGGGGGGGACCGGTGTGGGAAATGTTCTGTATCCTGGGTGGAAGGTTAAGAAAAGTGAGACAGAGGAGGAGGAGGAGGAGGAGGAAGGTTGAAACAGAGTGGTCTGCCAATCCAGGACTCGGCGGCCTTATTCGATGACCATGCAGCGGGGCAGGTGCTGAGAGTAGTATTTGAAGAGCTCAGCCGTGGCCCCGGGGCAGTTGGTCAGCTCCAGCTCCTCCAGCTCGTGCAGCTGGATGAGGCCCGACAGGCCGGTGGTGGTCAGCAGAGGGCAGCCTGGAGGGGCAGCAGGAGCACAGTGGTCAGACTCGGTCAGAGGAGCAGAAAACTCTACGGATGGTGTGTCCACAGCCATCCCAATTCTGCCTTATTATGCATTAGCCTGAAAAAATGTGCTTTAACAGGAAAATATTTGCTAAATTGACTGATTACTCTTTGCAAAATAAGAAAAAATTATCCAAAATTTACCAGAAATGTCACAATGGAAAAGGCACAATGAAGCGACTTTGTTTTATTACAGTACACAGATAAAGAAAAACAAAATTTAAACTAAGAAAGCTAAATTGGTTTATTACTACTTTATTAACCCTTTAAAGCCTGATCCAATAAAATAAAAAAAGACTTAAAATGAGTCTTTATTTGGCCTTTAACAAAATATATTAAAGAAACTGAAACACATTTTTTATATTAATAATTTATGACTATGCAATAAGTCAATATTATTTTCGTGTAGTCTTCTGCCCCCTGTTATCAGGTGTATCTGATTGTGTACAACAGGATTTTGTAAAAGTTTTTACCATTAAATTATGCAAAAGGTGTCAGACGCAAAACATTTCAGAAACCGAATATATCAAATATGATACATTTGGCTTTACAGGGTTAATTTAGCTCATTCTATTGGCCAGTTTTCCAATCAAACTTAAGCTACAAAGCAATAAAACGGACCACTGGCTATATTTCAAGAAATGTTTTTTCTAAAAACCGTAACATTTCAGTTTGACGTGTCTTTTAGGTAAAGCCCTTTAAAATCTGGACAATACGCCCCGTTTGTCGTGACACTCTAATGACACTGATCGTGAATATTTGTCCCTTTTAAAGAGACGGTCACAGAGACATTTGTGTAAATACAGATGATGAAAACAGTGACATTCACACATAACAATAACTGAGTACAGTCAGCGTAGTTAAGAGAATGTCAACGAATGAATTATCCTGCATGAATCATCACAGAATGACACCGTATTTTCCCAGTAGTTCAACAAGATTCAGCTGGTTGAGCTGTTGTAAACAGAGCTAGAAACAGAGAACAATTCCAAGTGGATATTTGTTTTCAATGGCCACTTACCGACCCATAAAACCTACTCAGTGCCATTTGATTTGAACCGGTGCCTCTGTATGGGGGACCTTGGACTAGAATTTTGAGCTCTGGTGGATCCCAGTCATTTGAAATCGGAGTTCATGTCGTCGTTTTTTAATGCACGTCTTACTTTTCATGGGATACGGGAAAGGGGGGGGGTCGTGCTGCAGGAAGATGTTGTTACGTAACGCTCTGGGTGAGTCACACTTAAGCAGCGGTGGGAGCTTTTTTGGGGGGAGAAGTCTCACCTGCGAGCGACAGTAGACGAAGACTCCTCATCCCAAACAAATGCTGCAGTCCAAAATCCTGCACCTGCAAACACATCGCCAGGTTTTACTGAACTGAAGAAATATTGCTGTCAGAGTCTGTGCTGGTGGGATGGAGTGGCACTTTATGTATCAAATGGAAGGAAATGAATAATGAACCCAGTTGAAATTGAATCTAAATGACCTAGCATGTATTTTTTATCATAAGAAAGAAGTCTTTTTAACTTCAAGTCTGCTGGTATTAACAGGAAAACATCCAAAAGGGGGTAAATGATTTCCATGTAGCTTTGTTTGTAAGAGCAGAAAAAGTCATAAAGACAAAACTAACCGGCTAAGTCAATATGTGTTGGTGAGAAAATGAGGAGAATTGTTTCACTAAGAAACCAGATCACACACTTCTGATAAACTTTGAAAGCATGAGCCTATCTCTCTATCAACTGAACACAGAAAATCAACTGGGGACAAAGTAATGTTACAAAGTCTTAGTTCCCAGTTACAAAACATTTAAGAAAGATCTTTTTAGGAGGTAATCTGTTTACTAACCTTTTACTAACTAATCTTGCCTTTGTATTATAACCTAAAGCTGAGAGCAGCATCACACATCACTAAATCCATACTTTTATTGCTAATCAGTACAAAAAAATGGACAGAATTGAAAAGATATCCAAAATCTTTGAACAAGAATGTATCAGACATATGAAACAATGGCAGTCAAAGTAGTTCTAATTATGTTATGAATGATTAAATAATATCCTGTGTTTAAAAAAAAGCAGAGGTTGAATTGATTTCAACTTTGCTGTTAAAATCCAGGCCAAAAACAGCTGAATTTGCTGTGCATATGAAAGCAGATGATATTTTTTCACTTTTTTCTTATGATTGAATTAATTATTTATTCAGTTTTTTTTTTTTGTGGTATAGTTTGAAGGTTTTTTTTTTTTCCCTTTTAGGGTTTTATGACGTAAATCATTTTGGATTGCCATGTGTCTGAATTGTGTTCCGCAATAAAAATTCCCTTACCTTTACAAAAAGACCCTTTAAAAAAGCTCTTCTGTGATTTATAACATTTAGAGTTTGGTGTTTTTCTCACCTGACAGCACCAGCGCAGATAAAGGCTTCTTAATGAGGACATGGTGGACAGGTAGCCCAACCCCGTGTCTGTGATCCGCACACACCTGGAACAAGGAGAAACAGAAATAAAATACTCAAAAATTATCCTTATCTAAAATACAGCATGATGAGTTTATCCTTAACAAGAAGTTTTTAGAGGATTTCTCATTTGGACAAGTAGATAAAGATATAGATTTGCGTGGAAAGAAATCCATGCTTTTCTTGGTTTAATAATAATTTTCTTTACAATAATGAACATCCTACATCATATTGTGGTTTTAATGATGGAGCCCTGAAGGATTAGTGGATAAGTCTTTAAAAAATGTGTTTTAGGTCAGCTTGACAGCTAGTTTGCTGATCTGATAAGAGGCCCGTGAGGTCACACACATACACATAAAGAAACCTTCATTTTCAGAACTGAAACCAGAGTTTGGAGCAAATTAAGATACATTCTTAGTGCGTTGTTTTAAAATATCTGAAACTTTGATTCATGTTTGCTCTGGATCAGTTTGGATCAGAGTTTTGGAGAAACTCTCCAGTTAAAGCTTCCAAAGTCTCACCTCATAGTGAAGCCTGCCCCCCCTCTGGGAAGTCAGACTTAAAGTTCGGTTTTACGACTAACTTAGCTCAACATAAAGGAAGTCAGCTTCAGTTCACTTAGCTGTAGCTCTGGTCATGCTAAGTAGAGAAACTCTGTTCATGTGTCAGTCCCCATGACGACTGAAAAAGGTTTCTGTCCACGAATGTACCAAAATAACTGTTTGTTTAGAGCTCGATTGTGTGGAACTCTTCGTTATTTGATGGGGGCATTATCACATTTGTGTGCTGTCCAGCCTCTCCTGCTAATGAAACACATAACCACCACATTTCTACCCTACATTTGCTCTAAATACTCTTTTAAACTGAGACTCTGATTGAGAAACGTAAGGAGTGATGAAGACAGAGCCCTGAGCATGATAATCCACTTCAGAAGCGGTTTCTAAATCAGACTTAGAATCAAAGATTTAGATATTTTAAGACACCGCACTGAGAATGTATCTTAATTTGAGGCTGACCTAAATCATCAGCATGTGAATTGTTTGACTGAAAATGCCAGAAAATAAACAGGTGGAATGAAAAGTGTTCAACCCATTAATCCTCAGTCTCACAGTACCGGTTACCAGAGGACTGGCAAGTATTTATATATAACTACCGACCCACAATTTATTTGTGTATATCCAGATAAACGCAAATTATTTTGGGTTTAAATGTGGTACTTTATATGGAATGATTTACTTCTGTAATCTGTATAACGTTTGGGGGGTTACGCTACCTACTTATTACTGTTTCTACAACAAACCGTCTCATTTGAATTGAATTTAATCGTTTCCAAGACAGCTTTGGCTGGTTGACTCTGATGTGAGCGTGTCTGGAGGACTACAAACATGGCTGACCTGTCCAGCACCAGCTCCTCCAGCTTGTGCAGGTCGCAGGCGATGTACTCCAGGGCCATGTCGGTGATGCGGGGGCACCAGGACAGGTCCAGGCTGCGCAGCTTGCGCAGGTTCTCGGCCACCAGCTCCACGCCGTCGTCGGTGATCTTGGAGCAGCCGGACAGGCTGAGCGCGGTCAGGTTGGGGAGGCTGTGCACCATGTTGACCACGCCGTGGTTGGTGATCTCCCAGCAGGAGTGAAGCCGGAGAGTGTGGGTGGTGTAGCCCTGTAGAACGGAACATTGTCATTACGTTATGGAGTGAATTACCCTCCAGAGAGCCTGTTCTCATATGAGGACGCTGCATTTCTGCCTCTCTGTACCAGGATCCTGCTTTTTTCTTTGATCTTTGACCTCTTGGCCTCATAACAGACGGTCCAAATGACTTATTTTAATTCCACAATAAGAACAATGATTGGTGTAAAATGTCTAAAAGAAAAGATATTTAAAATCTTTGAACAAGGGTGTATCAGACATATGAAATAATGGCAGTCAAAGTAGTTCTAATTATGTTATGAATGATTAGATAATATTGTGTGTTAAAAAAAAGCTGAAGTTGAATTGATTTAAACGTTGCTGTTTAAATCCAGGCCAAAAACAGTTGAATTTGCTGTGCAAATTGTGAAAACTGATGATATTTTTTCACTTTTCGCTTTTGATTGAATTTATTGTTTTATTATAATTTTAGTTTTTCCTTTGTCGTATAGTTTACAGTTGATTTTTTTCCCCTTTTAGGGTTTTATGACGTAAATCACTTTGATTGCCATGTGTCTGAATTGTGTTCTGCAATAAAACTGGTCTTAACTTTTTAAAAAAGACCCTTTCTATGATTTATAACATAGCTTCTTAATGAGGACATGGTGGACAGGTAGCCCAACCCCAAACCTATTTCCCTTTAGGTTCCAAACAGTAGTGTCTGATAGCGTCTGCTATGAGGCCAAGAGGTCAAAGGTCAAAGAAAAAAGAAGGATCCTGGTCCAGATTGGCAGAAATGCAGCGTCCTGACGGGAGAACAGGCTCTCAGGTGTAGGAACGGGGGGGGCGTCTCCCACCTGTTTGGCTGTGAAATAGGCCATGGCCGTGTCGGTGACGTGGTAGGCCTGCAGGCTGAGCTCGGACAGGTTGGGCAGGAGCTGGGAGATGGCAGCGATGGCGTCGTCGGCCACGTTGATGCAGTCGCTGACGCTGAGGGAGGTGAGCCGCGCGTTCAGGCTGGACCACAGCCCCGCCTCCGTGAAGTCATTGCAGCCCGACAGCTCCAGGTGCATGAGGCCCTGCATCTGCTCCAGCATGACCTGAAAACAGCCGGCGTCACACACACACACACAACGCCATCAGGAGGAATGCGCACGCTGTCAGGAACAACAATCGTGAGTCCTGAAAAATGAAAGAGCAGCAATTGATGCTCACATCTGCCCCAAAATGTCACTTTGACTTCATCAAACAGGATCTTTTGCAGAACTGTTCTGTGGCTCCTCCTTTTCCAGAACTAGGGAGAGATCTTTTTCTAAATAAATAATAGTAACATTGTTATCAAAACAATTCTACAACTGTAAAATTCCAACAAATCTGGGCTTTATAACACACGTAATGATAGACTAACAGCTTCCATGCAAAGCAGACGTTCATCCATAAATACAGATGATGTGAATTTGAAATGATGATGGAGTGAAATCTATCTATCTATCTATCTATCTATCTATCTATCTATCTATCTATC
>CAJRST010008890.1:15686182-15700087 GCA_907169785.1 Menidia menidia | reverse complement strand
ATCTATCTATCTATCTATCTATCTATCTATCTATCTATCTATCTATCTATCTATCTATCTATCTGTCTATCTCGTGCTTGTGTTTTGTTATCCAGCCTTAGGATTTGTGATGACCAGGCATTTTCAAAAAGTTCATCAAAAGTTCATCCCGTCCACTGTGAGTATTCTTTCATAATCAGCTCTTATTGTTTTCCATCAGCTGATCCACAAAACCCAGCTCCCAGGATGAAATGTTGCCCTTTGATTTATCTGAGTGTTATTTTTTATATAATGTGCCTTTTTTTTTCACAAGGTCTCTCCGCTCTCTGAATCTGTTTTTTATTTTTTATTTTTTGCTGAAAACATGCATTGTAAACAATTCTTTTAATTCTTTTAAATTGATTTTTGACCAAGTTACAGGCACTTACTGGTTATACTGGTTAGCACTCTGGTAAATCATGTCATTAGCACTTTTTCTCCTATTTTTAGAACCTTTCTTCGATTGCATATTTGCAAAATAAAAAGTCTTGGTTTGGGTTTTCAAAGTGAAAAGCTTTTTTTTTTTACATATAAAATACCTTTTTGATAATTTGGTAAAGCAACATGGCTTGAGCTTAAGTTTGGGACTTCATTAACCTGACTACTTCAGAAACTATGATTGTGTTGTATTCCTGACATACAAGGCACTTGAATTAGAGAATTCTTCATAGACATTGGTTTATATTCCAAATATGTCAATATTTTTCAATTTTAAAGGGAACTATGCTTTACAAAAGCTTAAAATATGAATTTCCTGTGCTTATTGACTGCTTTTACTATGACATTTTCTCTTGTTTTTATGTTTGTGTGGACCTTCTGAAAGGGAGTTTTACACTTTCTTCCCTCACCTGCAAAAACTATGCAAAAGACACAGCATTGGTCCAAATAGGCTTTGATACAGCATGTTTTCCTCACAATGCGCAGTATGACACACCAGGGCTTCCAGGCTTATTCTGGTAGTGCTGACACCACCCTCTCTGTGGGTGGAATCGGTTGTTTAATATCTTTATCCTGCTACAGGGCATTTGCAAGCTTCTTTCCAAATAAACTTACAAGTGAGCAGTTTAATTGAGTGTAGTTTTAGCACCTAGTATTTGCAGTCAATTGGTTTGTGACAGGCTTTTAGTTTAAGTGAGAATTCATTAGTCGTGGTGATAATGTGCAACGGGGCAGTCTGCAGTCTGCAGTGTTTCCAAGTCAGCGCACAGTTTTGGCTCAGACAGCTTTGAATTATCAGCCGGTGAGAATGAACATGTAGCTGATGTCTCTAGTAAAATAATTAATATGAGAAAACATGTCTGCTTTTGAAGTATCTGTTTGTTGAAAACATGCAGAAAAATGTGTGAAAGCAAATTAAAACAAAAACATGAAATGTTAGTACATGTGAAAGCCAGACACTTTTCTTAAGCTTTTGGGTTAATTTAAAATCCACTTAAAATTTTCCCACATGCTTTTTAATATGAAAATGTATATTGTCCAAAATGTAGTTAAACTGCAAACAGATATGTGATGGATAAAATAAATATATAGACATCAAAATAACTGAGTCGCAATCATTCACACCACTTATGTCCAAGCTTCGTCTGGGCAATATGAAAACAAATATTCAAACAAAATCAAAAACATTCAAAGAAAACTACTTATAAAAGGGTGAGTCATGAGACATGGTTCAATCTTGATTATCCCCTTCATGATCGACTCTTTTAGCTTTCAGTCTATCAGAGATGTCAAACCTTTTCTACCCCTCTTTTTCAGATGAGAATCCTCATGTAAGCGAAGCGAAATGGCAAGGCACAAAAATCGGCACCTCAAAACAGGAACGTCCATATATAGAACATGCTGCCAACGACTCCGGCTTTCTCTATGGCAACCGACCACTCGTCCCAGAATAGCAGCCTAGCTTAACCGGTTAGGAGAGGCTTTCTGCTAAACGCTGTGAGTTTTCCTTTTTATTCACAGAGATGAAATACGATAGCTTGAAAACAGAATTAAATATAGAAACGTACTTATGCAGATGCTTTGATTACGCATGTGCCTCTTCCATGACCTTTAACCTCCTGAGACCCTACGTCCCCCTGTGAGGACACTGCAATTCTGCCTCTGTGTACCAGGATCCTTCTTTTTTCTTTGACCTTTGACCTCTTGGCCTCATAGCAGACACTATCAGACACGACTGTTTGAAATCTAAAGGAAAATGCTTTTAGACATTTTACACCAATCATGTTCTTATTGTGGAATTAAAATGTTGTAAATAAGTCATTTGGAACCTCAGAACCAAATTGAATCAAATGTCTAAACAAACATTTTAAATCTAAAGATAAACCCACTGAGCCTCTATGAAGAAAAACTACCTGTACCAGGACAAAGTCTAGTTCTTAAACTTATCAGCTCCTACTGATCCAGAGATCTGGAACAGAGCAGAACCAGATAACAGCTGAGCTCTCAGGAGGTTAAGGCATCCACTTCTCTTGAACAGGAAAAATCATAAATCAAATCTAGTCTCCCAATGACAGCTCACATTCAGCCATGAATTTTCAGTTCCACTGTAACCGTAACGATGACAATAATTCACTGAATTCATACAGCGCTTTTCAAAGACCCAGAGACGCTTCAAGTTAAATAAGAAATAGAACAAAAGCCAAAAACCTTGTTTTTACTCTTGTGCCGACTCTTCCTTACACTTCTCGAGACGCCGTTTTGCTCGTATTGGTGAAACACCGCCAGTCTAGGCGTGAACTGAAGAGTCCCACTGACAGAGGAAATCCCGCCGGCTTACCTCTAAACCGGCGTCTGTGATGGTCGACCTCTTGAGGCTGACGGAGCGCACGCCCTTCTTGGACAGGGGGTAGTTGTCGATGAACTCGCAAATGTCGAGGTCCGACACCCCCACCAGGCAGAAGGACTGGAAGCCCCGCAGGGCGAAGGCCTGCAGGCTGACGAACTCCTTCTCCCCGCTGGGCAGCAGCGTGTACAGCTCCTTGGCGTGCAGGATGGGCGTGACCCCCTCCCAGAACTTGGGCTGGTAGAGCACCTTGCGCCAGGTCTTGCACACCTGCGCCAGCAGGCATTTCTCGGCCGTGGTGAAGTACCACAGCAGCCGGTTGAGCAGCTTCTCGTCCAGGACCAGCTGGCGCTCCAGCAGGAGGGGCTTGGGCAGGGTGAGGGGGGGGAGCTGGCGCAGCGCGGGCTTCAGGCTCACCAGGGGCTTCCCCGGCTCCAGGTCGGAGGGCAGGAGCGGGGAGGCGGGGTGGGGCTTGCCGGGCCCGTCCAAATGGCGGTGGTGGTGGTAGGCCAGGGAGGTGGGCGGCGGCGGCAGGATGGAGGGCACTGTGGAGGACTGGCAGAGGCGGTTCTTAGCAGCGGGCGTCCCCTTGGTGATGCTGGCGCTGCCCAGGCCGTTGGGCTGGCTGGGGGGCAGCTTCACCAAGCCGTTGCGAGTCACGCAGGGATTCTTCAACTCACTGGGGCTGGACATGTTCAACATTGGGAACCTGGAGACAAAGGTGCAAAGAGAAAGCCCGTTGGCGCAAGATTATGGTGAGGACATTGAAACATCCATCAATTTCCATAACCGTTTATGGTCAATGGTGGTCAATGGGGGTCAAGTGGTCAATGGGCAAGAGGTGGACCCTGGACGGACCCCAGTGGACCCCAGTCCAATCGCAAGGCCACCCAGAGACACACAAAGACCAACAACCACACACACTCACACTAAGGGCAGTTTGGAGTCCAACCAACCTAACATGCAGGTTTTTGGAGGGTGGGAGGAAGCCAGAGAACCCGGAGAGAACCCACAGACACAGGAGAACATGCAGACTCCACCCAGAAAGGTCCTGGTTCCCCCGGGACTAGAACCCAGAACCCTCTGGTAAAAAGGTCCTGGTGCCCCCGGGACTCCAACCCAGAACCCTCTGGTCCTGGTTCCCCCGGGACTAGAACCCAGAACCCTCTGGCAGAAAGTTCCTGGTTTCCCGGGGAATCCAACCCAGAACCCTCTGGCAGAAGGTTCCTGGTTCCCCCGGGACTCCAACCCAGAACCCTCTGGCTGTGAGGCCCTGGAGCTGACCACCACACCACCGTGCCATGACATTGAAACATTAGTATTAAAACCGCATTTGCACGGACACAAAAGTCAAATTCTCCCAAGTGCTTTCTATAAGGTGCTCAGGCTGGGAAAAAAGTCTTCATGGACCTCATACCTTCTCTGCTTCACTTCTAAAGTGTCAGCAAAGTAAGCAGATGAAGCCCTTTGAAGACCAGCAGTGGCTTTTGTCACCATCCTGGTATCAGAGGTGGAGATGGTGTCACCTACCCGCACCAATAAGGCCCCTTTTTTTAAGAAAAAGCAGCTAAGACCTAGAGGATAATGTTCTTGGATTCCTGCAATACTTTTAATGTAACTCAGCCTGCGGTAATAGGTGAGAACCTTCAGGAAATAGGATTTCATGCCACAGCAGTGACTTTGATGATTGGCTATCTGGCAAACAAGATTGTGCGTCAGAGAAGATGTTCAGGGACACCGAAGGGACAGAAGGGCCTTCCATCTGTGCACACCTCAGACTAACAGTATAAATACAGCTACAATCATCTCAATTTAAATGTGTACTGAATAGATTTCAATACCAAGAAAAACTAAACACGTTTTCTTTCCTGGTTGAAGAGATGGGTATGAACGACTGAGTTTTATTGTTCATCTTAATCTTAACTAATAAATCGGAAATGCAAAATGGGACAATGATGACTGAATATCTTGGGGAGGCTTTGATTTTATAGCAAGATGCTACATTTATGTCCCTGAGTCTGAGGAGGAGATCGCAATCAAGATACATCCATCAGCTGGGGCAACAGCTCCAAAACCATTTACTCGAATAAATAAACAGAAATAGACTATGAATACCCATAGAGCTGGTTATTTAAAAGGGAATGTGTGAAAAAAGCTCACTTATTATCATAATGGTGAATGATGCACCTACAGATTTTGTTTTTTTGTTTAGAAATGATCAATTTAAGAGATTGCCTTTCAGTTAAGGTTTAATTTATGTGTTAAAAGATTCCATCTCATCATGTCTCTGAGAAACCTGGAGAAAGATTTTGGCAAGAGTCCCATAATCAAGAAGACATAAATATATGCACATTCATTCAAAATAAAAAAAGCCCTATTGCCAACCTTTCTCTTTTCTATCTTTATGTGTCTCTTCTTTACATTTCATTCAATTTCCAACTTGGTACTGATCTGGTGGAACAGATAATATCTTGGCAGAAATAAAAAGCAATTCATTATGTTTTTCCTTGAAAATGAATGTAGCTCATTATCAATTCAAGGAGATTTTGTGGTCTGTTTCACAGCCAGTGACATCAGACGGGATCATTTTTCTCCAAAGACCCCAAAACTAGAAATAGATAACTGAATGTGGCAAGTGGTTTACTTTAATTTATAAAACACTCATGAAACACCTCGTTTATCAAACTCTGAAACAGGTTTCATCCCAAAGCACACAATAATCTGGCCAATCTATAGGTGTTAGAATTAAAACCTAAGCCGTGTCCGATCTTTACAACCAACTTTACTTGATTAAAGCACAGACTAAGTTCCAAATAATTTACCAAAAGTTTTTTGCACCATTCCACACACACATATTATTTAAATCAGCAACTGTTTACGCTGTAAAGGGGACCTTTGGATAAGTATGACCCATCTCTCAAACATCCTGAAGTCATGGGGGCATAAGGGGCTCAAAATACAATACAATTAAAACAGAATATGTGTCATTTCACCGCTTTATCAAAGACGTTACTAGGAACTTATTGTACAGTAGAAACACAAACTTTAAAATGACCTCAGATGTAAAAATTCCATCCCTGAGCATTAAGGTTGATTTTTGTTAGGACAAACCTTCATACCTTTATGTTTTCTGAATATAAAATCGGTCTTTTAGATAGAATAGCTATGTCAACGAAGGAACCAGCCCCCTGTTCCTATGTTTACTACATTATGAATGCATTATTACTACATTGTCAATATATTATTACTACATTATTATTACACTACTATTGTTACTACTATTACTATTACTTTACTATTATTATTACTACATTATTACTATTATTATTGTCATCATTGGTATTATTTCTGGATATCTACTGCAGCCTTAAATTTAAAACATTCTCTGAAGAAAGAACAGACACAACTTCTCTCATCACTGCTTCACGTCTCCATTATTGTGTGCTGAACTTTTTTGTGTACATTTTTTGTCTCAGATGAGAAACACTCCTCTCATCTCTAGCTTTTTTAACCCCAACAGCCTGAGTGTACCTCCTCCTCTCTGTACCTCCTCCTCTCTTATTCCACCTGCTACGAACGCCCAGTGCCATTCGCCTCTCCACATTCTTGTGTTGCAGGTTTGTGGAGCTACTGGGGAGACTGGGATTAATGAATCGGAAATGAACAAAATGGAAAACACTTGGCCAGATATGCTCAGAGGAATAAGCTGATTCAAAAGTGCTGGGGACTCAAAAGTACTTGTTCACGAGCAGAACTGTTTGCTAAATGAAAAAATAATAGTATAATATCATATAATATGGTATGATATGATATGATATGATATGATATAAAAGAATGTCATATAATATACTGAAAAATAATCTAATATAACAGAATTTAGAATTATATATGTGGTTAATTGTACAGGATTTCTCACAATAAGACACTAAAAGTTGTATTTTGTGCTAGCTGGTTGTTAAATGTTGTCTTAAAGACTCTTAGTTCCCTGTAGGGCACAAATGACACTGACAGAGAAAGAAGAGCGAGCAGGGAAGCATCCCGGCTGTTCTGGGGAAGCGCGTTAGCTATTGGACTGATGACCAGGCTCCAAACAAAAGAGTCAAACGGTTGGAAGCCATCATCGGCTGGGCGGTGAATAAACAGCCTCCCTTTTGTTCCGCGTTTGCAGCGGAGAGAAGAAAAAAACACAAAACACAACGTAGTGTAAATGAATGCTGGCCTCATCTAGCCTGTTCTCTGTGACCTCACTGTATCGGTAGCAGGAGGACAGCTTGCGGGCCCAAAGCGCCCGGTTATGTAACGTGCTGACTCGCACACAATCTCTCTGTCCCACTCCGCTGACCGGCCAGCTGCGCCACGGCCACCTACGACACCCCCCGTCCCCATCCCCATCAGACGTCGTGGAATAAAAAAGACGGGCCCAGCCTCAGTACTAGATAAACCAGGTCCAATCATTACGTAATAGCAGCCAAAGCCAGCCATGGGACAGATTCCTTTCACGTGTCAACAGTTGCTACTACGCAGTCCCAAAATAAATCATCCCAAGTTTATTCTAAAGTAACGAATGCACATTTCCAAAAGGGCACAGAGTTAAGAGCCAGAATCCCTCATGTGTTATGTCATATGGTGATGGTGTCTCCAAGGAAGGAAGGCTTCGTCACACTCTTTTACCAGGAATCAGCACATGGTAGGGAACCAGGGAACCGTCAAATCTCACAACATTCTCCTAATCTTAACTGTCTGCATTACAAAAACAAATGAAGGATTCTCTTTAGAGATATCGACAGTGTGGACTTCCATTCCCAGAGATCTTTGTCTTTTGACACAGGTCATCCTCAGAATGATGCAATCTTCTGAAAGCATCTCTATCCAAACAAACAAAATGTTGTGTTTTGGTATTATTTGGTCTGCTCTTGGCCGGCTTGGATATAGTCGGCACGTGCTTTGTTATATTTGCACAGACGCAAACTTTAGGATTGTAAAATAGTTTTGAGAGGCCGATCGAGATGTCGACTGTTGTGATTCTCTTTGCATTCTGACTTCAGTTGTGACAAATGAGTGTTTGCGCACTCTCGAAGTACTAAAGCTGTGTCATTGTCAACAAAAAAATAATAAAAGTCTACATTCATGAACTTCAGGACCTCAGAGAAAGGTCTTTGTTTTCAGAAAATATTACTGGGAAGAGCTGAGTGGATGTACTCTGATGCTCTTGAATCTTAAAAACTGTGTCGTGTACAGTATAAGTGGAAATAAGATGAAAGCATTTAGTCGATATGACCAGATTGATTTACTGTTAACATGAACAACGTTTCAGACCATTTGCAACCCAGAGCACTGTTCTATCGTCATATCACATGACCTATCGGTTAAAAAAGTCACGTGAGCCTGAAAAAAATAACGAGAATACGGACAAATGGTCAAGCTTTATAAAGAGATTTGACAGAAAAATGCAGGTAATGGAAGCTAAAATCAGCATTCTGGTACACATGTTCAGGCTCATAAAATAGTTTGTTGAATTCAATTGTTTTCCAGATAAAAGCTAAGCATTGATTTAAAATGAGATTATTAGCTTTTATACGCTTAAATATTCAATGTTGGACATGTAATCCTAGCGGTTAAAGTATTTCTGCCCAATTATTTAAGTTTTTAATCACGATTCCATCCATCCATCCATCCCTTTTCTGTACGGCTTTATCCCAAATTAATTGCAATTTATCACATGACTTTTTGCGATTAATTCCAATTATCACATTATTATGCACCTGATTTAATAAATAATATAGCAGTTTTTTAAAGTACCGTTTTATGGGAAAAGCCCAATAACATTTACATGTTCATAGATTTCAAATCAGGTACTTACTGGTGTTATGTTAAGCAACATTGTCAGTGATTTCTAATTTAAAATATATATATATATATATACAGTATTCAGGGGCTGAAAGATTCATTGCTTTCTTTAAAAGTAGAGTGATCCAGCACAACCCCAAAGATCTTTTGCACTTATCTGCACACCACTTTGAGTTTGAGGTCACATTTCATGACTACTGGGTTTTTCCATGGAGAGAACTGGCAAAACTGTCAGATTTTATTTTAAGTGATTGGATCAAACATCCATACATCCATTATCGTTACTGCTTATTCCCTAATGGGGGACTGGAGCCTATCCCAGTGGTCAATGGGCAAGAGGCAGGGTCACCCTGGACGGTCCCCAGTCCATCACAGGGACACACAGAGACACACAAGGACCAACAACCACACACACTTACATTCACTCCCACGGGCAATTTGGAATGTCCGGGTGGAACCCGGAGAACCCGGAGAGAACCCACAGACACAGGAGAACATGCAGACTCCACCCAGAAAGGTCCTAGTTCCCCCGGGGACTTGAACCCAGAACCTATGAGGCGATGGTGCTAACCCCCTGGATCAAACAATACATATTATATCAGGGAAATAGATAGATAGACCCTTCACGACCTGAGTTGGAATAGGCGGGCATACAAAATGGATGGATGGATGTTAACAGGTAAAGGTATGATAGTGTATGATTCAGGCTATACATCATGGAAAATGTCATTGTTTAGTTTAGTGTGCATTGTAAAAACTCCTTTGAAAAGATACAAGTTAAAAGTAATGCTTGTCCCTTGACATTATCCACCTGCTCCTGAGGAATTAGTCATGAAGACTTCCACAAATTGAATTTATTACCCCTCAGTAATAAACATAACAGCCGATTCATTTGTGTCTCTTGGTGTGTGTTAATCAATTTGCTCACAATTAGTAAGTGTAAAGCTGTTCTGTCCTAAATATTGTATCCAGTTGTGGACAAAGATAAACCATTTCTTAAACTTATTGACTTCCACTTTTATGGGGTTTTATGCCCCAGCTAACTGAGCTGTTGACATTGGGATGGGCAGGAATAAGTCTATAAGTCTGTCATATGTTCATCCCAGAGGTTTATGGGGACAATTTGTAAAACTAACAAGTAAGAAATGAGGCAGATGTTGGCTGTGACCATCAGCTCATGGCTTCAAACCAAATCTGCCCCTCTGCTCCTTATACGTTGGTACTCCTTGTATGCACATATATTTATGTAATATTAAGCATTGCCAACACAAATGGAGAATGTTTATGTCCTTAAAAATGTGTTCCACAACCTTCATGTCGACAGTAAACTCCTTCACTGATAAAATATCGATTAAAAGGGACGAGCATGGTCGATGCTAACAATGCTAAGGCTGAAGGTTGTATTAAAGCCACATCTCTCTGGTATTAAACTTCCTTGGAAGGACCAACCGATGCTTAAAGGGAGCAAAAATCAGCCTTTTCACAGCAAAACAAGTCACACAACCAAACAATCCAACTCATGGCTTTTGAGGTTGGTGGGGAAGTGTTATAAGACTCCGAATTAGCTTTCTGCTTCGATTAGCATTGATAGATACACAATGCTATGTCATCATTTTTGGATGGAATACTGGGCAAAGCTTGCTTTTTTTTCTTTATTAATGAAACCCGCTTTAACCAGCCACAACATCCCACATAGATAACTAGGAATAATCCCAAACTGCCACCTACTACCTGTAGACAAAAGAGAAAAAACTGCTTGATTGTATCTGTCTGCAAAACTTAGAATGAATGTATAATCACCACCAGAGTACTGAGGCATGAACATGCCTCAATCATTTCAAGCTTAAAGGGCTTATTAAGGTGAATGAATAAAAGAAGTACATAGCAAACAGTGGGATTCCCAGGGTTATGAGTGCTATTTTAACTTTTAAAATGTTTCAGTCCCTTAACAGCTTTTTAGGTGTGTTTGTTACTGATTGCCAGGTCGGTATATTATCTGGCATTTAAACCTTTCTTCTGTAAATCCATTCTTGGCTTCAAACCGTCACATACTCCTATTTTGCCATGATTCCTTGATTTTTAAAAAAAAAGCTGTGCTTTTTTTTATGAGAACAAAAACACAGACAAAAAAAAGCACACTACCTTTTCCAAAACCTAACCAACACCCTGGACAATGACTAAGTGAATGAATGAATGTATATTGCTAGTGTAGAGATGGCAGTTTTGTTAATGAGTCCGACTTTCTTGGCCATGGGCTCTTATGGAACTGTAAAGGACACTTTAAATGGACATCAGTGGATTCCTAACAACCTGTGGGTGTGTTTATCTTTCTGTTGTTATGGACCTGAAACCAGTCACTCACATTTTAATTGACAGTAATGCCTTTCAACTTGCACTTTTGGTTTATTATAATTACAGTATTTAATACATTTAGGTCATTCTCATTCAGTATATGTTAGCCCAAAACGAGGAAGGGTATGAAGGTTTTTTTTTTTTTAATAAAAAATATATTTTATAGCAAAAGTACAGATTGCTGACTTTGGATTCTGACAAATGTAATGATGAATACTGTACATGGTTCATAATAACCCATTTGAAATTAAAATATTAAATGAAAAAATATATGTTTGCTTTTTAATTGGTTTCTCAATTATTCCCTTCCTTTAAAGCTTTGTCCAACTTCTTCAGACCAATACTGTCAAATCTATGAATGCGGGGCAGTTTTGGGAGTAGCTGCTTTTGCTCTGTCACCCTGCACATTTGACATCAGATGTATTTATCAATTCTGAACTTTATGGGCCTTAGTAAACAGTTGACTCTAAGTAAACATTTGCTCATAGTTCCAAAATAGCATCCACCTCCTGAGTTAATGGAACACATAAACAGTGGTAATATTAACAGAGTGCTCTGCTCAGCGCTTTTCTTTTCTTTTATCACAGCTATTTTTTTGTCTTTCTTCCTTAAACCATCAGCCAGTCCATAACTGGCTGATGGTTTAAGAGCAGTTATATATCATCTGTTTAAGAGCAGTTGTATACTGTAGCACTCCAGTTAATATCTACGGTATGTGTTTTAGTCCTAACAGGTCAACTAATTCATGCAAAACAATTCTATGCAATTCACCATTAAAAAACAACAACATTCAGTCTAGCTCTCATGCCATACAAGGTCCAATTTTTTATTTTATAAAAAAAAAGCGTTGTTTATATCTAACAACATCTTCCCCATTAGCAACAGTAATTTAAATGTTCATTCTCCCTACTGAACATTTATGTCCAATTTTCAGTTAATAAAACTATTAACTAACCAAGGAAAATGTAGGGAATCGATGTCTGGTAATACTCAGGTTATTAAGCTGCTGTACTCTCAAATGAAAAAGGGAACTTTTCTTTATTGAGTGGTGGTTTGATGTAATTAAAAAAAAAAAAAAATCCAGAAAATATATTCTATGCTGGATATTAAGTTTACAACAATGTGGGAAGTGATAGCAACACGCTAACAACGTAAAGAAGATAATTGTGACAAGTTGCTCATTCTTTTCATTTTTCTTTGACAGTAACTTCTTATTTTCTTCCAGCTATTCTATTTGATTTGCTAAAATATCTTTAAAAAATGGTGCTACAACAGCATCCTCAAAATGTTTGCACAGAGCCTCTTGAAGGCTTTATAATGGCACAAGGAGAATGTCTTATCTTGTCCAGGTTTTAAAAGTTTTTGAAGGTTAAGATTAAGGTCCATTGTAACTTTAATAAATGTGTGAGAAACTTATTGATATGTTACAAAACAGCAATTGTTGAATAGGGAGGGAACAAGATTAACACACTGATCCTTCTTAAACAGAAACCTTTTCTAGCTTCCATCTGTTCGATCAGTATTTTTCTTGTCAGCTCTATGGCTGCCACTGATAGATTCTTTTTTCAGTTTGGGTTTGGAAATGGTTTGACTTTCGCAGTTGAACACATCCCAGAACCTTTAGTGGCGACTTCTGCTTTGATCTGCTTTTCTTTCCTCTTTAAAACTTAGTTGAACGTGCAACTTATTTCTAATAGTGTTCATTTAAGACTTTACCTTCCACTCATATTTTCCTATTGGGAAAAAACAAATCATCGTCCTGTATAGCGGATGATGATTTTAAAGGGTTTTAATAATATATTGGACATTTCATGACCCGATTTTAGTAGTTCCAATACTCAATACTTCAGAGAGTTTAATAACAGACAATAATCACTGTTGGCATTTACCGGTAATTGTGATTATTCATTTAACTATTTCATTTGTAAATTTAATATAATCTTCTCTCTTTCAGACTCAGGGTTGTTTCAGCTGTGATGGTACACTAAC
Source organism: Menidia menidia (assembly GCA_907169785.1). Taxonomy (NCBI): domain Eukaryota; kingdom Metazoa; phylum Chordata; class Actinopteri; order Atheriniformes; family Atherinopsidae; genus Menidia; species Menidia menidia. The sequence continues at coordinate 15,687,099 of CAJRST010008890.1, read as the reverse complement.
ACTTGTAAGGGCAGACAGTAAAGAACTTTCCAAAAACTGTCCCAGTGCCAGTCTGGATTGTCCAAATAAAACTGAAATATCATCTATGAGCAGCTGCTGGCAAAATGAAACTGTCCTGGTGCCAAAATCCAGACTATTCCTTATAGTCATCAAAACAAACCATTTCTTAAACATTTTAAATTCAATTTTGATAAAATGTATTCTATTGGATGTCTATCTGGATGTATAATTGTGCACACAATGCATCTGAACTTTGTAAATGAGCCATTTTGAGGAATAAGAAGTAAAGTTTTTGGTTAAAAAGTCTCTGTTTATATTTATGTCTTACTATTAGGTCTTTTATTGTACATACGTATAGATTAAACGTGTAAATAAATGCCTTCTTGGCATTTTGACTAGAAGAAAGTTGCAAAGAAATGAAGTGGGCAAACTCAAAGATGCCAACAACAGACTGGCGTTGCATCATTACAACAGTTTCTCACTTTCCTCCCACGTTTCCCACCGAACCCACGCTTTGCCCCCACTTCTCAGCTTCGCCTTGGAAACTGAACAGGGAACCCCAAACCATCTGAAATGTATAGCCCGGCCAATGTCCAACCTGTTCGCTAGAATGAACTAAAACCATCACAACGGGGCCCATGATAACCGAAAGGGGAGAGGACTCAGGGATGGAGGCACCTACCGACAGCTAAACCCAAAGAAAACACCTTATCATGGCATAACATAACAAATGCGAAGTTGGTCGGAGAAAAAATAACAAAAAAAGAGAGAAAGGATTGCGTCACCGGCAGACGCTGACGTCATTGTGTTTGTTAATAATACGCAGCTCGATGCGGCTGATCGGCTCCGTCACCCGAAGGCCCGATGCGCACACAAAGGGCCGGAACACCCAGTACCAGGCCCCCCCGCCGCCCCCC
>CAJRST010008890.1:15628408-15685782 GCA_907169785.1 Menidia menidia | reverse complement strand
GATAGATAGATAGATAGATAGATAGATAGATAGATAGATAGATAGATTTCTGCAAGTTAAAGGTGAGGATCACTCCATCATCATTTCGAATTGACATCATCTTTATTCATGGATGAATGTCGGCTTATAAAGCTCAGCTTTGTTGGAATTTACAATTGTTTTGATGACAGGGTTATTATTAGTTATTTAGAAAAGGATATCTCCCTAGTTCTGGAAATGGAGGAGCCACAGAATAGTTCTGCAAAAGATCCTGTTTGATGAAAAAGTTTTTTTTTTCTTCTGAAGTCAAAGTGACATTTTGGGGCAGATATGAGCATCAACTGCTGCTCACTTCTGGGTCTTTCATTTTCAGGGGGATTATGGTGGATCTTTCCAGCTTTCTGACAAGCTGTGGGTTCTGACTGATTCTCATCTCTGCCAGCATCTTTCATTTCCAACAACTCGAGCTTTTGTAGTACAACAGATGCAATCAGAACCGGGCTAGAAAACAGAATAACAACCAAGTTATGTAAAATCCACAGAAAACACCAGTTGAGATAGTCATTGAATCATCATTAAGAGGTACTCAGATGGTTCTCGCAGGACAATCGGACTCTATCTGATGAAGATATCCAATGATTTGAAACACATGACCAGAGAAATTATGCCACTGACATTTTATTTACCAACACAAACCCCTGAGGATCACATTTCAACATCTCAATGTACAAATCTCTGCGTATTGCTGTTTGAATTATGTATAAACGTAGTTCCAGAAATCCCAAGCAAACGTCTTGTGTGTGTTTCCTCCCAGGGTTCTTATCACTGGCTCCACCCCGGGCCTCAGGGCTGTGATGCCTGTCGTTCTGTTGGCTCCGTAGCTTCCAGGTACAGCCACTCTCCCCCTTTTCCGTCTTCCTTTCTTTCTTTCTGTGTCACTCTTTCAGCCGAAAGAAGGCAGAGAGCTGGAGAGCTTCTTTCTATTTTTAGACGCCGACCCGCCTGTTCAGCCTCCCACCCCCTTTGGCACAAAGAGATACACCCACACGGGCGCGCACAAAGCATCCGTAGACAGCATTCAGGCACCGCGCACGGGCTGTTGTGTACACGTCGCCCACAAAGCCCTCGCACGCAACCCCTTCAACATGTAAACGCGCACACTATCCAGGCCAAACACCATTAGCCAAACGCTGACATATAAAAGTCACGCACAATGAGAATGACAGCAACGATAATGTTGATCACAAACAGTCAGAAACACACATCAAACTGCACATACTACCCCATTAATAATGCACGGAGTCTGGTGGGGAAAGAGGAGCACTCCCTGTAATGGATAGCGGGGGAGGGGTTCCCACTCCTTTGCAGCTTCTGGATGTTGTTTTCCGTTTGTGCTGTTGTGTGTGTGTGTGTGGTGTCACAATGTTAGCCTATATATCTCCGACCCACTGGTCACGCTTCATATCTATTCCTCCTCAATCCGCTCGGGTTTAGTCAGCGATTGGATGTGTTTATGTCATGCTAACCTGCTTATTTCCAGTAAATCAGAACACAACAACATGAACTGTGAGTTCAGGGCCTTTTATCGGGCCAAAAATTTAGAAAAAGGAGCACATCATACAATGATTTCCTCCTTCTGTCAACGTTGACTGAAGGCATTTGACCTGAACAATCAACTCTTTTGATTCCCTGAAATCAGAGCTCGTCGGTTATAATTGTAAAGTCTTCAGGAAGTGATTAGTGATGTGGACAGTGGACAGGTCACTCATAAAGGTGTCCACCAGAGCAGAGGTCAGGACTCTCCACTATCAGGACTTCCTGAGACACCTGTTGGAATTCCTCCCTCAGTGCATGTTGAACCACATCCGCCCCATCTATTTTTTAATAACATCAAATAATCGTCCAGTTTCGAACACCAGGATGTCATCAGCGGCTTTTATTTTTAAATTACTAACATGAATTTATTCCGAATGACCTAAATAGGAATAAACATCTAATAATTCTATCCGGTGCAAAAAACAAACCCCCCCAAAAAATAAACAGACAAACACATTGCAAGCTCGAATGAGAACCTGTACCGCAGTGAGGGTGACTCAGCCTCTAGCGTTGCCATGGAAACGCAGCCTCTTTGCGATCAGTCTCTTAGTAACTGTGTGCAGTTCCCGAGGAGCAAACCAGAGTGCAGGGGAGCGCTTGTGTGCGAGACAGCAGGAGCTCATGCAGCCACTCGTGTAACTTGCTGCTTCCTTGAGTAGCTTCTAAAATTAGAGCAATTACAAAATAAACAACCAAATAAATAGATCACGACTCCTCTTTTCTTTGCAAAATGGAATGCAAATGTTCGACCTGAAAGTTCCGTCTATGCAAACAGTTTTATCAAATACCGTTTAAAACTAGTTTGTGTTGCAGTTCTTAAACAGCGTGAGTATTTAAAGAGTGAAATGGACTTTAATTGGATGAACTTTTAACACTTATGCCCAGTGACCCACAGGGTTTATCCTGCTCTGGCCACCTCTATGTTCAAGAGGTGATGAGACATTGAGAAATTCAAGTTCAGGTCAAAACTCTGAGGTGAAACTCTTTACATGTGCTAAATGAGACGGGTCCTTTAGGTACACCTTAACAGACAACACTGATTAGACCCAGACAAAAGGCAAAGGATCTCCAAACAAAGGTGAAAATGGTCATAAGAACTGGGGATCGGGGTCGCCAGGCTTCGGCCACTTTCTATTGGTCACTGCTTGGGGCTTTTTCAGGGCTCTTACAGATATTGTGGAGGTGGATGTCACACCAAACCACAATGACAGGACTGCATTTTCTCTAATGCAGACTGGCAGAGCACAGGGAGCCGCTGCGGTCAGCTGTCCAGGTTTCAGGCTGTGACCAAACCTGACCACGTGTAACGCTATCCTCGCCTGATAAAGGCCACTAACTGATGTTTAGCCTTTTTAGAAGACTAAGATCTTCCAAAAAAGCAGTCGGAGAGTCACAGAAGTTGAAAAAATGTGGCTGTGATGCTTGCTCACAAACACCAGGAAGCACTCAGTTGCTATTTAGACTATAGATCATTTCATGATTTAATAAACCGGTTCTACGGATCAGCTGAGCCTGATAATGTTTTCTATTTTCAGCGTGAGGACCCTGCCTTCAACTATTCAAATTCCAAACTTCCCTGTCGACCTGTCCCAACAAAATAAGTTAGATTGTGTCTCAAAAAGCCCTAAATAAAGGCTCTACATCAGGATTCGTGTTGGAAACTGTGAAATCGTTTAAATGAGACACAGTATCATTGAGATTCTGCCTGACAAGGCAAGTTTTGTCTTAAATAAACCGAACAAAACTGTTTTCCTCTGTTTTGAACTAACATATTAAAGTTAGAAGCAAAATCCTGATTTGTGCATAACTTGACTTAAGACTGGATCAACAGTCTTAAATCAAAAAAGGGGGAATTACAGGATGAAAATGCACCAGATGAGACGACCTGATGGAGATCAATTATCATCCCCACTCTCCAAAGTGACTGATCCCAATGTCTACATGTCCGTGTGTTTTCAAATGACTAATTCCCTAAAACCTCTGCTAGAAATATCTAGGAATTGAAAAAAATCATCTGTTGTTTTATGCTCAGACCACAAGTGGATGCATTCAACATACTGTATTCCATTTGTTTATCCTAGGAAACTGCATGTCAGTGTTGGAGCTTCTGGACAAAATGGTGGAGGGGGGTCATGGACATTTACATGGTGTGTTTTCTCTAGTTGAAGAATCTGTGGATAGCCAGGTCCAAAAACGAATAGTTACAAAAACAATGATGTGCTGTGATGGACAGGATACACATTCTCTTTTGGGACAAACAGCGGATGGTATTTGTGAAAACTAAACGTGTTACATGCAGAACAACTTCTGAGTCACTCTGGGCCTGTGTTTAGGTTTCCCATGACTAATACGTACTGCAAAGTGACTGAAAGTTACAGGAAATCGTTGGCCGAAAAAAGAAATACACACTGAGTCACAGGGGAGACGCACCTTTTTTTAAACTGGTAGTCGAATGGTATCACATCACTAAAGCCACTGGCTTCATACCCTTAAAAAATGACATGTTTTTTTATGTTCTTATCACCGAGAGGTCATTTCCATAGCTCAGATAAACCGCTGTTTAGATACAGTCAGGTGGAACAAATGTATCATCGTTTTTTACTCTGAAGCTTCCTTTTCTGGATGCAAAACATCTATTGGAGACCTATTATAGATGTGTAAATGCACTATGTTTACATGGGTAGCTCGTAAAACTGCACGCCAATGTTTTAAAGTCCATAGGCAAAATCAGAGCATACAGATGTAAATTCACTGTCTCCAAATGAGGTCAAAATATCCCAGATTAACACGGTCAGCCGTTAGAATGGGGAAAGAAAACGGTAGTCTCAGATTTCTGTGGCACAGAGGCTGCGGATGAATCACAACAACAGCCCTCCCTCCCTAATCCGAACCCTCCTTTTACCTCTCCTCCCACACAGCATGCTTCATTCATGTTTTCTTTTTCTTTTCTTTTTTTCTGCCTGCCATTCATTTTCTGCAGCCCCACAAACCGGAGCAACAGGCAGCGGAGAGCAGACGTCTCCTCCACACAGAGCCCCCGTGTGTTCGGATCCATTGACGTCACGGCTGACGCATGGCGGCCTGGAGTGGCCGGCTTTATCAAAAGGCCCGGGCCGGGGCTTGAACAGAGGTATTATTAGCCAGCAGAGGGAGATGCACAGAGAGAATTGGAGGGGAAGGGAATTTGGCCGGATCAAAAGGGGGCTACTTGGAATGAGGGGCTTGCTTTTGAGTGAGCTGCAAGTAACAGACTGTACTTGTTTCTTGACTCTATTTCTAGCAAAACAAAACAAAAAAAACAAAAAAACATTTAATCATATGTATAAATTATTTGACTGGTTTTAAACAGATAAGTCATTTTCAGGTTTGTTGAACACTTTTTTTTCTTCTAATTTTCCTTGTGTGATTGTTTCACACGGTTTTTAACCTCCTGAGTCACGCACACCAAATAAAAGCTCGGCTCTCAGGAGGTTAACACAGTCAGTAGAGTTTCGTCTGAGCTGTTTAATGAGTGCAAATGGACCAAATGTGATTTAGAGGAGGGTTGAGAAACTACTTATTTTGAACCGTTTCCTTCTGAGGGCCTGGATGGTGGGTCCTCCTGAAGTTCAGAAACATGCATGTCAGGTTAATTTGTGATTCTGCCTGTAGGAGTGAGCGCTAGTGTGCATGGTGGTCTGTCTTCTTTTTCCTCTCTGCGATGGACTGTCATTCTTCCTGGTGTGTAACCTGCCTTTGCCCCAATGAGAGCCCCCCCATGACCCTACTGGGTACAAGCAGCTAAAGAAAATTGATATATGGATGTTTCTTTCTGCCTTCAAATGGACAAAGTTGGCACTTGTCTGTTTTCACTTTTATGTGAAAGAGAGTCAGTCATCTGGAAAATAGGTTTGCTTTCTATCAAAAGAGCAAACTAAATAAGAGACGTCTGTTCAGAAAAAGACACACTGAACGCTGCTTTCTACAGGTAGGACAATAAATTGCAATAACTGCGTGCAAGACAATAAATGCTTATGTATAAAAACATATAACTCTATCTTTTAAGAACATCCCTTAAAGAAAAGGTAGAATTGATAATAAAGCTCGTTCAACTAAACAAAGAAATAAACCTCCTGAATGATTTTCTTAAAGTCTTGCCAAAATGAGACAATCAAAAGGTTAAGAGAGGTAGAATCCTGTATGCTTGAACAAAAACAACTACCATACGTGCTTAAATAAAGAGGGTTAATGTCTAAAGGAGGGGATTTGTACATCCTTAGACACATTAGAAATAATGAGCTGAACTCATAACGAGCTGATTCTGAACTCAGATCATAGGCGTACATGTTAGAAATGTAGATTTGTACTTGGGAGTGGTGTCACCGGACTGGTTACAGCAGAAGATGGCGGTACTGGCGCGCCGAACGGTCCGCCAACCGCCAAAGAATGTTAGAAGAAGAAACGAAAAAGCGAAAGCAGAAGAAGAAGACGACGACTGTCGGAAGCTAGCCGTACCGACAAGTTGCTAACCCATTTATGAGGCTTGTCAAAGCGTAATAGTGAGCAGTAATCCTTAGAAGGAACACGGTTACCGCTGCCAGCAGGTCATGCAGCGCTGCAAAAGGTAATGAGCCGTAAAGCCACGGGGTTTCGGCTCAGCGGCGCCCATAAACTGCGGCCACACTGGAACGACTGGCAGCCCAGGTTGGTGTTCCGCTCTGGTGTTGGATGGTCAAAATAAAACGGCGACTGTCAGGGCCTTTTGAGCGGTCCTGTGTTAAGTTGTGACCACATGGGACTCGAAACTCCCTGTTCCTCGTCGGCTCAGCGTTAATTTATCCTTTTAACCAAACTGTGTTGTCTCGTCCATTTTGGACGACGGAGACGAACCCTAACCATTTAGTCTGGGGTTGACTGTTGAGGAGTTCGTCTCGTGGACTGTCGAGCCTGGTGCTAACGTTGCTCAGAGGGCATTGTAAACGTTTAATGCCTACGCCTAACCGAAAGCGAACAACCCACGTTCCGTATACCCCAGAAATGAGCCGAATGGGAGATATTTGGAACTATTAGGGATTGTTTGTGCTGGGCGGTCTGTCCTTTGTGGGCTCCTGCCTGAGCTTAGCCCGTTAGCACCGCTCGCGCTCGCTAACAAAGCTAGTCAGTAGTGGCAAGCCGCCACCCTGCTATGTTATTTATTATTTCCCTAACGACTTCCGGAATGATTGTAAAATGTCTGTAGGACAAAAAAAACATGTTTTTTAAAAAACTGTTCAAATGTGTAGCGGCGTGAACAACCAATTAAATAAAGCAATACCCGGAGCTCATATGAGAACATAACTTAGAATTCCTTTGTAATTTGGCAAGGGACCGCGGGCCCCAAGTTTAACGAGCACCACTGAGTTTAAACGGCATCTTATATGTTAACATTTTGACTGAGTCGTATGATAGCAGTTGCTAACGGCCGTAACTTTACTATATCGCTACGCCCCCAGCGCACATGACTTATATCTCAGGTAAGATAGGTGAGACAGTAAATGCATCTCATTTTGTTTTAAGTGTATCATGACAAGATGGGCTGGATATTTATGGGCTAAATACTCCATGTTTTATCCTTTCAGCTTCCTACCTAGTCATCCAGTGCTCTAACTGGTTCCCAAACTATTTGATCTAAACTTTTAACAGAGGCCCATAACTTTGTGGTTCCTGTTTAAAACACTTTGGCTTGCCAGCTATTTACTTTGCCCCTTTAACCGATGCCTTTGCAGGCTCCTTTAAGCTTTGTGCGAATACATTTGTGTTCTTTAATCTTCTCCCTGTCTTCTTGACATGGTTTTGAATGATCAGCCGTGGATGTATGACTATGGCTTTCCCTGGCCGGACTCCCTTGTCTAAAACTAAAGTGGGTCTAAATTTGGAGGTACAGTTCTATTTTTAAGTAGTCGACTTAAGTTGGTAAAAATTCCAACGTTATCAGGACAGGCATATTTCATATCAAAGAATACTCGAAGCCAAAAAGTTTGAATGGGTCAGTGAAAGATTCCTTGTTGGTATGTTAGTGTTTGATCTGATTACATTAATACAAGTGGTCAGCCATTCTTAAACGTAGTAAACTGAATTCTTTCACCCACTAAACGCTCAAGTTTTTCATTGAATGGTATTTAATTTCTTAATCTATTTTTCCCCCCAAAATTTTGTTTAACTATTTTTTAAGTTTTCTAAACTCTAAGACAAACTACTTTATATTTTTCTGGCATTTGACACATGGATTAGAAGTTTGAAGAAATGCTGTCATGGTGGGGAGAAAAACACATATACTACTTTCTACTACTCCTTACTCAGCTTTCTTCTCCATCTATCCTGTACTAATATTCCATCTTCTTGAGAAATTAAGCCTTTCACCTTTTTCCTGTCAGGAAATGAGATTAGCTGTTTAGCGCCGCCCCCGCACATCGTCAGGATATGGCCGCACCTGCTTCTTCTAGTTGATTCTTTGCAGGTCATAAAGACTGCCACATCTCAGAACTCTGACATGAAGTTCTACTTAACTAATTCCATGCAGAACTCCTCAGCCCCAACACCAGTGGCTTATTTAGCTAATGGCTTGTTTTGGAATGCATAAGGGTCATCGGATGGACTTTTCAGAATAAGTAAAAACATCATTTTTGTCACGCTGATTCATTTACCAACTGGCTCAGAACGGGGAAATTAAAATTGTGCTGTGACTAATATATATATTTTTTGTTTAGTTTTAAACAAAACTTACATTAGCTATAGCGCTTAGCAAGGTTAAACAGATTATAAATAGATTGAGATAATTTGTGCTTCTAACTTTTTCACCATGTCAGCTACTCATCTTTTCATAAAATCTGCTAAGGGGGGGGGGGTTAGGGGAATGATCTTGTGCGAGTAGGCTGACTCAATTGGAATTTGGCACTGTAAAGGTTTACCTATAATTTTAATGAATCAAGGAATACCAGCCATTTGTGTCCATATTTATTAATTCTTTGTGATTTTGTGGGTTTTTTTGGGGGGGTAGGTTTTTTTTATTGGTATTTTAGACCTTTTTTAAAGCGTGCAGTCTTTCGATGTGCTTTCATTTCCAGAGTAGTCACTTGGATTAAGTATTCTTATGTATTATTTATCTTATTCTTATGTATCTGCTTCACACAGAAAGTCAGACCGCAGACTTACTCTTTGATTAAAGTACCTCAACCTCCTGCCAATGGTTTTGGTCACTAAAGGACGGACTTGTGTCATTATTCTTTAGTCATTTTCTGTATTATCAAGCGCACCTGAACAAAAGCTGCAGCGGCCACATTTTATCATGATATATTCTCACTCCCTTTAGTAGGAGTTACCTAGAACTACATTTAAGGCTACAATGCTAATTTCAGTATTTAAAAAAAAAGAAAGAACTTTTTTAAAACCAAAAATCGATCTCTTTAAAGCAAAAAATTCATACATAGGTTGCGTCATTGTTTAAGATGCTGTTTTCATAGCCTAAGAAATAAGTAGTGGCTTACAATCTGGAAACGTTCTCACTTCTATTTGTTTTTTTTTCTCAGATGATTAGACATTTGTCCATGATTAAATTCTCACAGATTCCCCCCCCCCCCTTTTTTTTTTTTTGGGATCACCGACAGCCTAATGTCCAAATCTGTTCAAGTACATTTTGTAACTGTTTATTTCTCTCGTCTGTGTGCTGCTTGGTGGATGGTTTTCAGAGTTGACGGCGTATCATCTGGCCAGGACGAGGTGAAGTCCAGAGTTCTTGGTTCAGGACCGTCGTACGACATATTGCCCTCCAGGTGCCCTGACCAGCCAGCGCTGCACAGTGATGCCTACGCTGCTGCAGATGCACATCAGGAGGAGGGTGAGTCCTCCCAGAACCTCTTACAGCCCTTTGTTAACTTTCTAGGTGATCCTATCAGGAAAGGTACAACTTTACCTGCCCAGTGGACCAAAGTTGGTCTTAGGAGTCCGCTGCCCTGCAGGTTTCAGATGTTTTCCTGCCTCAACACAGCGGGTTAGCATCAATGTGTCATTGGCAAGCCTGTGCAGGGCTTTCGAACGGAACCATTTTGGTCAGATCAGGAGTGCTGTAGCCAGGAAACGCCTATAACCTGCTGGCCAGTGGCCCTCAGAGACTGGACCCCCCCCACCTCACACTATTTGGTTTGGCTTGGATATGGATTCTATGCAATAGACCAACATTAAACAAGTGGAAAGGACAGCAGGCCAATGGACCTACTCCCTCTAATGAAGACTGTGTACCTTTTGTTTAATTAGTAGATGAGAAGACGCGTTATTCGTGTCTGTTTACGCCAAACGTTTACACCCAGTTGTAGTGAACAGCCCTAACAATGTGACCTTAAAGCAATATGCACAGTTAAGACAAAGGAGTTATCCACACAGTTAAGAGAGGCTGTACATAAAATGATCTGTTAGAATGCTGTTAGAAATGAAAGTGAAATCCGAAAAGTCAGTAATCAGGAATTTAACCAGTAATCTGTATTTAAACTAGCTGCTTACCATCAGAAACAAAGAGGAAAGCCTTTGACAACTTCCTGATTTGTCTGAAAACACTTTTGCATGTTGAGTTGCACCATTTGAATTCCCCATGCTCCCCAGGTGGATATGACGGTCAAGGTGTCCGTGATACTACATTTGGTTGGAAGTCGTTGGGGCAAGAGTTGAGGCCCAATGACGTGACAGAGGATTCGAACACTTTTCAGCATGGACATCGTGCTTTAGCTCCAAAGGAAATGAGGAAATCGCAGGGTAAGCCATGAAAAACTAAATTAAGAATGTTTGCAGGTAGAAGATTGACTGCTTTGGATCCTGTATGTGATGATAAATGTTTTTTCTTTTTTCTTTTTCCCCCTCTAAATTTTTAGGTGATCTTAGCAGAAATTGTATGAATAGATGGATTAATTCAAATTTTCTAAATGTAAAAATCCTTTTTTTTTAAAAATATAACTTTTTTTTTTTTTTACAAAATTGAAAGTTTAAAAAAATTATGAGTTTTCCTTATTTTATTTTTTCCCCATTGTGTAAAAATATTTGATAAGAAATGCAGTTTAGATGGAAAAAATGGTTATAGTTTTCTTCCATCCATCCATTTTCTATTATTCCTTCCCATAGTATAGTATCCAATAGGGTCATGGATGCAATACACAATAAATATACACAATATACAAAAAATATATATATTTTACAAATAGCATCTAACTTGCGTCGCTAATTTCTTTTCCTCTTCTTTTAAATTTTTTTTCCACACATCAACCATTTCTATTACTTTGTGTTTTTGATTCTTTGTTTGGACGTATGGACAAATAATGACCCAGAAAGCTTTGGACGAACATTTAGAAGTGTGTATATATATATATATATATATATGTAATGTGGATGTTTATTGACCAGACTGCTGACCGTTGCCATGGCATTTTCTCTCACACATAGATTTAGGCAGATACCACTGAAAGTAAATACAAAAGAAAGAAAGGTTCATTTTAAATGAGCCAAACATTTAATTTGAGGGTTTACGTTACTGAATTGGCCGAAAAAGCACAAACAAAACAACAAAGAAGTCTTTGCTGTTGCAGACCGAGGGATTGCTCACTCGGAGGAGACTCGACTTGCCAACCTCCTGCGTCGGGTCTCCAGGGAGGACGATCGCGACCGGAGGCTGGCCACCCTAAAGCAGCTGAAGGAGTTCATCAGCCATGGCGAGAGCAAAGTGGTCAGTTTTCCAGTCGCTTCTCCTTTTTCATCGTGGTTCGATGTTGGGCTGTAGACCTTCAGTCTAAGTGGGGGAATTCCTTATTAGTGACACAGAATTGTGAGTTCTTTGTTGACACCTCTTACAGTCGGTGTGTTTTTCTGTGTGTTCTCTCAAACAGACCCTGGTCAAACAGTTGGACACCATCCTCAGCACCTTGAATGATATTTTGAATGAGAGGTAAGGACTGCTATGGGGTTGTACACTCATTATTGTTGTCCTCTGATACATTTGAATTTGGTTTTAAGTCTTGGAATAACTCTTTTGTTGAAGCTATAGATTTCTATATCCTTTTAACTAACGTGTCTCAAGACAATCTCTCAAGGCAGTAAACTCTGTCCAAAACAATTTTTATTTTTTTTTAACTCTCTTTTTAACTGATCCGGCTGACTTCTAGTTTAAAAAACGTCATGTAATGTTTTTTAAACCTCTTGCAGTATAAAGTTTTTTTTTTTTTTTTTTTTCAGTAATTAGTTTTTTCAGTGTTGGACATGTTTGAACTGATATTTATCCTGCTGTAATGTGAAAGTTGGAGCCCTTTTCACATGGTGATAATTTATTGAGAGGAGGATTTATTTAGTTCTGGAATGAACGTTTCACCAGTGTTCCTGAAATCATTTAAAGGCTTGTGGTGGAAAAAAAACTTATTCCTTTTTTATTTTTTTGGTAACATTAGGAGAAAAACTTTTGATTTTGGCTACTTTCGAACATGTTTTAGGTGATTTTCACTGTTTTGTTTGATGACTGCCAGTAACGACATATCTGATTCTGTTCTGACGCGTGTAGCAGTAAGCTCCTGTGGGAGCTGCGTCAGGAAGCGGCGGCCTCCCTGGGCCTCCTCTGCACTGTGCTCAGCTACGAGGCCGAACGAATCTTCAAGTGGCTGTTTCTCAAGTTCAGCTCCAGCAGTCGCGACGAGGTGAAGCTGCTGTATCTGGTGGCGGCGCAGCGCGCCCTGGAGGCTGCCGGCGAGAGGAAGGCCTTCTCCCACATCATGCAGGTGAGAACTCTCAGGGTCCTGATGCAGTTCTGTCCCATCAGTGGCATTTCAAAGAAGTGACCGTTTGTGTGTGTTTCAGCTGGTGATGAGCAACCTGCAGTCCATCCTGGAGAACGTGGACACGCCGGAGCTCCTGTGTCAGAGTGTGAAATGCATTCTCCAGGTGGCCCGCTGCTACCCCCATGTTTTCAGCACCAACTTCAGAGTGAGTGTTTCACAGATGGGCTCATTTTGGCCAGTGTCAGCTCAGTGCCCTGATAGGTTTTTTTTTCCCTCCCTTTTCTTTTCTCTCAGGACACGGTGGACATTTTGGTGGGCTGGCACATCGACCACACGCAGAAACAGTCGCTCACTCAGCAGGTTTCAGGTCAGTTTAGCTTCAGATTCCAAACCTTATGGCGTGCTCATCGTTGCAATTTTTGGAGCACGTGAATCGATTTGTTTGAGCTTTTTTTCATCATTTCAAATGATTTCCAGACCTCTTGGATTGTTTTGTTTTTAATTAATGTAAGTTTAACCTTACGTTTCCTGTTAGTATGTTTTACTGAACCCAACTGGGGCCCTCTTACAATCTTTAGTCTTCTATAGAGGTTTTGAGTCTGACCTGTGGTTATGTCTCTCTCAGCTGTCAAATGAAGATCATTAGTGCCACAAAAACGTTGGGGGAAAAAAAGACGCCTGAGAAAACACTTTTTGACCTTTTGTGCGATATTTCTAATTTAACTTCCGAGGAGAAGTAGAGCCATCTTTACCTGAATGGATATTTCAAGTAGTTATTTGTTAATGCTGCAGAAAGTTAGCAGAAAGTGCTTTATGAATCCTATAGATAGTAATTCTGACACAGATGCTTCACATTACTGCTGTCTTGCGGAAAAGGTTGCAATCCAAAGGTTTTCCTCCCGCTTGACTCTCCCTCTTTGTGTGCAGTTTGGTTACAGAGTCTGGAGCAGTTCTGGGTGGCAGACCTGGCGTTCTCCACCACTCTGCTGGGCCAGTTCTTGGAAGATATGGAGGCTTATGCAGAGGTGACCTGGCCGAGCTTTTTGACTGTTCTGTAAAATCAAAATTCATTATTCAGAGCAGCTACTCGAAAAATGAACAAATGAATAACAGATCAATAATTTGACACAAACCTGGCGAGAGGGATTTTACCCCTGAGCTGACCGGCGCGTTCTTTTTAGGACCTGAGCCACGTTGCCTCGGGGGAAACTCTGGATGAAGACATCCCCCCTCCCTCGGTGTCCCTGCCCAAGCTGGCAGCTCTGCTGAGGGTTTTCAGCACCGTAGTCCGCAGCATCGGAGAGAGGTTCAGCCCTTTGAGAGGCCCGCCTATCACAGAAGTCTACGTCAATGATGTAAGAACCTCCTGTGTAAAGAACGAGAAAGATTACCATGAAATGCTGTAAATGCACCACAGTACATCAGTTAGGAGATTGTTTTGTGGAAGCAAAGACTTGACAAATCAGAAACTTCTTGGTCAATAGGCTGTCGGACAAACACGGATTAGCATTATTACAGATTTGACTCTCAAATTTTGAAACCAGCAACAACCCGCATAAAAAAACAACTTCTACTGAGATTTAGTTAGAATTTTACATGAATATTTGAATCAAACTGGGCTAAATTGATTTTTTTTCTTAGATGAACTTTCAGAACTCGCACTCTTTTCTAAAAAAAAATCTAAACTAAACCTTTCTCCCTCCAGGTTTTGAGCCGAGTCCTGGGTTGTGTGACGGCGGCAAAGCAGGTGCAATTCTCCGAGATGGTCCTCACAGCTGGAAACGAGTGCGTGGGCGTTCTTCTGGCCAGCGTGGAGCCCTGCGGCCAGCTGATGGAGGCCGTCCTGGCCTATGGCCTGGAGCAGCTCCGCTGCTGCAAGGGCTGCGGCTCCGACTACAGTCTGGCAGTGCTCAGCCTTCTCACGCTGGTACGGGCCTGTCCATGGTCTCTGTCTGTCCTATTCCCTCCGGGTTGACCCCAAGCTCTGTGCCAACTGGGAATTCTCCCCCTTTTCCTGTTAGGATACAGTTGCATTGCTGGGATCATACCACATGGTTTTGAGCGCGTCAATCCTCAGATTACGGCGTTAAGTTGTTAAAATAAGGCAAATAAATGCTGTTGTGCTTTTTTAGATCGTGGACCAGGTAAACACCAAGGTGCCCGTGACCTTTGTAGAGAAAGTGCTGGCGCCAGAGTCTCAGCTGCTGAGCCTTCGCTTCCACCCAGAAAAAGAGGTGATTGTTTTTTCAAATTAAAACCTGGTATTCCGATATGATGTTGTCAGTTCATGTCATGTGTTGTCTTGAGGTTTTTTTGCTACTCAGGCAGTCATTTTCAATCGTCAAAAAGCCTGAACATTCCCCTTTTCTCTGCCTCCACTTCAGCAAACGGGTTTGCCATCAGAGTTTGAACTCTGGCTTTTCGGATGGGATTCACTCAGTTTAGAAAAGCATCCGTCTCTGTAAATACTTATTTGTGAGATTATTCAGAAGTGGTTGAGGCACATGGTTTATTTAGTCTGTTTCATCATGTTTGAGCAGACTTCAAACGGTTCTAGTTTCTTTTAAGAGCAAATTATTTAGCCATTTTAATATATTTAGCTTGGCTGTTATAAAATTATTTTCTCTCCATAATTTCTCTGTATGCTGTTTACAATATATTTGTTTGTATGAATAGTCTATTCTATTTGAATAATGCCAGGTTGTGCCTAAAAATTCACTTAAATACTACTGCTGTTATATCATTCCAGCTTGTCTAAATTTGAAATGATACAACTCGATACAAATCTTTGTGTCGGCATACTTGACAGAGCAAATGTCTTCAAAGCTTCTCTGTCTGTTGTGTGTGTGTGTGTATGTGTGTGTGTGGTGCACAGGTGATGTCAGCGGTCCATGGTGTCTACCAGGCACTGCTGAGCCTCAAAAACATCCCCACGCTGGAGGCGGCCTACAAAATGGTTCTGGGCGAGATGGCGTGCTCCCTGGTCAGCCTAATGCAGAGCCTGGACCTCCCGGGCGACCTCTGTCCAAACATCCAGCACCCTGCCTTCGCCTCCCTCACCCCGACTCTGGAAAAAGCCCAGTTCATCCTCATCTTCAACCTGAGCACCCTCACCACCATCGGGAACACCAAGAATTCCCTCATAGGGGTCAGCCGTTGGTCCTCTCTAATAACACTAAACTAGAAATAGTAGTCGGATCGTACAGAATTGTGTGTGAAACTTGAGCCTTTGTGTGTCATCCAGATGTGGGCGTTGTCTCCCACGGTATTCGCTCTTCTAAGCCACAATCTGATGGTGGTCCACTCTGAGCTGGCGGTCCACTACCCGGCCATCCAGTACGCTGTGCTCTACTCCCTGTACTCGCACTGCACCAGGTAATGCATTTGCATGCCATCTCAGCAACAGAGCGCCTGCTAACCATCCAGAAGTGCTTTCATAAAAATAAAGATATTAATAACAAAGGACAGTGCAGGAGGGCTGTCGCTAAGGAGAAATATACGACTGCAAATTTTGCGAGCGTCTTCATTTATGTGATTTAAGAACCAACTGATTTGTTTGAAGATTTAATTTGAAGTTGCTTTGAATTCTTATTATTATGAATAAATGGGAATAGTGATCCAAGCTCTCTACCCCATAAACTGTACGCCAGTCAGTTATTAATCACCTGTGTAGTCCTGACAAGCTTTTTGAATATAATAATTACATTTTTGGATTAAAGTGGTAAGTATTTAAACAACTTGGAAAAAAAAAAATCCAATCCAAACAGTGTAGTTAGTTTGAATTAAAGTAACCTTTGATAAAAAGCCTTTCTGGTCGCATGAAATTTTAAACTTCAGCTTATAGCCATTAATGGCATGACTCCAAAGAGAGAAGATGTTCAGCTGAACCTTTATTTTTCATATTTTTGTTGCTCAGATGTTGCACTGGCTACTGAATGAATCAAATTGTGTGTCATGAAAAAAAAAGTTTTGACAAAAAGTGCATCGATCCTGGTGTTTATTATTCAGCCTTCACAAACACAACGATTCTCTTCTCTTTTTGCAGGCACGACCATTTTATCTCATCCAGCTTGTCGTCCTCGTCGCCCTCTCTGTTTGATGGAGCCGTTATTAGCACGGTTACCACAGCAACAAAGAAACATTTTAGCACACTGCTAAGCCTCCTCGGAGGTCTGCTGTCAAAGGAGCATCTCTACCCTGAAGCCAGGTTCACACTCCTACTCATAAAACCCAAAATGTCCAAACAATTTGGGCTGATTTTGTATGATTGGTGGTCTTTTTTGGTGTGTTTAGGAAGCTGCTGCTGACGTGGGCTCAGGAAATATCCTTGCTGATGATGAAGTCGGAGACCTACAGCCCCCTCTTCTCCTTGCCCTCCTTTAGCAAGTTCTGCAGGGGCCTGCTGGACAATGGTGACTCCAGAAGAATGTCAAGCGCAGAGCTATTCATTTATGGAGTTCTGGGTTTTCCCTTTGACTCATTAGAAAAGTCTCATAACTCATTTCCTTCCTTGTTTTTCTCTTGGTAGCTCTGCATGAAGATCAGAGTATCACTCTTCAGGCCTGTCACAGTTTGCAGGTCCTGTCCTCATCTCTGTCTACTGAACTGCTACAAAGGTGAGCCTTCAAATGTGGACTCCCGAGCTGCTTTCAGGCCTCTTCCAGGCCCTAGTTAAAGCTGGTCTTTGAGGGTAAAGTTAAGGTGGAATTACTGAGACCTGATATGAGCTTCTCTGCACACATGGTGAAAGAAAGCTCAGTGCAGATGTGCTCCTTTCTTTTTCAGGTGTGTGGATGTGTGCAGAGTCCAGCTGGTGCACTCAGCAGTGAGGGTCAGGCAGTCCTATGCCAAACTGCTCAGGGTAATCCCGTTGGATGTGGCTTTGAGGTAACGATCACTTTAAAAGATGAAACTGAAAGGTTCAGGAAGCACTTTTTAACAGTGTTTAACATGTTCTGTTTAAAAAGTTTAAAAAAAGGTGACATTTATATATGTCACCTATGTTTTTTTAATGATTAAATATGTACTTTCATTTTATTTATTTTTTCTTTTGTTGTAATATATGGTCATTTTGAGTATTTTAATTCTCTTCTTGTTTTTTGCCTTTTCACAGTAACCACAGCCACTCTGAGATCAGGGATATATCTCTCGCCATCCGCCATCACATGAGCCGTGCACCGAGCAGCACTTTCCACCCTCAGGATTTCAGCGACCTCATCAGTTTCATCCTGTATGGAGTCCTGCACCGTGGGGGGTACGGTCCAGTCTCTTGTTACAAACCCTTCCCTGAATAGACTTTTCCCCAGCAGTGAAGCAAAAAATGTTTTTTTTTCTTTTTTTTTTCTTTCTGTGTGACCACTGCAGTAATGTTCTTCTTGCAGTCCGTCTCCACAGATTTGCAGGGACCACATGCAGCCGCATACAAACTTGTTCATGAGCTTTTCCTATCCTTATCCACAGGAAGGATCCTTGGCTGGAGCGCCTGTACCACAGCTGCCAGCGGCTGGATAAGCGGGACGGCCGGGCGGGTGCTGACGGAGGCCGGCCGGAGGTGGTGGCGCGAGCCTTGCTGAAAACGGAGGTGGTGCTGTGGCAGTGGGCGGTGTGGGAGGCGGCCCAGTTTACCGTCTTGTCCAAGCTCCGCACTCCTCTGGGCCGAGCCCAGGACACCTTTCAGACCATCGAAGGTACCGGAGCGGCACGCAGAGTGCGCTTAAAGCCTGTGCAGGAATTACGAAAGAAAACGGGGTCATATCACCTCGTCTAGACCTCGTTTCCATCTCTTCTTACTCGCCTTTTGTTTGTTATTATTTCCCTTATTTCTCAGGGATGATTCGAAGCCTGGCTGCACACAGCATGAACCCTGAGCAGGATCTTGGAGCGTGGGCTGGAACCGGGAGCGACGGCGACGGCCACCACTCCAATCAGCTCCGCCTCACTCTGCTGCTCCAGTACCTGGAAAACCTGGAGAAGCTGATGTACAACGCCTATGAAGGCTGTGCTAATGCTCTCACTGCTCCACCAAAGGCAAGATTTCTTTCTTCTTTTTTTAAGTTATATGCGTTTCATTTGCGACTTCCAAAATGAAATGCTGAGATCTGAACAGATGTACAATAGCCACTCTGATGTTTTAATGGAAATATCCCTTCTTTTTTCCCCCCTGATGATACAGGGTATTAAGACATTCTTCTACACAAACCGTCAGACGTGCCAAGACTGGCTGACGAGGATCCGTTTGGCCCTGATGAGAGTCGGCCTCCTGTCCGGCCAGCCCGCAGTGACTGTCCGGCACGGCTTTGACCTGCTCACAGAGTTTAAGAACAGCAGCACCCAGGTCAGTAGGTCTGAAACGCCGACATTACGGGATCGAGGGACGCTGTCCCCTCTCACCGGACAGTCACCATCTTTTTGTGTGCTCCCAAGGCTCCAGAGTTAGAAGTTCCCCTGGCGTTGTTGGTGGAGGCTCTGTGCGAGCTGCGCTGTCCCGAGGCCATCCAGGGCCTGGCCGCCTGGAGCCTCCTCAGCACGGGCAAAAGCCTGGGCTGGCTGTCATCTGTAGCCCTTCAGGCCGAGGGACGGTAAGCAAAAAAGCTCCCACTTAAATAATCAAATTAAACCTCAAATGACACATTTCGGTTCAAATAAATGACAAAAATGGTTTCCTATTACTCAAATGTGTGTGTGTGTACTTTTAAAGGTTTGAGAAGGCAGCTCTGGAGTATCAAGACCAGCTGTCTGCGGTCACTGGGATGGACTGCAGCATCAAGACTTCTGAAAACTGTTTGCTCAAACTCTCCAGCACCACCAGCAGCCCCAAACACACCAGCAACGGTAGCCCACAGCACCTCATATTTCCTGTGCAGCTCACTTAAAATGCTGCTGCTTTCCCCCATGTATACCTAAATATACGTTTAATTTCTGTTCTGATCTGCTGTTGTCCAAAAAAGATGGAAGTATGAGCACTTGAGTGATTAATTTATTTTTTAATGATTTCTTTTTCCTCTTTTTTCGTGTGTGTGTATAAAAGGTGACAGCAGGAAGACGGTGCTGCTCAAGTCCAACGAGTGCTCCCCCGAGGTGATCAGCTTCCTGGCCAACAAGGCCTGCCAGTGTTACGTGGCGCTCTGCGACTGGGCCTCTGTGAAGGAGTGGCAGGCCACAGCAAACGCCCTCAAGCAGAGCTCCACCAATCCCGTCAACATCAGCCTGAGGACCGACCTCAACTACATCCAGGCCCTGAGCCGCTTCGAAGAGGGCGACATGGCGGAATGTGGCGCCCAGCTGGAGCTGCTGCCAGGAGAGGACTACAGCTCTCTGTCCAGCTCCAAAGACAAGCTCGGTCAGTGTGGCCGGCCGTTTAAAGCACATCGGAAAGGCCTCATGAGCCCGTTCCATGACATCCAGGACACATGCCTGAACTCGGCTTAAAAGGATTTAACTTTGTGGATTTTGTGCATGCGTGTCATCAGATCTGAAGAAGCTTCTGCCTTCCATGAGTCCAGATTCAACCGAGCTCCAGCGAGCCATTGAGGTGCAGCTTCTTCGCAGTGCTGTCAGTGCCTTGACAAAAGCCAACGAGCAGCAGGAGCAGAGGACTACACCCAATCCAGAGTAAGTCCTTTTTTATTTAGTATTGCTGTTTTTTATACCTAATCCATTTCTTACTGTTTTCTAAAGCTGAACTCGGGAAGAAAAAGAGGGATTTTTACTTACTAAAATTGTAATTTGCCAAAAAATTGTATTTCTTTTTCTTCTGAGTACATTTCTGGAAAAAAAAACTAACCAAAAAGAAATAAAGTTGGTTCAGTGAACTGCTGTGTGGGAAGTTCTCAGCTGTCAACATTTGTATCCCAACATTCAAAGCCATCTCTTCCATATATGGACCCAAACCCAAAACGTGCCCTTTCCTTTAGTTACCAACCTGAATGCTGTGTTCTGCCTGTAACTCTTAGATAGTATTTAGTGAAACTGACTACAGAAATCACTAAAAATCTATGCCGATACAATGTTTTTAGGTAACGCTTCTTGCTTAAACTCAACTTTTCTCCGGTGTCACATCCAAATTTGTCTTAAGATGGCCACTGGAGTCTAAGAGCAGCTTTTTTCCGAACCGGCATTATTTTTGGGCTATCATCTGTTTATTCCTCACCATTGAATTACAGTGGCTGTACTGGCTGCCTTCTATATAGCAGCATTCAAACTGTGTGTGTGTGTTGGAATATTTGCCTTTAGTTTGTCTTTCCTCTCCCTTTCCCAGTCCCGTCCCTCCCGTGCTGGGAGGCTGTCTCCATGCTGGACAGCAGTCTTTGAATCTCTTAATGTTGTTTCAGTACGTTTGTGCGTTGCCTGAAACAGACAGGACGGATCTGTTTGGGCCCTCTTCGTCTGTCCACCCTCACTCTTTCCGACGCCCTGCCCACGCTGCCCACCCTGCAGCTCCACTGCGCCGCTACCCTGGAGAACACCCTTTCAGGTCAAGATGTAAGTACATCATTTGGTTTCATTTGATGGTTAATTTAACCAAAGACCTCTCACGCAGCTCGCTTCAACGATGCTTTTCGTTCCTGTTCTTCGCAGGACTGTGTGATTCCTCTGAGCAGCGAGGCTCTTAATTCCTGTAAGCAACAGGATGTTCAGCTTTTCCTCCAAGCGCTCAGATATTCCACATTCCAAAGGGAGCTCCTCCACAAACTGAAAGGTAACTACTGAGGATTAGAGATGGGTGTATGTCCCTGGTGGCATTGATAGGCAGGAAATGGAAAAGGAGAATACTGTTGATCACAAAGCTTTGGTCATTGTGCAGGGATATTTGTTGTTTTCCTTTTTAAATTGCTTTCAGTATAATTATCCCAGTCAATGTGATGTAGAGATAAAGTGGCCATGTAATGTAATGAGGATCCTCCTGGCACAAAATGCTAAAAAGTCTACACAGTCTTACTTGCATTAATTCAAGCAGGTTTAACATAAAATGAGAATGCACTATTTAGTTAAGGAAGAAAAATGGTAAAATAGACTTGATGATGAAGGTTTATGTACACCCTAATGGCCTCAAAAATCAGGAAAATTTATCAGAACATTAATCTTAATGTCTCGAAAAGGGCATTCGGGTCTTCTTGGATCATGACATGACCTCCACAGTAACCTAACTCTATTTCGTTCTATCTGAAAATGTTAAATAATGCTTAGAAAAACTAGAGTGCATTGCAGCTTAAAGCTCAGAGAACCCCTCCCATTGGTCCTGCCCAGGTTACTCGTCCTCCATCGACGGCCACATGACGGAGCTTTGTTTGACCGCTGTCAAATTCGCCCGCAAAAAGGGCAACATCGCCCTGGCGTCCCGCCTCCTCAGCCAGTGCAGCGACACCAAGCAAGAGGAGAAGCAGGACGACGACCCGATCCAGGCCTTCAGGCGTCTCAGTCTGGAGGGAACTCTGGGGGAGAAATGGGGACCAGAAGTTCAAATAGAAAAAGCCAAAGTTCTGAGAACAGCAGGTGAGAAAGGAAAAACAAAAGCATTCAAACTTTTGTTCCCTCTATGTTTTGGTCTCTATGAATGCTAAATGTCTGTTATTAAGCTGCTAGTTTGTCCAGGCTGTGTACTGTGCATGTTCATAGTGGTCAGGAATAGTATTAATTCTGAACTTTCTGGACATCATGGCTGGGAATTTGCTGCATATATGGCCAGCATGTTTCATAAAGCTGAATCAGAAAATGGACTCTTTAAAATGTTCATACTATTCAGATCTGTATCACAGTGCAAACATCATTTTTATAAAGATTTCCGGATGTCTAGGGTCCCGTTATTATCATTCTGCTAAGTCCTGAAATTGTTTAGTGGTCCATGAAAACAGATTTGACATAAAAGGTGGAGTCAAAGGATTGCAGGATTAAGCTCTCTTTGAAGTATCCAGAACCTCAGATACATCCTTGAGATTGTCATTGAGTGTCTTTCTAAAGAAGGAAAAACACCAAAAAAGGTCAGATTTGGAGATGCTTGTTGCAATCTCTCAGTAACTATTGATGGATTATTGCTTCTCTCTTTCTTTAGGAGCTCCATCCTGCCAAACAAATACATTTTCTACCCTCCATGTTTGTTTTTTGTTCACATCTACTAATATGAACACTACCTTTCCTGTTAAAAGCTTTAGTGATCGTAATGTTTAAGGACACTTGGTGACCTGTACAGATGTAAACCTGCCCTGAGGCTTTCTTAACATTACAGTGGATCATGGTGCAGAGCAATAGTGCCTTCATTTTCATTCTGCCCTCTTCCACAGGCCAGTCGTTGACAGCCATGGAGATGCTGAGCAGGGCCGCCCTGTCCTACTGCCACGTGGGGAAGAATGAAGGCGCCGCCTGCCGCTCTCTGCTGACGCTCTGCAAATGGCTGCTGGCCGACTGGAAGGACATGACCCCTCAGCTTAAGCAGGCAAGCCCCATTTGATTGTGATTTAACATTCAGCATTTTTAGAAAAAACTCTTCACAACTTTTTGCTAGCCTGAGTTAGGGTTCAATTGTCAAAAATGTAAAGGGGAAAATCATTTTTTAAAAATCTATAATTTATATATATCAAGCGAGAGAGATACAGGCCTCTTTTAACTTATTGTAAATGTATTTAAGGACTAATGAAGGGTTTTCTCAGGTGGTAAAGAAGTCAGGAGCCGTAAACTCTTGTACTCTGGGCAACATGTCTCCGCTCAGCGTGAACATCGCTGCTTTGCTGGAGCTTCCCCTGGAGGATCAGGGAATTCCTCTCATCACACCGGAGACTTCAGGTAACATTAAACACCGAAGCTATTATCTACATCAGCGTTACCAAACCTTTTTTCCCCCCCAAAGCTTTTTAGTAGCCATATTAAAGGCATATGGCCATGACAGTTCAATGCGCAGTAGGACATAACTTCTATATTTCGTCTTAAAATGACGTGTAGAAGAATACTTTTAAGTGAATACATTGTTAATTTGAATGCATGTTTAATTATTTTTTTAAATTACAGTTGGAGCTTGAAACCTGCTTCTTAGGATGCTGCTTAACATTCTTGAGGTTCTTTTACATACACAGAAAGAGAAAGACTGTATTATAATGATGAATTAGTGGGGCTAAGACCACTAAATACTTCTGCCTTACATGAATGCACTTTTAGTTTAAACATTGCAGTGAGGCAGTCTTGTTGACTACTCAGGGGTCCTGTTCCAGGACAGTACAGTCATACTTACACATTTCAAAATATTTCTGAGCGCGTTGTACGACTAAAATTGTTTAGTAAGCACAACAAGTTGTGATGCGCAAGGCAACCTGCCCATTTTCCAGCAAATTTAAAGTCAGTCAGCTTTATTGTCAATTCTGTAATACACTCTCAGAAATATTCAGAGTCAAAATTTTGTGCTCTTACGCTCCCGGACAACAAAATAAGAATTAGAAATATAAGTCGTAATAAAACAGAAATTAGGAATATAAGTAAAAGCTATAAAATATACGCTCATGTGCAAAAAAACAAAAAAAGGATTTTAAGTACACCTTATAGTCTGAAAAATACGGTAATGTGGTTTATTTTTCCATTAGACAACAACAGTTTAATTTGACCCTTTTGAGCGTTTGCTTTGCCCGGACAGTGAATGTGGGCGTGGGAGAGCCAGACTTCGTGTTGGGGCAGCTCTACCAGCTCTCGACCAGCCTGGCTCCGGAGGTGGCAAAGTCCTGGGCGGCCCTGGCCAGCTGGGCGTACCGCTGGGGCAGGAAGGTGGTGGACAATGCCAGGTGGGTGGACGTCCCAGAAGCCTCACCTGAACATTTCTGCCTTCTGCTAGCAGTGGTAGGTTTGTAGGAAAACAACTGTATGTTTACTGTTCTTCTCTCTAGTCAAGGGGAGGGTTTGCCCCTCCTCCCAGGAGAAAAGAAAGACATAGAAGATCTGCTGCCAGCATCCACCAGTGACGAAGACAAGGACACCATCTTCAGCATTCTTGGACAGGCCATGTGTCGTCCAACTGGTATTCAGGTAGGCACAGCTTTTAAAGACAAAGAGAAAAAAAGTACAAACCTTTAATTTCAACCAGCCTTGACTGACACAAATAAGCAAGTTGTAATACCTCTGTAATACCTTTTTATTTTATTTTTATTTTTATTTTATTTTTTTGCATTTCCAAAATGGCTTTTTTGCTGCTTACTTCACTATTAGGTCTTTTTAGTTTTGTGTGTTATTGAGCACAGCGGTTTGGGTTCATCAGGGTGTGTGGTTGTGCTACAGGATGAGGACATGGCCCTACAGCAGGAGGACGAGGAGGACGACATGGTGGACGTCATCTGGCGGCAGCTCACCGGCTCCTGCCCCTGGCTGGGGGAGGCGGGCCAGGCGGTCACCGACGGCCTGATCCGGGTCTGGAGGCGGGTCGTGGACCGCATCTTCGGTTTATACCGCGTCTCCTGCCACGCCTACTTCACCTTCCTCAAACTGAATGCAGGACAGGTGAAGTTTTTTCTGTTTTCGACTGGAAAACTGCAGGGTTTTGTTGTGTGAGGGCGTCTTGGCGTTCAGACTAATCCCATCGCTGTCTTGTGCTTCTAGGTTCCTGTGGATGAAGATGATCCTAAACTCCTGCTGTCCTGCCACAACAGCAAACAGAGCAGTGACGATGTCATCGTCATGGCGACCCTCCGTCTCCTGCGGCTGCTGGTGAAGCATGCTGGTGAACTCAGGGAGGGGCTTGAGCTGGGGATAGCTTCTACCCCCACCGCGCCCTGGAGGGGTACGCCAGACTTTAGAATAGACAAACATTCAGACACGTTTTATGCATCCAAACCTTTTCTTTTTCTTTTTTTTCACCTTTCTCCCTGAATGTCACACTTGCACAGTGATATTTAATTTGTTTCTCTGTTTGTACATTTAGAAATTTAAGCTTAAATGTGGCTACAGACGTGGAATTGGAGTAAAGATGAGCACAAGGGAGCAGCCCTCCTGAGCCATTCTTCCAAAATTATTCTAATTTTAATTTTTCTACACAAATTTAGGAACTCTGACACAGGTTTTCCACTGTTCTCGCATTAAACTCTAAGCAGCCTTAAACTCTATCTGACACAGGAAAACTTAAAAAAAAAAAGTATAACTTAACCTAGATCTTGGATAATGAAGACCTTCTTCTGCCTTAGGTATCATCCCCCAGCTCTTTTCACGTCTCAACCATCCAGAGGCGTACATTCGGCAGAGCATCTGCAGCCTGCTGTGTCGGGTGGCCCAGGACTCCCCCCATCTCATCCTCTACCCTGCCATCGTAGGATCACTGTCCCTTGGAGGGGAGGCTCAGAATGCAGGTAATGCTTCTTAAAAAATCAAAGGTTTCTGTTGATATTCAGTTTGACTGCAATAAGATGTAGAAGAGATTTCGACCATTGGCCCAAATGGAGAATGATCTATTTACTTTCAAACGTATACCAGAGCAAAAAGTTAGTTTTTTTTTTCCCTTGTTTTTTTCTTACTGTGAAGACCAATATGTTTAACAAACTGTTCTTATAGGTTAGAATACAAACATAAGATGCACACTTCATAAATATATATATTACAAATTCTGAAAAACAAGGTTATCTCCAAGTATTCACGTTAAAATGCAACTTTTTACAAAACCGTAAGATTTGGCCGTAAAAACAGCGGTTTATTCTTTGATATCTGCTCTTTGGAGACTCTAGTGAGGCCGCTACTCCATTTGAACCTCACTGGAATAAGTTAACGTGTGTCGGTGGAATTTTTGGTTTGTTTTTAGTTTTAGCTGAAGGGAACAAAAAAAGTTCGGCTCTGAGTAATCGGATTCAATCATTTCAGTTGAATTAAAATCTCATTTCACTCAGTCAAAACAAGAAACTTAATATTCTAATATTGTAATAACAACAATTGCATCACAAACCTGAACCATATGTTCTGCTTTAAAAAAAAAAATACCATCACTTCTTTCATCTCTGCATTTTGTTGATTGGATTAAACCAAACTGACTAAACCAGGTCGTCATCATTAAAGCTTTTTCGCGGGTCTGTCAGCTAATGACGAAATGCCTCAACAGGGAGCAAACTCCCACCTGCCCTGCCCAGTTTCTTGGGCAGCATGCAGGGAGAGGACATGGGCGGGGAAGAGGAGGAGCAGCTGGAAGCGGCTGAACCAGGAGGACCCCAAGACGAGCTGGCGCCCTGCTCCAGTCAAGACCAGGCCATGATGCAGGACTGCTACAGCAAGATCGTGGAGAAGCTGGCGGCGGCCAACCCCACCATGGTGCTCCAGGTAGGAGGCCGCCCACAGGGGAACGCTACCATGTAGTCAGAGGGGTTTGTCATCCGCTGCGCTCCACTCATAAGGCCTGCCGACAACTATCCGGCCCAGTAAGAGTGGTTACTTGGGTTTAGCTTTGAAGTTTAAGTACGATTAGGATTGTTAATTTCTTACTGGGTCACACCACCATGATAATTTGTTCCAGAATTGTCTTATTTTTTAATTATTTATTTTAGGAAAGCCTTTTTTCCAGTACCTTTGGACACACTCGCTGTGATAACTAAGGACACAGACTTAATTTTCCTTTTCCTGACTAACATTCACCTCCTTGTTTGTTGTTTCTTGTTCATTCTGCTTCTTACTAAACAGAAGGGTGAAAAACGACTATTTAAAGCTGAACATAATCACTCCATTTTCTACTTCAAAAGCTACCCGATTGAGTTGCAACCACTCAGCCATTCTTTAGTCTGTCGTTTTATGATTTAGTGTTTAAATATTTGGGGAAAGTACTCTAGGGAAGAATACCAAACTGTGGCACTATCTGGACCCGGCCATTTCCTGGGACCACTGTCTTTGTCCCCATACATTATAACTGAAGTTTCAAAGCTGCAGACACATTTAACCACCTCTCATTTTTCACTGATCATTTGAATTGTTGTTCAAGCAAAGTGACAATATGGAAATGCTTTAATCGAAGTGTGGGTGATGCTGAATGTATCCGTCATGTATTGAAGACACATGAGGGACGTCTCTTTTTCTTTCTTTTTTTTTATGGTCAAATTCTGTGAGGTTCCAGTGGCGGTCCATTAGACTCAACCTTTCTTTGTCCAGGAGTTGCTAACCGTCCTGTGCGTTTAGGTCCAGCAGCTGGTGGGGGAGCTGCGCAGAGTGACTCTGCTCTGGGACGAGCTCTGGCTGGGCGTGCTGCAGCAGCAGCACATGCACGTGCTGCGCAGGATCCAGCAGCTGGAGGACGAGGTCAAGAGGGTGCAGAACAACAACACCTTACGCAGGTGCGGCTTTTTACACTCATGGCTCTATTTCACCCGCCACACAGAACTTAGTGTTTAAACCAGCTTAAATTCACATCTGAGCCCATCATGTAAAAGCGCCTATGAGATTGTTGTCTTTTTTTTGAGAACTTTATTTAGATTTATTCTGTTACAAAATGGAGAACATATGACAACAACTAGTTAACCCTACTCACCCACCCCTCACAAGGCCAAAGAAAAGACTCAAGAAAAGAAAAGTCAAAGTATATCTAAATGCACACACACATGTATAGAAGCACTGTTACATGAAAAAAGCCAGTCTGATAAACAATTCGTACTCTTAATACACTATTTTAATTCTGCATCTTCGAAAGTGTTTTACATATTTGGGTATTTGTTGAATCATCGCCAATCTTCATGTGCGACTTATCAAAGTGAAATTGAAGCATGTTTTTCATGGCCTCGCCGTATCGTCGGTGCTGGTGAGCTTCACTTCTGCTCCTGCTTTTTCCCGCAGGGACGAGAAGATCGCCATCATGCGCGAGAAGCACTCGGCGTTGATGCGCCCGGTGGTTTTTGCCCTGGATCACGTGTGCAGCATCACATCGGCGCCAGCAGAGACCCCCCACGAGACCTGGTTCCAGCAGACCTACGGCGACGCCATCACCTCGGCCCTGGAACGCCTTAAAAGCCCCGCTAACCCCGCCAACCCCGCCAGCAGCTGGCTGCCCTTCAAACAGGTGGCTGCCCGGGCGCCGGCCTCGGTTTAGACGCACACATCCACACAGAGCCTAACTGGAGCGTTGTGTGCTTTGGGTAGATCATGATGAACCTGCAGCAGCGGGCTCAGAAGCGAGCCAGCTACCTGCTTCACTTGGACGAGATCAGCCCTCGACTGGTATCCATGACGGAAACGGAGATGGCTCTGCCCGGCGAGGCCTCGGCGTCAGACGCCGTCACTATTCAGAGTGTAGGCAACACCATCACCATCCTGCCCACCAAGACCAAGCCCAAGAAGCTGTTCTTCCTGGGCTCCGATGGCAGGAACTACCCGTATCTTTTTAAAGGTAGGAAAGCAGATCGGATTAGTGTGGGCGGGGTTAAAATTCAAATGTTGGTCACACGTTATCGCGCCCCTCAGAGATGGGATTTTCAAATAGAAAGTGGCATTATATGATTAAAAACAGCATCTTGGTATTCAATCTTGTCAATGGGGAGATATTATTTTAAAGCTGAATGTATTATTTTATATTTACCTATAAAATTTGGTGGTTCGGGTTTTAGATTTCCAATTTAAGCTCCACCAGCGCGTCGGTGTCACTGTTTTTAGCTGCTTGCTTCGGCTTTAGTGTCCTTTTTTTCTGGTCGACACCATGCCACAGTGACTGTAAACTGTTTCCAGGTCTGGAGGATTTGCATCTGGATGAGCGCATCATGCAGTTCTTGACCATCGTCAACACCATGTTTACCAAGATCAACCAGCAGGAGCAGCCGCGCTTCCACGCCCGCCACTACTCGGTCACGCCCCTGGGCACGCGCTCGGGCCTGATCCAGTGGGTGGACGGCGCCACCCCCCTGTTCGGCCTCTACAAGCGCTGGCAGCAGAGGGAGGCGGTGCTGCAGGCCCAGAAAGTAGGTCTGACGCCTCGGGGTAGACCAGCGGCATCCAATGCAAAGTCTGGAGAGGGGGAATCTGGGCCCTTCCTTAGCCGTTGCGTACATTTGTCATTTTCGTGTCATTGCTTCAACCCGCCAGAATCAGGACTCGTACCCGCAGCAGCCCGTGCCCCCGGTGCCCCGCCCCAGCGAGCTGTACTACAGCCGAATCGGGCCGGCTCTGAAGGCAGTGGGGCTGAGTCTGGACGTGACCAGGCGAGACTGGCCGCTCGGCGTCATGAAGGAGGTGCTCAAAGAGCTGATGGAGGCCACGCCCTCCAACTTGCTCGCCAAAGAGCTCTGGTGCTCGTGCACAACACCCAGCGAGTGGTGGAGAGTCACACAGGTAAAATTTGGATTTCCTTCCAGGACTCTTAAACCTAAAAGCCCATTTTTGCCACTCTTATAATAATAAAAAAAAAAGACTTGAATTTCATAATTGAGATGCAAGTTGTTTATTAGTTTTTAATCGGGGTGGCTAAAACGGCTTTAGATGTCCAGAACTGGATAAACGCCATGTATCTGTGCCGCAGTCCTACGCCAGGTCCACCGCCGTCATGTCCATGGTGGGATACATCATCGGCCTGGGCGACCGCCACCTGGACAACGTGCTGATCGACATGACCACCGGCGAGGTGGTGCACATCGACTACAACGTGTGCTTTGAGAAAGGTCAGCTCGGGCGGCTCTAGGGCCGGTTCAAAGGACGCCTCGGTCCGTCGGTGGTAGGGTAATGACAAACGGCTGTGGGTTAATGTGTTTTTTTATC
Organism: Menidia menidia; assembly: GCA_907169785.1. Lineage (NCBI taxonomy): Eukaryota > Metazoa > Chordata > Actinopteri > Atheriniformes > Atherinopsidae > Menidia > Menidia menidia. The sequence continues at coordinate 15,655,777 of CAJRST010008890.1, read as the reverse complement.
TAGGGAAGAGCCTGCGCGTGCCAGAGAAGGTTCCATTCAGGATGACCCACAACATTGAGACGGCTTTGGGAGTCACTGGAGTGGAAGGTATCTTCAGGCTGTCCTGTGAACAGGTTACTACTCGTTTATTTACATTCTACTACCATCTGGTTTGAAAAAACCCCAGCATCCCTAGTAAGAAGGTTTGCCCTGTTGCAAATGGCCACCGACCTTCCTAAAGAAAACTCTGGCCCGTGCCTCTTTCCAGGTCGTTCAAATAATGCGCCGGGGCCGAGAGACCCTGCTCACCCTACTGGAGGCCTTCGTTTACGACCCCCTGGTGGACTGGACTGCCGGAGGGGAGGTGGGCTTTGCCGGCGCCGTGTACGGAGGCGGCGGCCAACAGGCTGACAACAAGAAGAGCAAGAGGGAGATGGAGAGGGACATCACGCGCTCCCTGTTCTCCTCCAGGGTGGCCGAGATCAAGGTGGGCCCTCAGCAGGGAGCACTGCCGTGTTTTAGCCTTCGTTTGTAGCCTGCCGTTAATCTATGAACTATTTTTCATCAAAAATAGATCTCCTCAAAAGTCTGTGTACACACACATATATATATATATATATATATGAAAAAATAGGAGGAAAGCTTGAATAATGCCAGGATGTAAAGTTAGGCAAAACATGTATCACAATTTTTCTTTGGGATTCTGTCACAATTCTTACTTTTTATTTTATTTATATTTTATAATATGAAGGGGTATGTGGTGGGTAATGGATTAGCCTTTTTAAATGGGGCTTTCGGCAGTCATAGGATCACATGATGCACATTAAAGCGCGGATGTCGCAGCAGCAGACGGCTCAAGGTGCTGTGTGGGTTTGCCTTCAGGTGAACTGGTTCAAGAACCGCGACGAAATGCTGGCCGTGCTGCCCCAAATGGAAGAGGCCGTGGAGGAGTATTTGGTCCTGCAGGAGCTGCTTTGCCAGGGGGAGAAACTCCAAGCCCAGCTGCAGGAGGAGGTGGCTTTCCTGGAGGGGGCAGAGAATCGCCCAGATCACGTCATCGTCACGCTGGAGCAAAGGTCAGGAGACGGCCACGGCCACCGTTGCCAGACAAGTGGAGCCCTATGTACCAAACCTTCCTCTCAGGTTTAACATTCATGTGCCACGTACAGATACTCTGAGCACACGCAGCTGCAGTCGCAGCAGAGGACCGTGCAGGAGGCCATTCGCGGCAAGCTGGCCGATCTGGACCAGTGGATCTCCCAGTACCAGGCAGCATTCTCCAGCCTGGAGGCCACGCAGCTGGCCAGCCTGCTGCAGGACATAAGCAGCCCCATAGATCTGGGTAAGTCCTCCTTAAGTGATCGCAGACGCAGGGAAGAGCTCAGCGCAGCATGTGGAGTGGAAAAGGCTAAAGGCCAACAGACATAGTACAACATTCATAGTATGATCATTCCACACTGATGAGCTACGCCCTCCTGAATAGAAATGGGTTTAGTGTCCTGGTTGGCATCTACTTTCTACTTACTTTTCCATATATGCATAAATGTATATATAAACCTGGGCTGGAAAGTCCTATTCGACTCGTCCATTTATTGGTCTATGCATTCTGGGTCGACAAGAGTTCTGATTGGTCAACCAGTTTGCCTGTTAGTTTCACCCAGTCTGGTTAAATCCACCAGGAGGACAGTACCAAGTTCTAACGGGGGTGTTCAGAGCAGCCCTGTTTCACAGGTAGCAGTGGTCTTCAGATAACACCCCCCTGTTTTTACTATTTTGGTTCAGCCCACCTCACTAGAGACATGTCCAAAGGTTTGCTGAATGTTTATTTTTATTTAGAGTGTTTAAGTTACAGAGAGCCCTCCTATCCACTGTAACTCATCTCAATTTGTTCTCAAAAAACAAACTTTCATGGTCCCCTTTCATTATTGTGCACATTTATTTCTATTTATTGGATTTGGGCAGTTTTTTTGCGTAATGCTGTTTAATTTGATTTATGCTGTTTGTAGGCTATTGTGTTGAGCCTATTCTTTATATTTCAGGAATGCACAGCTTAATTTAGTTTGCACTTGTTTAATAAAGATTTTGTTTAATTGTCTTCTTTTGCTTGTAGTCGAAATTCCAGTTTACAGTCGACCAAGAATTTCTTTGGTTGATTACAGCCCTAATGAAGCGCCCTTTGTCCATTTCCAGGTCCTCCAAGCTACGTACCAGCCACTGCCTTCCTGCAGAATGCGGGTCAGGCCCACCTGATCAGCCAGTGCGAGAACCTGGAGGCGGAGATGAGCTCCCTGCTGCAGCAGCGCCGCGCCGCTCTGCGCGGCTGCCTGGAGCAGCTGCACAGCTACGCCACCGTGGCCCTGCTATACCCCAGGGCCACCCTGATGTTCCACAGAGTTCACCAGTGGAAGACCTGGTTGGAGGAACTGCTGCGGGACATGACGGTGGAGAACTGCCAGCACATCTACAGACGGTACACAGCCAGACAGGCTTTGTTTTCACATGAATGCCTGAAGCCTTTTCTAAAAAGGGTGTTTGTTGGCTTTTTGTTGGCTTATTGATTCCATGTCATAGGGTGACCATTTTATCACTGACTTTTTGTGAACCAAAAGGTGTTTCAGTGACAGCAAACCTTATATTAACAGTTTTAGGACTACTTTTTAAACATGGTGCTTCTTCTATAAATCCATCCCCAGAACTGATGTCACCTCTCCTTTGTTCTTTTCCTTCTGATGCTACCTTAACACCTAACTCTACTCTTAGACTTTGTGTTTGCTAGCAATAGACAGAAAAATGCACAAATTGCACTCTGATACATGGTTTTGACATATTTAGTGAGTTTCTACATTAAACCAGCTGGAAAATATCCAAGGCTGTTTACAGTCTCATGGCATTAAGCAAGTGATTGGCCAGATGAGGTTGGGTTGTTATTTTAAACTTTTTATGTCATTATTTGACTTAAACCTGTTGTCAATTTCATGTGCTTTTATTGTGGAAAACTGGCTGCTCTGGTGCCATTTATATTTAATTCTGTTTGCGTCTTCTTCTACAACCAAAAACCAGTAGAGCTCATCAAAGAACTTTTCTGTTCTCCCAGATTTGACTCTGAAATCAGGTTTTTCCCTTTGCCAAGGGAAACCCTGAGCTCTCCCACACCTCCTTATACCATTACTGAGGTTTGTGTCCCCCCCCCCTCCACAGATACGAAGTCCTGTTCACCCCCCAGCCCCCCGCGGCCTCCTGCCAGTTCCTGTCCAGCGTGGAGTTGACTCTGCAGCACCAGGTGGCTGAGGCAAACGAGCGCACGCTGCACCAGGCGGAGCGGCTGAAGGCCGAGGGCACCACGGCGGCGGCCTGTGAGGAGCAGCTGCAGGAGATCGAGCGCTGCATCACAGTCTTCCTCAGGGAGAACGCCGAAGCGGGATCCCTGAGCCTGGCGGCCATCATCACCTCTGCCCTCTGCACGCTCTGCAGGTGGGGCCTCCCGTCTGCCCGCTCAGCTTTAGACAAACCTTAGACAAACGGCTGCGTTTGTGAACAGTGGTTTTTTTGTTGTGTTTGTGTATTTATTTCTTGCTTTTCCTCCCTCCCAGACGCAACCTGGTGATGGAGGCGGCAGCCGCCAGCGCAGGGGAGCAGCTGGTGGACCTGACGTCTCGAGACGGGGCCTGGTTTTTGGAGGAGCTCTGCAGCATGCTGGGAAACGTCAGCGCTCTGGCCACTCTGCAGCAGCGCTGCCCTCTCCTGCCTCATGACCTGGACCTCCCTGCCCCCTCAGCTACCACTCAGGCCATATATTTGGCCAATGCTGTGTACACCTGCTTGCAGGTAGACGTACCCCAAAAATCTCACTATTATTTATTTATTTCCACTCACTTCTCTAAATCTTTACTAAACTTTCCTTTCCAACCCTTTTTCTCCAGGAGCTGAACACCAACTTCCGGCAGATCATCTTTCCCGAGGCTCTTCGGTGCATGATTAAAGGAGAGCCCACTCTGGAATCCATGTTGGCGGAGCTGGAGCAGCTAGTGGAGCACAGCTCCGACGGCCTCGGCCTGCAAGGCTTGGTCGACGGTCTGCAAGCCGCCGCAGGACTGGACCACGACGGGCACAGCCACTGCCTTCACATCACCAGGTTTTTAACGATTCTTTTAATACATGAAACCTGCGTGCTGTGGCTTTAGAAAATCGTAACTTTTTGTTGGGGTTTCTTTTCCCTGTCAGGATGCTGCGGGCCCAGTACTCTGAGCTGATCCAGCCCCGCAGTATGGACGCCCAGAGCCAGGAGACACCCAAAATGTCAGCTGGGCAGATGCTACTAGTTGCATTTGATGGGATGTTCACCCAACTGGAGACTGCCTTTGGGCAACTTACAGAAAAGGTAGCATCATGTATTTCTTTCAGATGCCAGTAATTGGTTATCAATCACAACAAAAACATTTTTAGGCATTTTAAATTTGGCAGCAAATGGGACAAACTTCTCCAAATACCAATTTTCCATTTCTGCTTTTTAATTTATTTTTAGTATTTTAGTAAATCAGCAATGCTGCTTTACTCACTTTGCTCTGCTTTCCAACTCTTCCAGCTGAGCACGTTGGAGGTGCCATCGGCCTGGAGGAAGGTGGACCTCCTTAGGGAGGCTCGAGTCACGCAGCTGAACTTCTTTGGCAACCCGAGTCAGCGTCAGCTCATGGAGGAGGTGTTCTTCCTCAAGAGACTCCAGACCATCAGGGATTTCTTCAGACTGTGCTCCTCTTTTGCACAGACTCTGTCTGGTAAGAGTCCAGAGGCTCCTCCACCGTTACCAACCCCTACACGCCTTGCCACGGCCCTGTTTAGGTGGTTTTCCTTTACCAATGAGGTCCTGCCAGAAAGACAGGCAATGAGGGACATAGCCACAACAATAAATAAGCTAAACCTCGATGATCACAGAAATAATTGTATAAGATTTTTGTTGTTTCCATATTTAAAAATATGTGGGATTCTCGTGAAAGAGTCGCTTTTGTGACTCATCCAAATATGTGGCTCCTCGGCCAATCAGCAACCGGCAGTCTGTTTTAATTCCAACTCATTTGCTTGCAACCCCTAGCAGAGCAGGCCCCTAAAATCAGAGTAGAGTCAAGATGAACTGTGCTGAGTAGTTTCTAATGTAAAAGACCTATAAAAAAGCAGTTTTAGGGGTTTGCAGAATCCAGAACTAAACTGGCTTAGATTTCAACTTTCTCAGCTCTCCCTGCTTATAGAGATGATGACTTTTCATACATTCAGACCGAACCACCCTGCACTAGCGTGTTGTATCATCTCAGGTGTGTGACACGGTGTGTGGTAAACGTCCTCAGGTACTTGTCCCCCAGCCGAGGACTTGCTGCCTGCCAATGGGCCGGTGGGCTTGGGGAAGCCGCTGTACCGCCGGCCCAGCGCCAGCGGCCCGGGCGCGGCCGTGATCAGCGAGGAGCAGATGACCCGGCCCATCAAGGCTTTCACGGCCGAGTTTGTGCGGCAGATGCTGATGGGCCTGCCCAGCCAAGCCCTCGGCCTGGCCCTCTGCAGCACCCTGTCGGCCCTCGGCCTGGACGTCGTGGCCCAGGTGGAAGCCAAAGACTTTGGGGCGGAAAGCAAGGTGAGGAATGTGCATGCGAGTCTTGTATCTCTCTCTCTTTTTTTTTTTTTAATGGTAGCGTCATAATGTTAACCATCATACCAGGTTAGCGTCTATCTGTCCATATGCGGTCAGTTCTCTAAAGCAAGTGGTTCTGCAGGTCCCTCTGGACGAGCTCTGTAAGAAAGCAATGGAGCAGAGCTTGGCCTCGGGCCGGGTCTCCCAGCTGCTGCTGAACCGAGCCACGGTGCTGGCCTCCTCCTACGACGCAGCCTGGAAGAAGGTGGATCTGCTGAGGAGGCTGGACATCAACCTGGATGCGGCCAAGGCTAGTCTGCAGAGGAGCCAGCTGCACATCGCCATGTTCCAGGTAGCCACGGACGTGTGTCTGCGTCTGCGGGGGGGACAGAATGTGTTCTGATCGGTCATACACAAAACAAAATCACTAATATCACTGCTACCTTAAAGTATTTTTTCTTTGACTCATTTTGATATCTTGGTCATGGATGACCAGTATTGGTTTAGTTCATCCCCAAACAATATAAGTGTAAGTTTAAGTTATAGACCTATTTTAGCATAATGGTGTAATGTAGTGTTTTTAGGCAGTACTGATCCAAACAGGAAAGTCTGAACCACCCCGGATGTCCCTGCCATGCTCCTCGGGGTGTAACATTATTAACATTATGTGTGTGTTAACGTGTGCTTACTTCCAGTGGCAGCACGAGGACGTTATCGGCCCCAGTAATCAGCCGCTAAGTGTCAGCGTGCCTCCACGCTCTGTGATCCTCAGCAACATGAAGAAGAAAGTGTACAAGCTGAGTCAGGACGAGGGACCTATTGTTGCTATTCAGGTCGGTCACACCCCAGTGATTGAATCCCTTTTTTTTAATAATGCCTCTGTGGACTTTTTAAGCACCTTTGGCCCCAGTATTGACTAATGGATTCCTGCCATGGCACAGATCACAGCTTATCTTGTTAAATGTTACCTCAAATTAACTGTACAATAAGGTTCGTCCTAAGCTTTAATTGCTATTCTGTGCTGTATGGCTCCTGCTAATGTGCAGGAGAAGCTAGCGTCTCTGGAGGCTAGCATCGAGCAGCGTCTGAAGTGGGCCGGGGGCGCCAACCCAGCACTGGCGCCGGTCCTGCAGGACTTTGAGATGACCATCAGAGAGAGACGCTCCACGGTGGCTCGAGACAACCAGCGCACCAACCAGGTAACGCCACCGCCTCCATCATACCCGGTCGACTCCTCCAAAGCCCCAGCGACTCATTTCCCCAACCGCTCGCCCATGCTTTCCAGGTCACCTTCTTGTGCTCCACCATCCTTAATTTCGAGAGCCTTCGCACCCGTTCTCCCGAGGCTCTGAGCATGGACGCAGCACTGTTTGAGCTGCTGAAGCGCTGCCAGCAGACCTGCTCCTACGCCGCCCAGTTCAGCAGCACCGTGTCCCCGCTGGAGCTCCAGCTCCTGCATCGACTGGTGGGTTTAAGTTCCTCATTCCAACACACTAGATTTTCCAGGCTTTTTTTTTTTCTTCTTCATATACGTAATAGGTCACAAACCATTGGTATGTTTGTTTGTTTTTGCACCATGTCTAATAATGGGCTGTTTTTTCTTTTGTTTGCAGGGGCCGCTGCCAGACCTGCCGATCGGCAGTCCCGAGTGGCTGAGCTGTGCCCAGAGGCAGCTGGAGGAAGAGCTGAGCGTGGAGCGGCGGGCGCAGGAGGAGCGGGAGCAGCAGCTGGAGTCCTGCGGAGAGACGCTGCAGCTGCTGGTCGACTCCATCAAAACCATTCTGTCCAACCACAACCGCCAGCTGGCCGACGTCAAGCACCTCCTGAGAGCCATGGCCAAGGTACACAGCATGTTACGCATGCCGAAAAGAGGCTCTCCCTTCTGTGAACCAAAGAAATTCAGGTTCACAGAGCTCTGGGTCACCTTCCTCTCCCCGATCAACAGCAAAGTCGCTACAGTTCATGAATTCTGACCGGCTGCTGAGCCAGTAATACATAATAACCTCCTGAGAGCCAGCATTTCTGCCTCTCTGTTCTTTGACCTTTGACCTCTTGGCCTCATAGCAGACGCTATCAGAAACTACTGTTTAAAATCTAAAGCAAAATGCTTTTAGACATTTTCCACCAATCATGTTCTTATTGTGGAATTGAAATGTTGTAAATAAGTAATTTGGACCCTCAGAACCAAATTGAATGAAATGTCTAAAGAAACATTTTAAATCTAAAGATAAACCCACTGAGCCTCTATGAAGAAAAACTACCTGAACCAGGACAAAGTCTAGTTATTAAACTTATCAGCTCCTCCTGATCCAGAGATCTGGAACAGAGCAGAAACCAGATTATTCAAAACGTCCTCTAAAAAGAGTAAAAGGCGTAGTGTGGATCGCAGTCTGGGTCTCGTGTTTTTCTCACTGTGGGCTCTGTGGCGCAGGACGAGGAGGCGGCGCTGGCGGACGGGGAGGAGATGGCCTACGAGGGCAGCGTGCGCCACTTCCTGCAGGAGTACAAAGCCTGGCAGGACAACATCCAGCTGGTGCTGTTCACCGTGGTCCAGGCCAGCGGGCAGCACCGCAGCCAGGAGCAGCTGGACCTGCTGGAGGAGATCCCCGCCACCCTGAAGGAGCTGCTCTCCCAGAGCCAGAGGTGGGCCCCAGCTTTCCTCCCTCTCATCCACCCCCCCCCAGAGAACCTTCCGCTGATGTGTGAATGTTCCTTCCCAGCGTCTACAATGGTCTAGTGGGCTTTGCCTCCCCGCTTGTGACCGACAGAGACAGCGAGTGCGTCAGTCCTGTTTCCTCAGCTCAGACCAGCTTTGCAGCAGGTAAAATCCTCAGTTTTGGAGGGGGGGCCGGTTCATCCTGTTCATCTCACGTAATGCTACGTCTGCTTTGCGTCCAGCTGTCAGATGTAGCGGAGTGAAGACCCAGCCAGACTCCATGTCTCAAAATGCTCGCAAAGCCCTGCCTCGCAACCTGGGAACCCCCACGGACACCCCTCCCAGCACTCTACTGACCAACAGCAAGGGTCTAAACCCCAGTCCCAAGAGGGCCGTACGGGACCCCAAAACAGGACGAGGTACGTGTCTGACAGCATCTATACCGTCTGCCTCTCGCTGGACGCTCCCGAGCGTAACGTGGGTCTCGTTTTGCAGCCGTCCAAGAGAGGAACTCGTACGCGGTCAGCGTGTGGAAGAGAGTGAAAGCCAAGCTGGAGGGCCGAGACATCGATCCCAACAGGAGGATGAGTGTCACAGAGCAGGTAACCAGCAGCAGCCACCGGCTGGCCAAAAATAATGTAAAAGCAAACAGGGTTTTTTATTTTTAACTCTTTTTCGATCTGATAATTGGGAGGTTTGGTTTGAAAAACAAATTAAAGATAACACACAGATTCCCTAGAATCCATTATAAAGAGAAAATAAACCATAAATAAGTCATACTGGACTATAAGTGGCGTGGACATACAGGTATGTTGACATGAAGAGTTCAGATGATAATATTGTGACGGCAAAAGAAAGAAATGGCGCCGCCTTGAGCTGAGAAGAATTGTTTGACAGGAACTCGTACACGACTGTGGTTCTGAAACAGATGTCATTACCCGCCACAGCCGGGTCACTCTGGGTGGGCGAGGTGAGGAATACCCATCCAACGTTCTGCTCTCTGATTGGCTGTGACCTGAACGGCGGCCGCCATACTACAGTTCCCAAGATGCATTGCGTCTCTGTTTTCAGGGGCCATTTCAAAATTGTACAGGGATTCCGTCACGTAAAATAGTTTTATTGTGGTAAATTAATTGAGAATCTAGTGGTATATTTTTCGTTTATAAGTGGCTCTGGAGTATAAGTCACACCCTCCGCCATAACAAGTTAAATTTATAGTCCCAAAATACGGTAACACCAGTAATCCCAAAGGGGCAGTGGGCTTGGTTTTGGGTACCCACCCAACCGGTCAAAATGTTTGAGTCTTTTCTTTTAGCTTCTAGTCTTTTGAATTAAAAGCTTGAGTTGTGAGTGGATGTGAACCGCTGTGTCCCGTTTCCCCCCTCCAGGTTGACTTTGTCATCAAAGAGGCCACCAACATGGACAACCTGGCCCAGCTGTACGAGGGCTGGACCGCCTGGGTGTGAGTGCACACGGCTTCACGTCTTTGGTCCAGCAGGAAGGCTTGGAGATCCGCCAGAGTCCAGCAGGACTCGGGGTGTCGGCACAGCAGCACCGGGCCACCCGCAAGGGGGAGGAAAGGGGACGCGGACGCTTGGTCCGCCCTCCCCAACTCCTGGGGCATGCAAACTGGGGGCAGCACACCTCGTAGCATCGCTGCAACCACACCACCACCCCCCCCCCAAAAACCCCACCGGCGACCTTAGTGGGCCTGCAGACCCGCCCTCCTTTTCAGGGGGTTTGAGCGGGTAAAGAGGCTGCCGGAAGGGGGGGGAGCGAGGGGGGGGGGGACGGGGAGGAGGGGAAAAGGGCCTCCTCTACCCTCGACTTGGAAACGCCTCCCCCCGCCTCACCCGCATAGCTCACTATCAAGTTGTTCCCCATTAAACATCAGCGCATCCCGTCAGGCCCCCGTTCAAAGCCCAGCCGGGCGGGGGGGGGGCGGCCGCCAGCCGACTCCCCCGGGGGCCCCCGGACACACCCCTCTGGGGCCAACCTTTACCCCGGGGTTCAGACCGGGACAAACGGACGGGGGGAGGGAGGGGGCCACACTTGTTTTTTTTTTCCTCTAATCTTTCTCTCGACGGCATCGCAAACCCCCCCCCCATTGGTTGGATGCGAACGATTTAAAAAAACACAAACCCAGAAAAAGGGGGGACTCCTGAGGCCGGAGCGTCCTGGAATCAGAGCTGGGAAACGAGTGGGACCGCTAGCCAGTCTAGAGCCCACCGCCTGTCACAGCAGAAAGAATAAAAGATTAGTGGAGTTGTTCTCAGGACTGTTCCCTGTGATTTTTGTGAATAAAGCTGAGACGTCCTGTGGTGGGAACCAGTCGGAGTCACCTGGAGAAGGAGCTCTAGTTGCTACTTTTTCTTTTTACTGTGGATCTTTAGTCTGGTATTGTGCTTTGGAACTATCTGTAGAGGTAGATTTCTTCCTTTCTCTCTCTTTTTTTGTCTCTTTTCCCTTTGACCTGCCTGCCAGAAGCTGTTGCTTGCATTATAATCCACTCACCCAAGCCCTAAAGCTTACATTTTTATGAATATCGACCTTCTAGTTTTACGTTTTTATTCGGAGAAAAAAAAAAATTATGTTTGTGGTGACGGTGACGTGTGTTGATTCTTAACGCTTTTATTGAATTTTGTTGGATGCCAAATAAACGTGGAATTGAAGAGATTAAACAGTTTTTTTATTGAATCCCGTCTTGTGTCCCGTTTCCACATCTGGTCGGCAAATGTTGACACTGCCATAAACGACAAGACTTTGATTAACGGTCCAGACCATTAGAGCCAGTTGAGGACGAGGCCTGTTGACAAAAAAAAACAAAAGAAATGGCAAAAAACTGCTTTATTGCTAATTTAATCCTCAACATCTGTATGTTGCCAGTTCTCTAAATCTGTCCATTTTTAGAAATGGGGTTTTATAACAAGGGGTCAAAGTGTCTGACCAGTGTTTTTATGTCTCGACATGGAGGAGAAGATCCAAAGGCACACAGGATATTGAGTTTCATTTAATCAGGAGTCCGAACCAGCCGCTTTATCTTGTGTAAACGGAGCAGGAACCCCTGCAGGAGTCCCCACCAGGGGCCGGCGGCTGTTAATGATTACACGGAGGTTGTTAAAACCGGCTCGGTTTCCCAGACCCGCCGACTTCCCAGCTCTGCCCCGCCGGACGGCCATGCCAGCCCCGCGGGTGTGCGTGGACGACTTCGAGAGGGAGGCCAGCGCCGTGCTCCCCAAAGCCGTGTACGACTACTACCGCTCGGGGGCCGACGGCCAGAGCACCCTGGCCGACAACGTGGCCGCCTACGACAGGTACGCCCCCCCCCCCCCCCCCACACACACACACACACAGATCTGCAGGTCAACCTCATCTGCTGGACCCAGAGGTTCAGCGTCAGGGGCAAAGTTTAACTAAAACATCAGCTAGTTTCAGATTTGGGCCTCCAGGCTGCTGCACAGTTTGTGTTAGAGGCCTCTTAACAGAGAGGTGGACGGGGAGAAATTCTTTGTTTTTTTGTAATATATTGTATAATTTTACTTGGAACTAGCTCTAGGCAATAACTATTCCCTTTCAAACTTATGAAACATTAAACTTTTTAGGTTTTACCACCTGTAAAAAGTGTGAAACTGTTTTTAACGAGCCATAAAGGAAAGTTTCTACTGTTCATCTCCATCTGTGGATTTGCAGGATGGTCCATTTACCTCAACTGTACTCATTTTTTTTTTTGCTTTGAAGTGCCTTGACATGAGAGTTAAATCAAAGAAAAGAAAAAAAAAGCTCCTAAGCGAACTTAAGAAAGACTTTAAACAGATTTTGAACACTACTGAGGAGGCAGAGGCCAGCCGGCAGTTTTCAGGCCTGAGTCCGACTGGAAGCTTTGAATGTGAGCGCGCGGCCCCCGTCTGACCGTTTGGGCGTGCTGGACGTGTCCGCAGGTGGAGTCTGATTCCCCGGGTGCTGAGGGACGTGTCCACGGTGGACATGTCCGTGTCCGTGCTGGGCCAGGAGCTGAGCATGCCCATCTGTGTGGCGGCCACCGCAATGCAGAGGATGGCTCATCCTGCCGGGGAGACGGCCACGGCAAGAGGTTACACACACACACACACACACACACACTCTGCCCTGAGCACCGTGGGAAGCACACAGGCCGATAACCTCATCTTTTGAAAGCAGAAAACCATCAGAAGACATGTTTTTTTTTAAGTAACATGGGTAAATCGTGGGGGATTTGGCAGGATCTTCAAAATGAGAAAGACTGGTCCCGTTATGTGCCTTCCCAGCATGCAAAGCGGCGGGGACGGGGATGATGCTGAGCTCCTGGGCCACCTCCACCATAGAGGAGGTGATGTCGGCCATGACGCTGTCCCCGGGCCGGGGGGGGGTCCTCTGGCTGCAGCTCTACATCTACAAAGACCGGGAGCTCACGCTGGCGCTGGTGCGGCGGGCCGAGCAGGCGGGCTACAGGGCCGTCTTCGTCACCGTGGACACGCCCTACCTGGGCAGGAGGCTGGACGACGTGCGCAACCGCTTTAAAATGCCCCCACACCTGAGGTGCCCCCCCCCAAAACCCAACACGGCCATCAGCACGTTTCACCGGAAAGACGACAGGTCTTCAGAGGACTTCTCCACCATCTTTACCGTGTGTGTGTGTGTGTGTGTGTGTGCGTGTGACCCCCCCCCAGCATGTCCAACTTCTCCACGGCCTCCCTGGCCTTCTCTGAGGACGACTACGGCAGCGACAGCGGGCTGGCCGTCTACGTGGCCAACGCCATCGACCCCGCCCTCAGCTGGGACGACATCACCTGGCTGAGGAAGCACACCAGCCTGCCTCTGGTTGTTAAGGGCGTGCTGAGCGGTACACACACACACACACACACACACACACACACACACAGCAAAGATAAAACCTACAGCCTGGCAAGCAAAGGGTAATTTTGGGATATCAGTATACTTTCAGGGGTTTACAAATCCATCCGAGAAACAAGTCTGAGACATGCTTGTAGATTAGCTCCCGTTTCTTAGATCACATGACCAGGTGGGGGTCAGGGGTCAGGGACAGGACGCAGATGCAGGAATCGCTTTCTTTATTAATTAGTTCTCCACAGACGAGAAAATCAACGGCCTGTGAAAAGTTATGATTCAGGAAAAGGCGCTCTACAGCGAGAGGTAACAAGGCTATGGAATTATTTACAAAGAAATCAAGAAATGGCTCCAGAAGTGGAGGAGGTCTTAACTATGAAACGTTACAACACACTCTCAGGGAGCAAACTAGATCAACACAAGACTGGGACTTACAAGAGGAGGCCAAGAAAAGCTAGAAGTGGTCTGACATTCAAAAAGAGTCACAATTTCAAAATAAAACAGGAAGTGACAAGACCAAGACATGACCAAAGCAAACCAAAACCCCCCAGGAGTGACATTAGGCAAATAAGTAAGTAAACGGGCCTTTCAGGGACCTGCCTCTGTAAAGCTGCCTGTGAATGTCTGCATTTAGAAAGAGTAAAATGAAGCCCCAGTGGGGGGTTTTTAGCGGCGCGTGCTGATTGGCTGATGTGCTCATGCGTCAGGGGAAGATGCCGTCCAGGCGGTGAACCACGGCGTGAGCGGTATCCTGGTGTCCAATCACGGAGCTCGGCAACTGGATGGAGTTCCTGCCACGGTTTGTGTGTGTGTGTGTGTGTGTGTGTGTGTGCGTGTGCTGCTTCCATAAAAGAAAAGAAACAGAAATGTTTTAAACTTCTAAGTTGGTGCAAAAACAAAAGAAAAGCTCAGAAAAGTTAAGGCACCAACTGCATTACTTTAATCAAATTAGTAAGTTCCCTGACACAGATCTGATTGGAGATTTTTGGCGCACGGGCGGGGATTTTTAAAAAAATTATTCATGTTTAAATCCACTGCAGTGAATCCATCAGATTCCTCATAGGCATAACAATCCCAGACCATGATGCTTCCACCACAATGACGAACGGTTGGAACAATTCTGTTGGATTTCAATAAAAAAATAAAAAAATAAAACTTCACTTCCCTCTTAAAAGGCTTTCCGTTTAAATGATTCTGTTGAGTTTGAAACATGACAGCAGCGATCTGAAACAGCCTGTAGACAAAAACTTCCACCTCATGGCCACTGAAAACAGTTTTTCTTTTCATTTAGGCTCTTGGTTTGAGAGATCTTCCAGTTTGCTTTTTCATCTTTTAATGTTTGATGTTGTTTATGGTCATTTAAACAATTTCTTCACAGAAGATGTGTTTAGATGTTTCACCTGCTTTTGATGCATATCCCTGTATTTAATGCATTTTTAGAAATAACACTGTTGTGTTAAAAGTGCTCCATAAAGAACAATGTTATTGTGCATGCAAGTATTTAAACTGGTGACGGTGGTGGAGTCTAGAAATGTCTAGAAATGGGCCCAGACGATAATCCTGACTAGTGTAAGTCTATGATTACTTTACTGACATCTTCAAGCAGCTCTCTTGACTCCAAACTGCATTGCATGCTAGTAAATGCATTTACAAATACACACTCTTCTTCTCCGATTTAGGTGAAATAGCTCAACCCATAGTCTCCATTAAACTCATCTGTATGATGAGTCCCAGGACTTCTGGAGAAAAAGGATCAGAAACGCTGCTGCTTCTCTGGACTTCTGTAGACAAACTGTCAAGAAAAACTGTTTTATGTTCTGCTGAACAAAAGAGCAATTTTGAATCCGAAAAAAAATTTGAAGCCCCAAAATAAGTTTGGAAAAATATATATTTGAACCCCCCCCCTAATAAAAGGTTTGTTGGAAAAAAAAAAGTTAATGAAAAAAAGTTAATGAAGAAATTCATTTGTTTTGGGTAAAAATAAATAAATTCCATGTTAACATTTTTTTCCTTTCTGTAAAAAATTTTTTTTCTTGAACAAACTTTATGGCCCCAATTTATGTGCATACTGGAGGTTAAAACTCTTTAAACTATCTTTTTTTTTTTTTTTCGGGTTTAAATTAGTTTCTTTCAAAGAAACCTTTATTTTGGGTTCAAAATGTTTTCTTGGATTCTATTGTTTTCCTTCCTGTTCAAATTTTTTTTCTTAAACAAACTTTATGGCCCCGATTTAGCTCCATACCGGTGGCCAAAACTCTTTAAACTATCGTTCTTTCTTTTTTTCGGGTGCAAATTTGTTTGTTTCGAAGAAACTTTTGGTTTTGGGTAAAAAAATTATAATTCTGGGTTAAACATTTTTTCCTTCCTGTTCAAATGTTTTTTTCTTGAACAAACTTTATGGCCCCAATTTATGTGCATACTGGAGGCCAAAACTCTTTAAACTATCATTCTTTATTTTTTTTCGGGTTTAAATTAGTTTCTTTCAAAGAAACCTTTATTTTGGGTTCAAAATGTTTTCTTGGATTCTATTGTTTTCCTTCCTGTTCAAATTTTTTTTCTTAAACAAACTATTTAGCTCCATACCGGTGGCCAAAACTCTTTAAACTATCGTTTTTTCGGGTTTTGGGTAAAAAAACAGAAATTCTGGGTTTAAATTTTTTTCCTTCCTGTTCAAATGTTTTTTTCTTGAACAAACTTTATGGCCCTGATTTAGCTCAATACTGGAGGCCGAAACTCTTCAGTCTATCGTTGGTATCTTGATCTGTCCGGTTTACTGTGAACCCCCGTGTGTGCAGCTGGACGTGCTGGAGGAGGTGGTGGGGGCGGTGCGCGGCCGCTGCCACGTCTTCCTGGACGGGGGGGTGAGGCGGGGCACCGACGTGCTGAAGGCGCTGGCTCTGGGGGCCAGGGCGGTGTTCGTGGGCCGGCCGGTGCTGTGGGGCCTGGCCTGCCAGGTGGACACGCCGCTCCACAGATCCACAGCTGCCCGATGGGCTTTATCAGAGCCTAAAGAGGAAGATGGACACTGATGACAGCCTCGCTTTTGTCTGCAGGGGGAAGAAGGGGTTGGCGAGCTCCTGGGGCTGTTGAAGGAGGAGCTGCGTCTGGCCATGGCCCTCTCAGGTAACACACACACATCCACACAAACCTTAGGTGATCAGAGGGAACCTGCATCCTTCTCCTTCATGTCCACCACGTTTCCTGTAATCTGGCCTGTAAGAAACTGTATGTGCGGCCTCCAGGGGCTTTTTTGGCAAACTTTATGTACTTTTTCACAGCTCATCTGACATTTCCACTCATATTTTTTTATTCCTCAACAATGCTTTGAACAAGCTTATCAGGGTTTAATATTCTTTTAATTAGTTGATGTTGGACAGCGATCAGAGATATTCAAAATTAAGGATAATTTCCTAGAATCTCCTAGTTTTTCTGAACTACTTGGAGAGACCTGTGGTCTGTAGCATTCTACTTAGTGGTGTTGCACATGTGACACTAAGTATGGAGCCATTTAAAAAAAAAAAAAAAAAAAAAAAAAGTACTTATGAAGGTAACTGACTGCAGTACATGTTCATAAAATGGTTGAAAAGAGATGTGAGCACTGTTCAGTTCAGCCTATGAAACTCTGAAATCGTTTAAGATCACTGTGGTTGTTTTTGTGCGTGTGGTAGGTTGTCGTTCCCTCTCTGAGGTGAGTAGGTCCCTGGTCCGGAGAGTGGACTTCAGCTCCAGGATGTAAAAGAAGAGGACAGGACGACACATACTTGTCGAATCAATAAATGCACACATGCTGTCGTTTTTTGTTTTGTTTTTTTGATTGTGAATTAAATCCGAACACTAGAGATGCGTGTCTGAATACTGTAGATTTTTTCGACCCGTCACTCCATACACACCAACACTGACTCGGTTTTATTTCTATAGAGCCAGAATACAAAGACTGAGTCTAGTATTAGTCAATTAGAACACAAATGGCTGTAATACAAATATAATCCAATCTATTTCAGTTATTTAAATTCCAAAGGCTCATCTGAGAGATCTCTATGTATGAACCTGACATGTATTCAATATCATACTGTGTTACTTAATTATACTTAATGCTGGCACTAATATTAGTGTGTGATCCAGAAGCCTGGTCTCGTGAGTGTTTACATTTTCTTTGCAAGTATGATTAGAAGACCTTTTTTGTACATGATGTTATTGTATGAGAATCGACTAGGATCCAGGCTTTTAATAAACGCATATGAATACACAAATGAGTGATCACAAAACAATCTCAGGTTAGGGAATGATTTGTTATCTTCAAAGTACTTCTGCAGTTATATTTTTTCTAGCCGATTACAATAGTCAGAATTAATCGAAAATTTAACTAATTAAATCAAGACTATTCTATTAAATTCTGACGTATTGTCTTGACTGGACAATCGTTTGGAACAAAAGTAGATATATCTAAATTATGCTTACAGGAAAAAAAGTTAGTTACCCATGCAGATTTTTATTCATGGTTTTCAGAACCAGGAAGGAGACGATCTCTTTGGTTTTGACCATTCATTGCCCACATTTTATCAGACACAAGATTTTTGTCTTGATAAAAAAAATGGTATGGAGAACCTTGGAGTTATTCTAGTCGATTTGTGTTCTACAATGAATATCACTACCTCAGACTGTGACTCAAAGGAGCCAGTGACACCACCAGCAGAGGGCAGCAACACGCACATGCTGCTCCTGGTGGATCTGAATGAGAGAAAAAGAAAGAGAAGCTTATGATCCATTCACGGTCGTGCGAAAATCTGATTTCCGACAAAAAAAAAAGATTAATAGAAGAAAACACCTCGAGAAATTGGGGCTCCCGTATGAATAAGGTTAGACAATGCAAGAAAACTTGTCATATTTTAACTCTATCATTTTATAGGACGTTAATAGGCAGCTTAAGTTGCTTATATTATAAACTATATTTATATATTTGTTTCTGATTTAAAAAAAACGTACGTTTTTAGTCTTTATCCTACAGCGGGTTGAAATTTAGAGCTGCTATCACCCATTTCTTCCTTGTAGCGAACCAAACACGCAAAGCTTATTTTAAAAAAATCTTTTATTAGATACAAACACAAGGGGTAGTCTATATTAAAATAGAAATGACACATTTTTACCGGACCACGAATGCAGCATTAACCCTGTGTATTAACTATCATGTCTGCCTCTTAAATGTAGGTGAGTTAACGTTCCACCTGTTTTTTGTAGGCTTTCAAACGTTTGCTGGAAGTATAGCCATCAGTCCACGTTTAACACGGGTTATCTGCAGCTATGTGCATAAATATTAGTTAAAACGGCTAACTGTTTACCAGTGTTTTGGCCGTGGGGTTGAGCCTAAACTTTTTCTTTTTTTTAATGTGCGCGTGCAAACCTTAAATTGGAAGCTAACTTCGGCGTTGTGCGTAAATGGAAGTTTCCAGACGCAGTTTTGACCGGCCTGACAGCCGACCAGTTTCACACTTCTTTAACTGTTGTGCATTGTAGTTTAAACGAATAACACGTACAAACAAACGATATTAATAAAAACAGGTACACTAATTGGGCTTTTGACCGTTTACAGAGATGTTTGTTAGCCGCTTCTTCGACTGGATCTTCTTAAGAAAGTCTAAATGGCCCCAAGTGGAGTATGTTGGGTTCTTAACTTGGCACCATGTTTATCCTATACTCCTGACCTGAAAATGTGTCCCTTCTATCTGCAATAGACTACTTTAAACTCCCCTGTTTCAGGTCGCAAATGACATATATGACAATATATAGAGATGTTTAGTTAAGATTCGGATCATGACCATTGCAAGTACGACTGCTTTGTTTTCATTATCCAGTATGTGTTTCTAACAGGATTATGTACATTAGAATGAGCTTTGGTGCATTTCATTAGGTTGGTAATTGTTCCAGGGTTGCAAACATTTGGCTTCTAGGTGGTTAACCAACAATATCTTCAGTGTATGGGTGTAAATTACTAAAAGCCAATGTCCCAAGACCCACCAGGGTTTATCTAATCTCATAAAGACTGTACACAGACAGTCAGAAACCCTGAATTAAAATAAAAAAAACAATTCCATTAAAAAGAGTTGTGGAAAAAAGGAATGATTGAATAGCCAATAAAGGGGCTGGTGGTTAATTTTCTGGTCGTTTTACCTAAAGTTCTCTCAGTTTTCTCTGTTTAATGTACATGAGCATCTTGAATTCCCTCTTTGCAGGAGCATAAAAGCTCTTTCTTTTCTCCTATTCCAGCATGGACAGCAATGAGGCCCAGTCTCTGCAGGTTATGAGACACAGATGACTGGCACGTTCAGCTAAATTCATTCATGGATCAGATTGTTTTTCAACATGATACCGTGCTGTCGGATGTCCACATGCACCAAGTGGCTGGACGCCACCTCATGACACGCCTCGACGCTGTCGGAACGCCTGGTCTGTACATATTTCTGCATCTCTTACTTATACTTGATGCTGTTTGGCTGTCAGTTGTGTGTGTGTGTGTGTGTGTATATATATATATATATATATAGATATGTATGTATCTAGAAGAGCCCAAGCTAATATTTATGGAAGATAAAACCACTGAGAGGGGACACAATTTAACTCAGATGTCCTATATATAAGTGTTATGTGTGTAATAGATAAATAAAGTTTGCATCCATTGCACAAATGTGATTCTAAAACCTTTTGCCTTTATTTCCACTCCCTCTCTAATGTAGCTGTCTTGATCTATCCAGTCTTCATGTCCAGATTTAAAATCTTGGCAGAAAGGCATGACGACGGCGACCCCGGGAAAGAATCCGCTGAAAACATCACAGCTTCCGGTGAGGAAAAAAAGAAAGAAGGAAGGGAAAAATGCCTGGAGCCCGCTTTGGATGAGGATGGAGACCTCGAAATCGCACGTCGGTATGGAGGAAAAACTTTGATTGCCTTTTAGAACACTACCTGGCCCCTCTGAAGGTTCTCTAGAGCAGAACCAGAAACTATGTGTATGTCTCAGAGTTACTTGTTAATGTTCCTGGCTTCTGCGGCTGGTCTGGCTTTGTTTTCTTTTCCAAAAATGGCCACCATGCTGCTTCCTGGTAGGTCTAACTTAGAAATAGAGAATAGTGTTGTACCATAAAAGGCCGTATAAGTGTAAATTTGTGTTCCCCATCTCATAGATCTCTCCTATCTCTTTTTTCCATCAAAACAGCTTTTAGAGCAGTAAGAGCACCTCATTGTAGAAACGTAATTAAAAAATCTGAACAAATAAAGCTCCCACCGTAGATTGTTGAGATCACTCAGTTCACAACAAACTCGCTGGTTATTTTGAACTTCTGTTTTTTTTATTATCTGCTGCCATGTTGGACTCAGGGAGCCATAAGTTATCAGATTCTTGCATCCTGATCGTAAACATACATATCTATGCAAAATGTCTGAAAGTATACTCAGAAAGAGTTATTATGGTAAAATGGTGACTTTTGGTGGAACATCAGTGCTGAATTTCCGTTCGGTAAAAGTTTGAATTTGGCTGATGGGTCGCGTATTTCTCTGGACGTGAATCCTCAGACCGCGAACAACCCCAAGGGCCGACAGCGGCCGAGAGCTGATCTGTCCGGTCATTCTCCATCAATCCGGCCCTTTTCTGGAACAAGAAGAGGAGAATTTAGGAGATGAAGATTGCTCTAAAGACATTATAAGGATTGGTAAGAACCTAAGTTTCTTTTAGGATTGTGTCACGCTGTACTGGAGACTAGATGCAAATCAGCAAATGATTATTTTTATCAGCAAATGACAGTAACAGTGTGTTTCTACATCATAGATTGGCAGGTTTTAGTCAGAAGAATGACTGTTGTTTCCAATGAGCATATTAGAAGCAGAAATAGTGATAGAAGTGATAATGATGTTTGGTTTGTGGGATTTCTCTGGTGTGGCAGTGAACTGTTTTATACATCCAACATCCTAAATATCCTGGAAAAACTGAACAACAATGACAGCTCCTCATAAAGAAATGAATAGAATAAGTGGAATGTCTAAAGGTACCAAACACTTCAGGGTACGTGTATCAGACTATGAAACTTTTCATTGCTTCTCCAAAATCTAAATCAGGGGTATCCGATCAGTTTGCACTGCTCAGGGTTTCGCTTCCAAAATATGCTTTTTTTTTTCTTTTTTCTTTTTTTAAATTAATTTTTTAACTGTTCTTCATAATTAGACTATTTGTTTAACTTCGATAATTTATTTATCTATTTTAGTTTTTGGGCCACAGGACATTTTGAATGTCTTTTACTGGGGGATGAAATCCAGTATTTTTCTATTCTTATCTCTGCTTCTGTAAAATTAATTGTGCATTTTGAAGACTGATTTATAGTCTTCAAAAATACCTGAGGCAGTGATAGCCATTGGTTACATTTAACTGCCCCAATGTTGGATATGTTTTATGTTGGATATTTGAAAAAAACAAAAACAGAAGCATATTATCCTTAGCATTAGTTTAAGATGTGAAATTCCCAACGTGAAACAAACGGACATGATTACACATTGGATGGATGAGAAATGTACAGAGTTAAACATTAATGCCAGATGAATTGATGCTGGGTCCAGCCTGTTCTAACAGATAGAACAGATCTAATATAGAGATGTAATCTGTCTGCAGAGCACACAATGGCTACACCCCTGGAGGATGTGGGCAAACAGGTCAGTAAAATAAATCATTAAAATGCCTGAAACGTTACTCCACTGTGCAATGGGAAAAACAATACATCCTGGGAGCTATTATGCAAATGATCCACATTTTAAACTTTAACTTACTGATTTGGGACCATAAACGTCAATTCAGAATTCCCTGTTCCAGTTGAAAAGTAGAATTATCAATTCAGCTTTGTTTTAATAAGGAGAATAAGTGTAAACATCTATGGGTCTCTAATCTTTATATGGTTGGATTTGCTTGTTTTTTTTCCTAAAGTGTCCTCAGGTGTTTTATTTATTTTTTTAAAAACCAACAAAAATCCGCCTCAGCTCTATTCAAATGAACACAGAAAGAGATGTGAAGTTGTGTGTGACGCTAACTGAAGGCTCCTCTCCGTTGGCGTGCACCAGGTGTGGCGGGGCGCGCTCCTCCTGGCCGACTTCATCCTCTCGCACCTGGAGCTGTTCAGAGGGGCCACGGCGCTCGAGCTGGGAGCGGGAACGGGCTTAGCCAGCATCGTCATGGCGACCACAGCCAAAACCGTCTACTGCACAGGTACTGCTCAATCCTCCTGAGGTGGGATTCCAACAAGACTAAGGGAGCGCTGCCGTGCCAGCTCTTTTTTTAATTAATTTTTTTTTACAGGGTTTAAATTCATCAAAAGCTGCTCCTTAGTAGAAGTAAAAAACAGGCAGCGTGTTGGATAACACAAGCTACAAAAACGGATCCGCTTCAGTCAGAAGTGATTTTTGGTTAGATATCTTTATGTTTTTTTATTCTTTTTTTTATTTGTAAAAGACGAGGGTCAAAAGCTGCCAAAAAATGCAAAAACGGGTGTTTCTGGGGCTCGACATTTAAGTTCTGCACAGTCGATGTACAGATCAGAAAAATGCCGTTTGTCTGTTGGAAAGATGAGACGTTTCCCGCTTTTGTTTTGCAGATGTGGGCGACGACCTGCTAAGCTTGTGCAAAAGAAACGTAGCACTGAATAAACACATAACCGAGCCCTCAGGTATGATGCCCCCCCCCCCCCCCCTTCTCTGTCCCACCTCTTAGGTGTATTTAGGAAGCTATATGTAAAGCAAGTGTGTCCAGACATCCAAATGGAGGCTAAAGACGTACTCGTAGGCTACACACACACACACACTTTTAACACATTCAATAAAAAAACAAATATATATTTAAAAAATAAACCTACAATACTCAGACAACAAGCAGAACACCAACTTCCCATTCTGCTGAAAACCGCAAACTCCATTGACTTCTTAAGGCACACTTAGCTGATGAGTATTTACGAACTTTTTATTTCACCATCAGGTGGGGAGGTGAGAGTGAGACAGCTAGACTGGCTCCAGCACAGCCTCAGCACAGGTAAGAAAAGAAGAAAAAGCACCAAACTCCACTTAAATTCAGCTGTTGGTTTGTTTGATGCAGTTCCCTTTGACCCTTTGTCGATTTGAGGTTAGATAATGTCTATTTTTCAACGTGTTGGTGTTTGGTGCTTGAAGAGAAAGCAACATGTGTCCGACCATATGTAAAGCAGCATTTCTGCTTCTCCTTAGATGCTGAAACAGAGTTTAGCTGGACAGAAGACGAAATAGCTGATCTGTATGACAACACTAGCTTCATTTTTGCTGCTGACGGTGAGTTTTCAACTTCAGAGCCCCATGTGGTCTCTGAACTTGTATGTTGGTATGTTGAAACAAAAGAAAAAATCAGTTCTGTTAGGCTTAACAATGTTTTTTAAACATATCACAATTTAATATTTTATTATTATTATAATTATGATCAATCTTGGGCGACTATGGCAGCGCTTTGAATGGTTTTATGAGCCATGTGAAGGTCCATTCAAAATACAAATTAAGATTTGTTGTCGGTTTGGTGTGATTCAGTGTAACATGCACATTTTTACCAAGTAAAAAGTCAAATGTAAGCAAAAATAAAAGAAGGAAATGTACTATAATCTTAAAAACCAACAAATGATCGGCTTTATGATGATACAGTAGATCGCAATAATCTGCATATCACATATGTGTGCCACTTTTTGTACAGATAAGAACCAACTCTCACAGACATTTTGACATATTGTTCTGTGCAAGCAGAATTTAGATTTTCAAAAACCGCTTAAGACATAACAGAAATATTATACCTAAATATATATATATATATAGTCAGGTAAATAATTGTCTAAAACCATAAAA
Organism: Menidia menidia; assembly: GCA_907169785.1. Lineage (NCBI taxonomy): Eukaryota > Metazoa > Chordata > Actinopteri > Atheriniformes > Atherinopsidae > Menidia > Menidia menidia. The sequence continues at coordinate 15,631,784 of CAJRST010008890.1, read as the reverse complement.
CTCATTTGAAAGGACCCAGATATAAAAAGTGATAGTTATTAAAATCACTACAAACGGAACGACACAAAAACTGTGTGAGTAGGAGTTCATCCAGAGACATTTACCGGTAGCTTATTGAAGTTGTAGCCTTATTTTCTTGAAAATAGCCCGAATGCGTCAGGATTCTTTCTGCTTTCTGTTCCTAACAAAACGTTATCGCCAACAACAAGAATACCAAAGAAATTCACTGAACTAACGCCAACTTTATTTTTAAACGTGACTCGTTTTACTCTCTTTTAGTCATGTTTAGATAGATGGACATGAAGCTTTCATTTGTCTGCTTCTCTTTTCAGCTGACAGTGAAAGTTAAACAGATTTATTCTCTTAAATTAAATACATGAATCTTTTCAGCTTGTACACAAAATTGCTGGGTGAGAAATCCCAACATTTCCTTTCCTTATTTGTCAAACAAGTGTCTCCATTGTAAATTAATTTGCTTGCTAGGAAGTCAAGTTCTACATTACCAGAGTCTTTGGGAGACAATAGAAGTATTCTCTTGTACCTTTGTGGATCTGCATTCTGAATTTAACGCAGAATTCTCGGCTTGCAGGTAAATCATTGTGTTGTTTTTCTCTCTTGTGCGTGTGTGTCACTAGTTTGCTATGACGACGACCTGACAGACGGCTTTTTCCGGACACTGTACCGCCTCTGCAGCGGGATCTCCCACACCTGCACCATCTTCATATCCATAGAGAAAAGGTTCGGCCAAATAAATGAGTGACAGGGCCTATATCACCTAAAGGGATTACAGACAACAGTCTCCATATGTTTTAGTCAGTTGTTTTTTAAAAAGCAGTACTTGAGTTCTATCAAGTGAGACAGATTCAGATGAAGCCTTTGATTTATACTATTTTTATACTTATCTATTTATGTCAACTCATGAAAAGGCCTCGTGATCTGGGTCCAATCCTGGACCCGCACCGGGCAGAAGGCAGGGAATAAAGTCCCACGGTTTATTTCAAAATAAAAGCAACAAAAAGCTTGTTAGTGCTGGAAAGATAAACTTAAGGGACCAAAATAATGAAGAGTTATAGGAAAAATGTGGCATTACCACATCTGTGGAATGAAGCTGGCCGTATTATCAGAAACCATGATTATGTCTTTCCCCCGAAACCGCAGGATGAACTTCACCCTGCGCCACATGGACGTGTCCTGCGAGTCCTACATCCATTTCAGCCACTGCCTGTCCCAGCTCCAGGACCTGGGGGGGGGAGGGGGCAGCTTTAGGGTGGAAAAGATCCCCTGTGACTTTGCTCAGTTTCTGCTGTACGAGCGCATCGAGCAGCTGGTGAGAAACACACACACAAACACACACACACAAACACAAACACGTCATTAGTCTGTGACGGAGAGCAGGTTTGTTGCATTTGAATACATAAAAAAATACTGGAATTGACAGTTTCATTAGTCCAGGTGCTCCAGCTTTCTCTCACTGAACAAAATGGACGGATGGAGGGATGATTCTTTTCCCAAAGAAATGCTAAGTGACACATTTGACATAGTAACAACCTAAAAATGATTTGTGCTTCTTATGGTTTATTTTAGGATCCCCATTAGTCTCAAAATTAGTAGGGACTATTCTTCTTGAGCTCCACACCACAACATTGCAATTACATCATTCTTAATGACCTAAAAACAAAAAATTGGAACCAACCACTTTGATATTTTACAAACATTCCAAAGAGATTTCATGAGATACATTGAGATACACACCCTAATTGTCAATAAATTTAATCATTCATAAATAGATTCAAAACTATCACAATCAATTAAAAAGAAACCACTCTACTAATAATTCCTAATTTTCAAAGAAGAAATTTGAAAAGGGCTTCAATTGTTCTGTGCAAATGAGCTCTACTGAGGTTATTTCCTAATGAATGTTATTTCCTTTCTTTTTCCTCAAGCAAAATGTTATGACTTCTTCACTGCTACCTGCTAAAAATGTTAGCCTTACACAGGCGTTTAGAGCACAGTGATAACATTACAATGCACGTGTGAATTTTCCCACCACAGTTAAGTTAAAGGTGCAGTTTCAGACTTTGCCGAGGCCTGACTTGTTCATTTTGCACCTGCAGGAGCTTTGGAAGGTGACCGCCGCTCCACTTCTGTCCGAGCAAGCGTCCGGCTCCGAGCCTCTCCCCTCCTGACCCCGGCTCCCCCCCCCCTTCCACGACCAGAACGTCTCAGGATCCACGCAGATGTGATTCAGCCAGTTTGAGGAAGCCCGCGCGCAAGGGCAGGTCAGAGAGAGAAACACCTGAATGAACCACTAGAGTTCTAATCCAGATGCAGCAAACACGGTACAACAGGGGGGGGCTGACACAGGGGATTAGCCTCAAGCATTTTAAAGACTCGATGGACAGGCAAGTGTTTTTTTAAGTCCTTTGTGGGGGGGAATAAAGAGTTTTTAATGTTTTTGAAGTTAAATATTGACAGAAATCATTGATACCCACTCCTCTGTCCATAATGAACTGTTGATTTTGGGGAGGTGAGATCAGGAAGTGGCCCCTCTCAGTATGTTTGGAACCACAAATCTACCATCCTAATTTGAAAAGCTATAGTTCTGAAATGTGAAAAAAACATACAGATCCGATTGGCTTTACATGAATTAATATTTCAAAATAAATCATTGGCTTTCTGATGCATTTTATTATCTATCTTTGTTGGGGTTTATTTTATTTTTTTTTGTTACGGTTTTTACAGTTAAAGCCCTCGTAATCAATCCTAAATTCTCCATCTTTGTGAAAATCTCTCGTTTTACACAAAGGTGACTTTAAATTTTTTTTTTTTTAAATCCAACACGGATTTTACTGTGTCAATCTGTTGTACTATTTTAAAAGACGGTGACGTACCAATAACATGGCCAAAACAGACACAGAAATTATTCTAGAAGAAAATCAAGCTTCATCAGACCACTTTGATAACTCTTGCAGGGATTTGTGGATTTGACTTGACAAGTAGAATCTGCAGGGCAAAGATCTGATTATGAGGTCTTTAATATATCATGGAACTTGGTCAATTTTAAATGTTATTCTGGAAGAAGTTAAAACTGGTTGAATATTTTTCTAGTTTTCATCTGAACTCTGACCGCACCGTTTTGGGTCAGCTGGAGTATTTTGAAGATATTTCTCTTACAGCCCAATAATACAGACATACAGTATTCTGAGGCAATGCATGCACTATTTTTTTTACTTATTTTTTCATCATACTGGGACAGGATGTCCCTAATTTAGGCATCATTATGAAGGTGAACAAAGGTGGTCCCAGACACCTGTTAAATATGAGTCAAAGGACAGAATTCAGGATGAAGGTCCAGCAGGTGTTGTAGAGGGGGGGG